>LPNX010324888.1:0-50000 GCA_001517045.1 Pseudotsuga menziesii | reverse complement strand
TGGTGATGATGAGGATGATGATGAGGTTGACGGTTATGATGATGATGAGGATGAGGATGAGGATGATGATGATAATGACGATGACGATGATGATAAACAATGATGGTGATGATGATGAGGATGAGGATGATGATGATGGCGACAATGATGAGGAACAATGATGATAGGTTTAGTTGAAACTTTGCTTTGATTTTATTTTCAAGCATTTGTAATGGAATGGTGATGATGAACAATGATGATGATGAGGAGGAGGATGATGACAATGATTATGATGAGGATGATGAATATGATGATGATGATGATGATGATATCGATGACAATGATGATCAACAATGATGGTGATGATGATGATGATGATGATGATGACTATGGCTATGATGATGATGAAGATGATAGAAATGATATTTTGCCCGCTTACTATAAATACTAATTACTAAATCTTGAAAATCGTCGAAATATTTAATACACATATAAACACTCATTACACTGATGGCCACACACTTGTTTAAAGATTCCTGGTACCAAAAAATCTGTTCTATTCTATGGACCGTGCATTTGCAGACATCAATGAACAATCGTCCACCCCTCATATCTCTCTCATCCCCCCCCCTCATATATCTCCCATAACCATCCCTCCGTTCCCCTTATATTTCTCCTCCCTTCATCCCCCCATATATGTCCCCTTCCCATCCCTCCCTCCCATGATTCCCTATACACCTTCCTCTCCCTCCTTTGACTCCCCCCCACTCTTAACCAATATAATGTTGGGCCATGAGCCACCCCATAGACCGTTTGGATGGAATATTTAGAGTCTAAATGGTATTATAATGGGATAAGAATTCCATTCCTCTTTTTTACTCTCGTACCAAATTAGTTAAGCAAAAACGCATATGCGTTATAGCTTATTCATATCGCATATGCGATATGAAAAAGCTATAACACATATGCATTTTTTTAAAATTAAAAAAATCGACGGGAATAAGGTTTGGCATTATGTTTATAAATAGCTTCGGACTACTGAACCTAATCGCCAGGACAAATAAACCAGGGCTATTGCTTGTCTTTTAGAACTCTATCAATATGCTCAGTTTAGATGGCATGTTTTGCTATGACAGACACAATATTTTTTTATGAAAATTTAGAATATTGTAGAGTACGATCTTCCAATTCTGAATATGTAAATTTTTCCTTCAAAACTATGTTTTATTTATTTATAATTATTTTTCTAAATGACACACATCAGTTTTCGAAAATAGATACATCGATTGTTTTTTATATAACTTTTGAATTCCATCACCATTTCCCGAGAAAACTATATGGCACACTAGACGAGATCAAGCTCTACAATCTTATATATAGAAATCAAGGATTTCATTAGTTTTTGCCCCTAAAGTGTTGCACCCGCACATAACATTTTCATTTCAAGCTTTTGTGACTTCAATAATTAATAATAATAAAAAATAATTCATGAAAAATTATGAATAAATAGTGTTGCACTAGGCCCATATGTCCTTTATATGTATGTATGATTTTATCCCAACTTGACATCATTTACCTCATATATTGTTGCACCTGCACAAACATATATGTTAAGATGTGCTGAAAATTTGAAAACCCAATTTCACGGAAACTAATTTTATAATCATTTACACACATTTTGTTTGCATAAATGCTATATATTATGAAAGCTGATTCAATTACCTATATTTTTTCATTTTACTTCATGTTCAAATAAGTTAGGGAAGTACCCCTATTTGTCACCTAAAGTCAGAGTTTCCAAGTTTTTCCAGTATTATGTGGCATCTAAAGTGTCTTTAAAGGAGTCCATGATTGTGCATCAGCCCTTAGGTTTTGTGCATGGGAAGTTTCTAAATAGGTGAGAGTTTGGGGGAAAATGAATACAAGGTCTAATTTAATATGTTTTTTATTTATATTAATTGAGATAATGCAACCCCATTTTTTTGGAGTTTTATGTTTATTAATTAGAAATATTTTTATTTGAGCACATTGTTTAAGAAGTATATGTTAAATTGTGTTTGGGTGACCATAGAAAAGTATCTCTATTGGAAATTTGGTTTGCTAGAAACAAGTCCATTTTCAGATTAGAGGCAAGTATTCTATGCAAAATACCAACAAGAGCAAGAGGTTTAATGAAGGGAGCTCTAAGAATTAGATCCATTTATGAGATTAGAATAGAGAATCTCATTGTACAAGAGAAAATTTTGGTTTTGGATCTTCTTAAATGAAGCCTCCTTTAGTTCAAATAGATCTATAAAAAAACCTTGTATAGCCTAGCATTGGGGAATATAACTAGGAAAGTTGGGTTTTCAAGATTGGTTATCTCAAAAAAAGTAACATAGGTTATTCTTTGATAAATATTCAAAAGGAAACCTAAGGGTGGAAGGGGTGAGGAAGGTCATTTATGACCTTGATGGAAAACTAGAAGTGAGCTACACTCAAGGTCATGGATCATGGTATGATGAGTTGTAAGCATAGGAGGAGCTAGTGCTTAGTGCCACCACAACCTAGCTCCGTAACACTTTATATCTACTCCTAAGACCAAGGGGGACTCCCTAGATTCCGATGGATGATATTTGTAATTGCTTAAACAACACACAAACATCTTTTGCAAGAACCCTCTCAACAAATATCAATGACTTAAAAAAACAACATTAACTGAGAGATAGGAGTTATATTAATGTCACATATTCCAAGAAAATATAACTTCAATATGCTATGGTTGTTATAAAATTCCAGTTTTCAAAACACTTCAAAAAACTTGATGAAAAGATAACAAAATTTCACCAACATTTCAGCATTTAGAATTTTTCTCATGCATTTCAGAGTTTTGTGTCAAAGCATCCAAATGAAGGTCATGGAGTAAATGTCAGTGGTCCAAAGTTTGGATGGACCAATTGAAATGAATAATTTTTCTGAATTATTTTGTATAGTGTATTTATGCTAAGTTTTGTAATGCTTCCTAGTGTGAAGGAAATTCAAGTGGCCATATACGAATAGAAATAGAGTAAGTTTTCTCCGGCTGTGTTTGTACATGCAATTTTTTTTCTTGTGCTCACACTTTATACCCTACCAATTTAAAGGTTCTTACTTGAGATAGACACATATCACTCTGTGATGTACGTGGTTTCCATCACCTTCCAAATGCTAGCCTCAAAGCTTCAGTGACAACTACCCAAGTTGCATGAATTTAAGGGATAATGATCTCTATCTTGCAATAATCACTAATAGCAAGAATCACTTGATTTGAAATTTATATTTGTATGTTTCCTTGGGAAATGAATTTGTCAAGCCAAAAACATGAAATGAAAATTTGGAAGAAAATAGAAAGCTCTTGCAAAAACATAAAACATTAACAAACTTGGAGTATCTTTTATCTCAATAAAGACTAAATTTTTGTAACATAGATCAATGTTAAAGAATATAATTTAGAATAAATTTAAATGCATTTTTATCTAGCAGATTCTTAAACCCTGAAATTCATCACAAGATTGCTTCATGTTGATGGTTGCAAGGTTGCTTGAAAATTTGCACAACCAAGCCATAAGAGAAATATAGCATAAAATACATGCTATTGTAAGAAGTGGCCTTTCTAGCTCACTTTACTATTTAAATCTATGGCCCTAAATTTTGGTAGGTGAAGCTCACAATTTCCTAAAAGAGAACAATAGATATAGGATACTAAACTATCTCAAATTCGTTAACGTTGGAATTTGAAAAAAAATGAAATGAAAATTTGGAAGAAAATAGAAAGCTCATGTAAAAACATAAAACATAAATAAACTTGGTGTATCTATTATCTCAATAATTACTAAATTTTGTAACATAGATTAATATTAAGGAATATAATTTAGAATAAATTAAAATGCATTTTTATCTAGCAGATTCTTAAACCCTAGCTCAATGAAGAGAATCAACATTTCTTAATATAATTTTAGACACAATTATTTTCAATAAACTTAATTCATTATATAAATTTATACAAAAAGCATAGCATTAAGAGTTAATAAGTTAAGTCACTACTATATCACCTATATAATTCAGCTGTTATTTCCAATCTCCTCTTAAATAAGAGCAATCAATATCGGACATAAGGCAACCCATTTAATATTGTAAAAACCCTAAAATTTTACACTGCTTAAGATCCAACAACCTGAACAACTCTGAGGAAGGGCTGCAAATGGCTAGATAATTTTAGCCCTCGATAAGTATAGAATAATTTATTTTGAGCCTATTCAATACCTCCTGCATCCTGAATGCACAACATCCACATTCATGTGTATTGTACATTGAATAGATTTCATTAGTCCTTTTGGGGTGCATGACGACGATTCTTTTGGGGTGTATGAGGAGTTGTGGTTGGGAAGTAATTAGGTTTTAAATTTAAACTAGCAATTGTACCTAGGGGTGCAATAAAAGAATGTTGTGTTGCAAGCTAAGCAAGGAGATGTGGACTTATACAACAAGAAAGACAATTTGGAGTGTTGATACAATATTTTTAAAACATGTTGATACAATGTTTCAAAGATGTCGGATTCCCTTGGCCCTTGATTCTGTCCAACCTTGAATTGAATCAAATGGGTGGATGTTGATACAATAAACATACTTTGATTTTTAGTCATAGCCACCTTGTCACTGCAAAGAAGGTGGTTGCTTGAGATCATTGTAGTTACTCTACTTTATTGATAGCCATGCTTATTACAAAGAGACATAAAGAAATTATAAGGTTGAAGCTTGATATGTCTTCTCAATACTACAACAGATGCACAATATTCATTTTTGCTAATTATGATAAATACAAGATTATTAAAAGAATTATAAAGAATTAATGCAAGATTATTCTGCTAACTATTTGTTAAGTGACTATGATACAATCTATGGTCCTAGTTTACTAGGATATAAATTGTTTAACTAGGGAAGGGGAATTTACTGCAATATAAATAGTTAAAGTATATCGATCACGCCTTAATTTCCACAATTAGCCAAAACTTTAATTTACTGCAATATAAATAGTTAAAGTATACCGATCGGGCCTTAATTTCCACAATTAGCTGAAACTTTAAGCTCTATGGTGCAATGATTAAAAACATTGTACAATGTACTGACCATCATAGTTTAAATTAACCAATGAACGGAAGTAGACGAGGACGTAACCTTAGCTTTGGGTTTTCCTTTCTTAGGTGTTGCTCCTGTTTTAATGTTTGTAGATTGGTTTTTTCCATCTAGGTTCCTGCACTTAGTATTGTATGATGGTACAACGCAAAAAAATTTGGACATTTATTACTCTGCTTTGGCAGCTCAAAATAGGACTAGTGAAATGATTACAAAACAAGATTAATGAGTAGAAACTTTATTCCCTGCCAAGTAAAGATGCTTGTGCATTTAATGAAATAACCCACCATGTTTGCACAATAAAGTTAGTTTTGGATCACTAAAGCATATTAAAAGGACAAAGTGAAGCATGGTAGACTGTAGTGTCTCTCACCTCTAATCCATTAAACAACACTTTTATCATTAAAATTAATTTCATAACTTTAACTATAATTCAAATGAATAACAAGTCCATATAGAAACAAGTGCCACACTGTGGCCAAGTCCCTGCTGTAAGCTTAAGCTTATATTGTTTAATATATTTTTTTTGCTTTTTTAAAATGACGTTAAAAATTATCTTTAAATATGGGAAACTTAATATTATTTTTTTTTTCTTTTTAAAAATGACATTAAAAATTAGTTTTAAAAATGGGAAACTTAGCATTACCTGCAATGGCCAAGACAACAAAAGCATTATTCAAGCGTATTTAATACATGAAAACTTATTGTTTAGAGACTAAAACCGTACCACCAACTCTCTTGAAGAATTTGTTAGTTGAATTGTGCATAATCCCATCTCCATTTGGAGATGATTTATTGGCAGGAAAAAAGGGAGTATACATTTGAATATTTTATTACAGGAAAAAATACTATTTATTGTTTATGTAATTTAAAAATAAACGTAATCAAAATAAATGTATTGCTTCCCCTTAGCCAGATGACTGGGGAAGGAATGCAGACTATAATTGATTGACACTTTTCATTTGCATGCTCCTCCATCCTGCACTACAAATGTTGCATTCTTGTTAGCTTACCTTTTAAACAGCTATCTACATTTTTGGAGATTGGATACACTAATTTAATATTTGATTTCTTAAGAGCAATAGCAGGGTTCTGACTCTAGACCAGTAGATTAATATTGTATGACTGTATACACTGTATAAATACACTGGCCGTATTCCATCGATTTAAAGTGCAGTAACTTTTTAATGACGGGGTTGTGGAAGTTGTTAACAACTATTTATCTTCCGAATAAAGCTTGTTCAACAAAGAGTTGATAAGAATTCAAGCAGAGAAGCACAAAACCCAACCTTTGTATTAGTTGGGCTCTAATTCCATAATTCATCTTAGTTTCATTCACGAAATGTGTAAGTATTTTTTGTATTAGTTTGGCTCTAGTTCCATAATTCATCTAGTTCTATTCAAGAAATGTGTAAGTTTTCTGGGAATTTTTATCCATTGCATGTTTCTCTTGGAGCCGCGGGGAGGGATCTAAAGAAGAGCTAATCCACAATAGCTAGAGCCTTGGCACACTTTCATATTCTTTCATCCAAAAAAAATTATGTTGATTCCTGAGAATCAAGTATGTGGATTTTTAATATTTGTTGGTGCTAATATGTTGCAAATAAAGAAGTTATTATGTTCTCCATTACTTTTTTTTTGGGGGGGGGGGGAATATACTGGAAGTATGCCATACTCTGTATATATTGATAATTTTAAGATGTATTAATCTCTCTAGCTTTGAAATGGAATCCTTTGTACCATTGCATTTCCAATGCCTCCAACGAAGAACTTCCCAGTGCTGCCATGGTGACAACTCCGCGATAGCCATTGCCGACGGCTTGAAAATTCCTCTGCATTTGAGCAAATAAGCAATGCTTGTAATCCTGGAATCCTTATCAAACATAGAATCCAGGCGTCTCAATCTAGAAAAATCAGATCGAACCGATGGCGAGCGTTTGAGAAAACAGACTTCATGCAACCAATGTGGAATTTCATTCTTTAGATCCTCCCACCGTCAAAGTCTAATTTCTCAAAAATTTATTAAAAAATTTAAACATTATTAATAACAAAAATAGAATAAAAATAAAATAGAATAATTTTTGTTAGACATTTACTTTAAGTGTCCTCTTGCATGAATCCCTCCCAGCATGCAGTTCACGTGGCATCCATCCACTAGCACCTGTGGGAGGTAAGGATACAGTAAAAAAGACAACCTACCTCTCTCATTCAATTTTTCCACCCATTTTTTTCATCCATAGTTTGGAGTGGTGGTTGGTCAATGCCCCTTGCTCACTCCCCAACCTGAGGAGCCTTGGGGACTGATGGATACACAGCCCACAGCTCACCCTTTTGCTCTTCTCTCTGCCCGAGCAAGTCATTAGTGGAAGAGGGGTGAAGCATGGAACATCAGTATCTTCTGGAGGGTTTCGGCTTATGAACGCGGCCTGCATGGTTTGCATCACATGGTTATTTTATGCTTCTCATAGCTTCTTTCTCCATGTTGTAGTGCTCCTTCTTTTTTCAGCTTGAGACACGTAGGGCACAAAATGTGAATGATGAGCTCTTCCTTGCCAACTCTGTCACTTGAACTTGTATTGGATCCAAAGTTGGTGAGCTTTAGGATTAACCTAAAGATGGATTTGATTTGATTTTGTCATTTTTAAACCGGTTTAATATTGGTTTACTTTTTTTTAATGGGTGATAAGCTCTTTCTAACAGGTTTGCCAATGGTAGATAACAGCCAACTCCTCCTCCCCCAGTGGAAGTGGAAGAAGAAATCCATAACATTTGGTAATCCCTGAGGCGTCTGAAGAAATCCATAACATTTGGTAGTCCCTGGGCTAGGCATCTCTTATATTGAAATAATAAATCCATAACATTTGGGATAACATTTGGCAGTCCCTAGGCTAGGCGTCTATGATAGAATAAATCCATAACATTTGGAAGTCCCTAGAATAGGTGTCTGTTAGAATCGAGAGCATTTGTACAGACCATACAAGAATTCAGGATGGCAGTATCCAAGGAACCATTTTTTTCAAGGACGAAGACGAAGAGAGGCCAGAGAAGCCTCGCCATTATGCACTCATAGAAATCAGGGCCTTAGTTATTCTTTCACGGATCTTACTCGCCTCCAGGTTTGCATTGTTTATTTTCGCTTTTTTCCCAGTCTATTACATTGTATCGAACCCGAGACCTTTGCTTACATACAAATCACGGGGTTTTAAGAATTGGATTTTCTTATCAGAAATAGAAGATTGGGATATTTTTTCATGGCAACAAATTTCACTAGCTTCTTTCTGTATTTTGTGCTCTGAATCATAGGACATTATCAAGGCAATGGGGCAATTTTTTGATGGCTTGAAGTTTACAGGAGGAACTTGCAGTTTGATGCAGAAAACATTCATTAAAGAGATTACAGAAATGGCACACAGGCACAAAGTGATAATGTGGGACTGACCAGTAATAAACGTAAGTTTTCTTTTAGCTTCTTACATCGTACTTGCAAAATCTTGTTATGAAATCTGCATAAAAGCTTACACATACTCGATTCTATTTCTCCATCTAGATCCCAAGCTTTCACTTGAGAAGACTTGTGATAACCTGCACATAGAATTCGAGTATTTGCATAAGAAATATTCATACACCAACATCCTTCTTACCTGGATGATTAGCTACCTCTAGGGTTTTGGCAGTCCTTCTTGCCTGGCTGATCAGCTTCCTGTAGGGTTTTGGTGATCAATTTCTGCGTGCGCCTGCTTCAAGCTTCGATTGGCATGCTATCACTCTTATCCATATTTCTGTAAGGCTTCTTCAATTTCAATCCCTTAATCTTTGATTTTAGACTGTAAACCAGATTCTCCAAATGGTTCCCCATACCTTCAAAAGCAAAGAAAATAGAAGCAGATCAACACCATTTACTACATGGATTAAAAATTCGCTACTGCTCAGTTCTCTTTCATTCCTTTCCTTTGAGATTGGTTTGCCTTCTTACAAATATCTTAACTACACACAGTTCACAGCTTTTTTGAAGCATTCTCTCACAAACACAAATGAAACCATGGAGTTAAATATGATTCTATTCATATGGATAGTTATTTTTTATATCTGTTACAAGACCTAAAAAGAGTAGAAACCAACCATCTGAAAATCTGTGAAACTTTAAAGGCTTTGGACGCAATTAAACAATCATTCATGGCTTATTTCAAAACAAAAATACTAAGAGGAGGACATTGTAGCAATACCCAAATCGCCTGAAATGTTCGGAAAGAATGAAAAAAGCTTCAAAATCCAGACTTCCCTGAGAGTTCTCCCATCAGTTTTTCAGAAGAAATCAATTGCACTTCCAGAAAACAATTGCACTTCCATGAATATACTTAATACAAACTCGACTGCCATTGAAGACATGTACCTCGCACCAACTTTATTGCTGGTCCAACTTCGAGGAATATGGATTGAATTCGCCCAGAGATAGACAGATAGACAACTTCGAGGAATTATGTGCATTTAAGGTAGGGATTGATGTGCATCACTGCCTAAGAGGATTGATGTGCATTTAAGGCAGGGATGGTGTGCATTTAAGGGAGCAAGTGCCAGTGGGATTGGTGTGCATTTAAGGGAGCACGTGCCAGTGTCAGGAAAATCAATGAGACAGATTACCCTAATCGTTGGACAAAAGCATCTTACGGATGAAAATAATAAAAAAACATTAAATTCGGGAGTCGACTCCCACTTGTTGAAACACCTTATGACATAAAAATACTCACCATTAACATTACTCTTTATGATTTTAAAAAATATTTATTAATATAATAAAAAATTAAAGTATTATTTAATTAATAATATATTATATTTAAAAGAAGTTAATAATTCAAGTATATATTTATAATATAAAAGAAAATTATTATGTATTTGGTATAAGGTCAGTAAATGTTGATATGTTGTAAATCAACCGTAGATGAATAAATAAATAAAAATGCTTTAAATGTGAACTACTCCGTATGCAAAATTTACAATTCCCTTGTAACTCTGGTTTACTTCATTAAGTTCCATGGTTTTTACTTAGAAAAAACAATGCTTGTTTGGTTTACTTCATTAAGTTCCATGCTTTTAACTTGGAAAAAACGTGGAAAAAACAATGCTTAAACAATGAATCGCAAAAGACTGATCTTGATTTTTATATTGTCTGTTGGATATGGGACGGATGTATAGATCCACCGCTGAGGACGTTATCACTGGGTTCAAAGTCCATTGCCTGCGTTGACCTTCTTTATCTGCATACCTGAGCAACTAGCCTTTCTCCTAACCAGCCTTTGTCAGAAGTGCACCAGACAGTCTTGTGCAACAGAAGAGATGGGCTACTGTGCTCCTGGAAATTTTTGTGAGGACGTTTGTTTATATTTATGGAAAAGTTTCTTAATATTTATAAAACATTAAGATACATTAGATCATAATTACAAGATGCATTTAATTATAACAAAATATGACAATCATGAAATGAATTTGTTCATTTTAAAATGACAATATATGACAACCATGAATTGAATCTCAATTGTACATTTGTTACTTTCAGGGTTAATCTTGATGCACATATCATCCAAAGTATGCACATTTAAAGCTCAGAAAGATGAAGGTATGAAAGATCCAAGTATTTATGTTGTGAGATATAGTGTAAACTAGCACAACCACTCAACTTGTGGCCTGTGAATGTGGACAGGCCATCTTTCATTTTTTAAACTGTCTTTAAACTTGAAAATAAATTTGTAATCCAAAATTTACAGTTATTAAACTCTGGTTAATGAGTTCAATAAAGCCTAAAAATACTAGATATTAAAGTCTACATCATAATCATAACCATAACCATGGACATAATTTATAAGAGGGCAGACACCTTATCCAAGGAGGGGTTGTGTTTGGCACCTGGTCATCTCTTGCTTACTGAATCATATGATGAAGAGCTTATTGGGAAAGACTCTTTACAGATTTTTTAGAATTTGCTCATTCTACTTCTGTTATAGATCACTTGATATCTATTGAGTTATGTCTAGTTATGCTGAGCAGCAGTTTCTGGAATACTGAGAATCACTCACCTACTTGGATAAGGTACCTGGGCTCCTTTTATGTTCTTTATCGACATACTGTGACTAATGTTTATATTAGTGCTCACTTATGAGAAGACCATTATATGTATTTGAAACCCAGGTGCCGATTGTATCACATATCTTCTTGGGTAGCTTATCTCTGTTTTATTCTGTTTTAGCATGTTAGTTGATTATGCTGATCTGATGAACCCATTGGGAACATGACAGTATTCTGCTGATGTACAAAGTTACCTTTGATTCATCTGAATAACAGAGAACTGTTTTTTTCACTGAAAAAAAAAACAAAACAGTTCATGTATTGTTTGCAGTGAGGCCTGCTTAAGCTGATCCAAATGGACGTGTTTCCAGACATCTAAGAACAATTGAAACTTTTTGTTTGCCTCGAAATCAGAAATGTAGAAAAATATTTGATTTATCATTATATCACAAGATTCTCGCTTATAAAACTTTTACCTCTTTGACAAATTGTAGATGTTAAAGTATACTTTGGATTCACTGTAGCCAATTTCATGGACAAAAGAAACAACTCAGAAAACAACATGTTAAAACTTAGTGGAAAGGACTCTTCTAGTCATCAACCAACCAAGAAAATAGTTAGGGAAAAAGCCATTGGCAAGGAAGTAGTGTTATTGGCAACATTCTGTAGTAAAAGATATGAAAAATAAACACTATAATGATTTTTATGGAACACATATTAAGCCTAAACATAAACGTAAATATATGATGGGAAGAGTTCTTAAAGCCACCTTCCTAAGAAGACAATATTAATTATGATTCCTTAAAACAGTTTGTCTCCATGGCCATGATTCACTGGAGCAGTAGACAGGGCTGTTCAGCAATACTGTTGTATATTCTTGTAATCGCACAAGTAAGGCCACACAATAATAAATGTAAAATATGCAGCAGAGATGGGGTGTTCAGGGTGCGTAGTTAACTCCATTATTAAGGTACCAAATGCTATTGGAGGCATATTGAGCTTATGGGCTACGGGTTTATGCTATTGGAGGCTTACTGAGCTTATGGGCGACGGGTTTAGTGGGAGCAGTTTATGGGCCATTTGTATTTTCATAAATTACCTCTACTTAGAGTTGAAAAGATCGATCGCAGTTGATCATCTGGTTAAGTATTAAGTATTACTGCTTTACCAGTAACCTATATTGTTGAACCAAGTAATCTCACCTTTGCTTATTGAATCATGATAATCCTTCATCCATGAAAATTTCAAAAAAAAGTAAGTAATGTTAAGCAGTCACGAAATTGGAGGCGCATGACTGAAGCACCGTTTCTGGGGTTTCGTTGAAATGCTTTGTGAAGGGCAGAGGTTACCAGATACTCTGCCCGCGGACAGTTGTTTCTCTAAAACCCACGGTATAGCTGCCTTTCAAATCCAAATCCAAATCCGAAGGCCTTAGGAATGCAAACAGCACAGGCAGCAATAGCAGGTTCATCATTTTTCCTGCAAATACGACATACGAGAGCGCGACAGGAGGTTGTTTGAAGCGCGAGTGATAGATACTCCATGAAGTATAGTTAACGGAGAAGGAGCCGAGACGAACGGTAGTGTCGCCGGAGTCCATGCTAAATCCAATCGCCGGGAGGTGAAAAAGTCCCATAGTTTTACTCAGTATCTGCTTCATTGCTTCTTTTCTGTTTTCAAAGGCAGTGTATCCAATCAATCCATGTCCAGGGCACTGAATTTCTTTCCTACGTTGCGACCAGGGATCAAATTTGAAGGGTAGGTCCCATTTTACTTTGAAGGGATGTGAGAAATGGAACCCTTTAATGTTGACATGTAAAAATAAATTATTTTTTTCATTTGAAAACTGTAAGTGTATAACAAAATTTTGTTATTTATTAAAAACAGTGTATAGCAAAACAATGACAATAAGAAAAAATCATGGTGCCGATGAAATACTTGGTTGTAGATGGTTGATAAAATAAGGCATTGCAATTTGGAAGGGCCTTTGAATGGAGGATTGATTCAGCTTGATGGTGGCTCTATTGGTCTTCCCCACATGCTCAAATCAAAGTGATCAAACAAAGGCCCCAATTTTAGGTGGATTATAGATAGTCCCTCCAATGTATATCGAGTTTATACCCCAATTTGAAGTGGTCAAACAAAATCCCCAATTTTAAGTAGATTATGGATAGTTCGTCCAATCTATATGGAGTTTATCAGCCCTATGGAAAAGGTTAAGTATTTATTAGTCCACTATAAGAAGAACTTAAATTCTCCAACAAATATCACTACAAGTTGGGTGTCTAGTTTCTACCAAAGTCAACAAGGAAGACGAATCATAAACATAGGTTTGGGAGGAGGTTTGCGACAACGAGGATGTTGAAATCATGTTCTTTGCTAGATAATTGCACTCCCAGTCCCTCATTCATGAACGTCCGTCGAGGGATTCCCTTGTTTAGATATATTGGTAGACAATTTGTACTTCTTGTTTCCATTATTAGAAGGCTCTACAACATTTACAGTGTTGATTTTTAAATATTTTATCCTTTCAACTATTGGATTTCATTAAGGAAATTGGAACAATTCAAACACTTATATTCAAATATTGTTCTTTCTTTCAGCCTAATGTTTACAATTCACGGCAGATAAATAACATTGACAGATTTGGAACTCAAATACAAGGCTCTTTCTTCTTGCTTCTCTACCCAAACGAAGTTGTGGTCCTAGAGTATGAAAATTATACATTATTTTGGTTCTGATTTCATTTAAATACTGGGTTTTTTAAGGTTACATCTATTGAGTATTCGAGACTTAGTCTCGCGGAAACACAATCGCATAATACATTACAAATTTCAAACAACATTTTGGATGGAGAAATTTTAAACCCTTGTATTTATAGAACCACAAGGAACTCCAACAAGAAACACATTTAACTTTAATCCACGTATAAAATGTTACAAGTGTAAAATGCTATACATACTTGTACAACCAAGTCGACAACTTAGCTCTACATAATCTTATGGAGGAAATAGAAATTAGGGAGACACTGAAGCATAGAATTGGAGAGTTGAGAGTCTGAGTCCCGACCTCTGACTGTCCTATACTTCTAAACCCAAAATAATTTTTTTTTCACAGACTTCACCAATCTCTTTAAGTTCTGGGACGCTCAATCGAGCCTACCCAACGTTCTACCTTTGCTTCTCTTGCTCCTACCTATGAAAAAGGTGGAACCTTCTAGTTGCCCACCACAGAAGACAACGAGGAATTAGAGTGTGCAACCGTTTCCTTCTATAGAAATATGATTGGAAGCAACGCCATCTCAATTCCACACTATCCCGACGCTCCTGAGTTGGTTTACCTTGCCCGAGGTAGGCGAATGCATGTTTGTGTATTTCACATTATTACAAAAAAATCATTTTATAATTGCTTCTACATAACATAGATATATTTGTGCACGTGAGGGAAAATTGGCCATTATTGTTTTCCCGAGGTTTCTAGAGACTTTTAGAGATCATTCTTCATTATGAGGGCGCTTAGGGCATATATCAGAGAGCCCATGGGAGGAAGAAGAAGAAGAAGAATAAGAGGACTCAAGTCAAAAGATGAGGTGAGTGAGGAGGGGAGACATAGTGGCGATATTTGCATGAGAAACCCACTGGTGCTATAATGATGGGAACGAGCCTCTCTAAATCATAGCCATTGTAGACATAGGAAACCCTCATAAACAACTCGGGTGCAAGAGTTACCGTGTAAGCATCCAGACAAATTAAGTAATGATAATATTTAGTTAGGTAAATGACAAATTCTTTCGTTTCTTTTAGAGATGACTATATGCATATTGCACAACCATTCTCTCTGGCTGGCCCTCCATTCCAGTTTCCTTTGTCTATACTGCCTAACCCCCTTCCTCTGATGAGATAGGTAGACTAAGCGGCCTAGGTGGACCGTGGGAGACTGGGAGTGCTGATTCAAATGATTCTGACCCTAGTAAATGAATGGAAATTGGAATAAATCCTAGAATCCTGGACTAACTAATATAGGATATGATTCATGAGCACAAACAAAGGGCGGTGTGCTGCTAGCCTGCTACCAAGGATCCGTCATCCCAGTCTTGTGGTGGTCATAATAGAAATGTCTTGCACTGGGCGAAACCCTGGTCTAGAAACTTACATACCCTGCATTGGAGCAGGTTAGGTTCAAATCTAGCAAAGATTGCTCAATGCATTGTAAATTGCAACTTGTAAGTTGTAACCCAAAAAACAACACCATTAGTTTTCCCTTACGGAGCCTTGACAATGGAGGGTTATCAAATCAATTCACCATCCATACTCATATGAGTATTTAATTTCACATCATACACTCTAATACTCAAGTGACTTGTAAGTTGTGAGATCACGTGACTCAGCGAACAATAAGATGACACATGGAAAATCGAGTTGACAGGTGGCATCATCTCATACCAAGATTTAATGAAGTTGGTGAATTAGTAATGCATGCTAATGCCATTAAATGTTTTGAAAGTGAACTTTGAATAGTGACTCACAATCATGACTCACCCACTTGAACTTGGCACTAGGCAGCCTAGTGACCCACCGTGGTCCGTGTCTATTGGGGCTGGATCCCTCTATTCAAGGGCACTTGGGAAGACTCTGAGTCCCGACTCTCCCATAGTTTAGTGAATCCCTGGAAAGGCAAATTTTGTAGGTGCCCTTCTGTTGCAAATTTACCAAGGCTTACTCAATTTCATTATTGAAGTGCTGGAAATGAAACTAATTTTTTTTTGAATTGTAAAATTCCTTGTGGCCTTCTACGGACGTTTAAAATGGCCTTGAAGTGCTTTGGAAGCTTCAAATTTGAAGCCTGGCTGCGACCATTTCTGAGAGTTGGTCAAATTCCACCTTGGGTTTATTTTTACATCTACGTGGCCTGCTTCTACATGGTCCATGTCTCTGCTCCCTTTCTTTATCTCTCTCTATCTTAATGCTTTCGCCCAAAGAGCGCCAAATCCTTAAACTCCAAACAACGCTGCAGGCTAGGAGACCAAGATCAAAGCTCTTATCTCTGTCGTCCCCGTCGCCTAATCTCACCAACAAAAGATGCATTTCGTGACGGTAATTCAATGCTGTCATTCACAGTGCAAACTTTACAGTTCTACCTCTAATATATATCATCATAATGCAATCTCTTTTCTATCAATTGATAACTCAAAAGCCACTCAATATATTTTGGCCAGACTTCAAAAATTCTCAAAAAAAATCCTCAGGTTGTTACTCCACGATCAAAGAAGAACCATATTTTTTTTATCGACAACCGGTATTTTCAGTTGGACATCAAACCCATTACTCTGTTCCCTGTAGTATTTAAAATCAAAGAAAACTTAGTTTTTATCAACCGCCGGTATTTTCAGCTGGACTTAAGACTCATTTGTCAACTGCAGTCTTTAACCTCAGATGCTGTATCTTTAGAAGCCTTGATAGGTCTTCTTCGCCTGTACATTTCTTTGGTCGTAGTTATTCTTTACCTGTTGATGGCAGTCTCATCCAGACTCGTGGTAGGTCAAATCAGATGGCTGGCAACAACCATCTATGATGATGATGATGATGATGATGATGATGATGATGATGATGAAGAAGAAGAAGAAGAAGAAGAGAGCACTTGGTTGTTTAAAAGAAATAGATGAATTAAATGGCAAGTTTATGACTTTCATTTCATATTAAATGAAGTGAAAGGACCTATCCCTTAGAAATGTAATTTTATAATAAATGTTATTATTAAAATTATTAATATTTATAAATATATTTAAATATTATTTATTTTGGTGGAGGTTTTGAAGATACGACCAACACTCCTTAGTTAGGGAGGTATCTGGATATCATCTGATCATCATGACTATCTTAAACATCTCTTATTTATTATAAGAAATATCTAATGACACAAGTGAGTCCATCTAGAAGTGTCATCACCTCAACTTAGTCCAAGGAGGAGTCAACATAAAGAACCACTAGCTCCTTCTCTCTTCCAAGGAGAGTCACACCATTCTTCCTATCTCAAGGAGAATACTCCTTCTCAATAAGAGAGGTATCTTCTTGCTCATTTTACCTAAACATATCTTGGGTTTCTTTAAAATCTTCACACCACTACTTGTCTTCAACACAGAATCACAAAAAGGTTCATCATGAGATTGCTTCATGGAGATGGTTACAAGGTCTCTTACTAAAGGTTAATCACTAGATTGCTTCATGTTGATGGTTGCAAGGTCTCTTAGCCAAGTCTCATGGCTAAATCCATGCACTTGCATGAGTAAGCATCTAGAGACTATTCTCCTCACTCCTCCCTCCATAGAGTGTTTGGGAGATAGCACTGCCACATTCTGAGCATCTCTCCACTCCACCACAAAGAGTCTAGCAGATCTCCCCACTCCGTCACAGAGTGTCCGAGAAATGGCACTACCCCACTTTGAGTATCTCCCCACTCCCTGAGAGAGTGTTCAATAGTATGGAAGCTTCATAAAGATCTCAAAATTCTCCACAATGTGAACTTAGGCTCTATCACCGACAGCTTTCAGCAGGGTGTGTTGCATCTTGGGACATGTTTATTTAAGGCGACCCCACATACTATAATAATCAAACATGAACAGCTGCTATTTTGTAACTATGTAGTGCTTTCATCCAACTATCTACCTTCAACAAAAACATTAAAAAGTGTACTAATATAGACGTTTATTGATTACCATCTTTTTCATAACAGCTGTGATCTTGATTTTACCTTCCTTGTTAGAATAGTATCACCACAAACAACTTTTGTACGTTATCTTTGATATGGATCACAACTTGCGGTGTCCAGAAAATGTGGTGGGCACTCGGAGAGTCGGAACTGCTAATTGTCAACCGATTTTTCATTTTGGCAGAAGGTACAGGAACTTAGTTGTCTTCAGACTTCACGTATTGGTGGTTGGTCTTAATGGGTGGCAGAAACGTACTTTTAAAACTATTGGTGTAAGCTGTAAAATTGATCCGATCCTTCAGCTACAAGATGTCGGCTCGGAAATACCCAACCAAGGACTTGTGATGGACGTCCAGTCTTCACGGCCTACCGAGATTGAAGATCGCAACGGGAAATGTTGCGTCGATTACAATATTCAACCGCAACATTAAGTTGGAATGAGGAGAGATTTTAAAGTGATTTAGTTGGTCTTTGTGAATGTTCTAATGCAATATTCCAGGAGTAAGCATAGTTTTCATAGTGATATAGATTTTTAACGAGTACAACATTTGTTACAACAACGTTAGTATTTACAATAGGCATTATATTCTTGTAACTGTATGGAAGTGTATAGGCATTATATTATTGTAAATGGATTTTACATGGTCTTATTTTGGTTTACTGTTTGATTTTTTAAATATATTATTATCTCAAAATATAGCAAATATTGATAGTGAGCGGTATATCCATGTTCAACATTTATTAATGACAAAGCATATCCAAAATTGAGGTTTTTTTTGAAGAAGTTAAGGGTGTGTGAAAGAAGTTGAGGGACCTTTTAGATGCAATGGTGGAGTGAAGTCAATCACTCTTAATAAAAAAAAAAGAAATCATCCCAAGCAATCCCGAACCTGCCAAGCCTAGTCCCAAGGCTGCCAATAGGCATGCCAACTAGGATAGTAAACCAAATCGCGTCTCTGTTTTAGTGAACATTGCATGCACGATTTCGTTCACTAAAATGGAGGCGTGATTTGGAAAGCCTATTTTTTTTAAATAGGCCGCAGCCGTCTTTTTCTCCTCACCGCGCGACTATTGGACCAAGGAGGAGCAAATCTCGACTGGGTGAACGCGATTTTGGGTGTGCCAAAGCCCTCTATCTCCACCTTTGGATAAACCTCCTCTTTGTGAGGTATTTTCCTCATTTCTTTTCAATTTTTTTTCTCTTTCTTCATCTATTTATTTGCCCTAGATTGAAAAATTAAACCATATTAAATTAAATTATGGCCAATTGAAACAAAAACCCAATGTAATTGCCCAATGGAAACAAGAACCCCAATGTAATTGGCCAATTGAAAGCAATTCCCCAATTTAATGATAAAAATTAAATAATTTTGATTATTTACCAAAATTCATACCCAAAATTCCCATGCCCAATGGAAACCAAAACCCCAATTAACTCAAAAAACAAATGAATTTCACTTTTTCCATATGCATATTCACAAGGATCCTTGTGAATCCATACCAAAATCCACAAATATGCAAAGTTTGTCATGCACATTGCAAGTTTGCATAAGTAATTTACATGCCCAATTTAAGCCAAAACCCCAATTAACTCATAAAAAACAAACGAACTTCACTATTGTGAATCCATACCAAAATTAACAAATACATAAAGTTTGTCAATTATGTTTCAAGCTTGCATATACAACTAAAAAAAAGTAGAATTCATATATTCCCTTAAAATACATAAACAAACATGGTAAATCCCTTGCCTCTATCCGAAATATCGAAGTTGCTCTTCCAAGAACATCAATAAACACCTTATAATTTTGATGAAACTTCTCGAAGTTGCTCTTCCAAGAACATCAATAAACATCTTATAGTTTTGATGAAACTTCCCAATCCAAGTGTCAAAATAAGGTATAGAAGCTTCCCATGCTTTTAACAAATATTTCGTCTTGAACGAAGGGTACTTTTTGGTTACTTAGGTCAAGACAACAAAGTTCAACAATAGACTCTGTGGACGTGAAGATACATAGGTAGGTTGATGTATTTGATTAGACATGCCAATCACATACTAGTTCATACATGATATTTAATCCAGTGGAACCCTTGTAACCATAAAATCCATAAAGTTCTGCTAAATAGCCTTTGGAGTCCAAAAAACATCACACTACAACAAATAATTACATATCTAACAAAATCGTTGCCTATACTGAGATTTTATTCATCAACAACACATTATGCCACCTATTCTAGGGTCTAGTTGTTGCCTCTACCCGCAATCTGGGAGCTGGTTCTGCAAAGGCAATAATCAACACCTCACAATTTCGACGAAACTTCATAATCCAAGCCTTAAAATAAGCTAGAGGAGCTTCACAATCAACATATGCACTCAAGACACTTTATGTGCACATGCATGTACTTAAAAATTAGAATTAATACTTGAATTTAGGACATAAATATGAAATGAAAAAATGTTAAATGTTTATTCTTTACTGTAAAATTCAAGATCAATTTTTAAATTTACATGATAGATTTAGTTTATATGTCAATAGTTATACAGTTTTCAGTTCTTAGATATGTCATTATATCATGTGTTTATATTTCTAATGATATTTTATTTGTATTTATGATTGCAGTGGCTACTATGGATCATAACAATGTGGAGATACTGAGGTTTATTGGCCATTTGAGAGAGATTGGTTCGGCTTGGAGGGGTGGAGATGAGCTCCGCCGCTCCTTGTCAGATTCATTGTTGTGTATTGTTGATATGATCGCAAGATCGAATGATGCTTTGTATAGCATCGCATCTTACAAGGAGAGGAAAATGCAACAATATGCTGATGGGTTGAGTTACAACGAAGTAAAATAGCTGAAAATAACAAAACAAGCCATCTATTCATTGTTTAGGCTGCTTGGGACGGATGACATTCCGGAGATTAGCAGTCCACATATTTCTATTGAGTGGTGCACTTTTCCACCCATCAGAGACAATTGGACGGATAGGTGGTACATGGTTTTTGACATTCCCCCTCACAACAATAGGGAAGTACCGATGTCCTTCCTCAGAAAATTGAATGCATAGTTTGTGATGGGGAAACATGTCAACTATTTTGACATGTTGGGTTTCCAGGGAGTTGGTAGGGGGATGCCCCAACACCGACCCCATGCTAGGCATAGAGATGCCAATCCACAGATACCTGCACCCCGTGCCCAGCTACCGAGGGCAGACATCCCTCCTGCACATGACATGGTTTCCCAGACACAGGATGCATTTTTTACTCTAGCTGAGATGGTCTCTCGACACATGACCACTATTGACCAGAGAGCGCCCTCTTCCTCTGCTGGTGTACAACCACCAGCTTCTGGTGGCGGAGGGACATCTGTTGGTGGGGATAGACCGACATCCCATGTGCCTCAGAGTGAGCCACACGTCTGCACATCGTGTGGGGGACCCTGTTATGGTCCTGGACCAAGACATGGTACCACTACGATGACTAGTGGTCAGGTAAGGATATTGTTTTAAAACTCTGTTATTGTTCAATTTTTAATTGTTCCATACTATATCTAACATATTAAAAGATTTGTAATATATATGCAATATTTACTCTTGCAGGAGATTGCTGCCGCTCACGGGGGTGGTACGACAACCAGTGTGGTTGTACCTGAGGCCCAAAGAACCACAATTGAGGTAATATTTAAACACTTGTCATTTTGTTATTACATATAATTTTGTTAATGCATGTGTTAGTCTTGATTAATTTATTAAAATGTCTAATATTTACAATTTTTGAAGTTGCAGGAACCCCACTTAGAACATGATGCTGGAGACATTGATATCAACGACATAGTCCAAGGTGGAATTTACAACTACTTGAAGAATGTAAGTACATGGGTTATGATTGAATCTTGTTCGAATTATTTAAATTTCTTACTATACACTCTATAGATCGCTAATGTAAATATAATTTTTAAACTTGCAGATGCTAGAGGCATTTGAAGAGGGGAAAGAAATTGATGGAAGCGGTCACTCCCATGGTGGAGAAATGTCCCAGGAAGGGGTAAGTATATTACAACATGTTATTTTTTCAGTACATATTATTCCATCCATTCAAATCCATGTCTAACTATGGTAACACTTTATGAATGCAGACGTCATCGCAGATCCTTGCACCGCCTCTTTGGTTTGGATCTCCCTGTAGTCCAAACATAGATAAGGGGGTTGTTTACACCAGACGAGGTTCCTCTTCCTTGAATAGAGCAGGTGTGCATGAGGATCAACCTACTCATCCCATAGTAATGTACACACTTCCAATGGCAGTTGTTGGTTAGCTATGTATTCACTTCACAAGTGTTTTTTCTTAATGTTATTTTTGCATGTTTACAACATCAGGATGTAGAGTCATCTGTGCCAGACCTTAGTAGGATTTTTGATGCCACTGTCAATGCCGCATCTACAATAGGGATAAGTCACAGTGAGGTACATCTACTTGAATATTTGTAATTGTACATTTCATTTGTATTGTTTCTGGACATGCACGATGTCTAATTATTTAATCATTTAGTGAATGTAGCCACACCTTGGTCCATTAGTGCACGCAACTGAGGTTGATATTCAACCTACGACTCCTCTTACTACTAAAAAGTACCAACCTCATCCCCTATAAATGGTTTTTTTGGTGAGATGTTCATTTTTTACATAATTGATTAGTACTTTCTCATTCATGTACATGTTGATAATTCTTGAGATAATTGACATTTTTTTTTATTCGCAGAGAAGCATGGAAATGAGGCTCGCTGCAAGGTGGAGTACAGCAGAGGCACCTACACCCTCGACACCACAGGCACCTATACCCCCGACGAATGCAGTGAGTCTTTGTTTTATTTACAATTGAGTCATATTTTAAATTTTCAAACTTTGTTATTGATGGACAGTACTAGTTTAGTTACCTGATCAAGAAATATTGTCATTGATTTGCATTTGTCAGAGATGCACAATGGTTGTAGATAGAGCCGAAGAGCATTAGGGTCCTGGAAAAACAAGAGAAAGTTAGAATTTTGATGTGTTAGTCTAGGACAAATATGTATTTTTATGTACAATCCGGAGTTAGAGTATAGGGGCGCGATCCAGGATAGATGTAATTTTGTTTGCACATGTACATCAAATATGTTTTTGATACATGTACATTGACAGGCCATAGATAGGCCTTATATTTTTGTATTATACCTTTCATGGTATACAAATTATTTCATATTAAGGCTCTTGAGATATTCATGGTTCAGTCTTTAAGTGTGATTATACATGTGTGGAAAAGAATGTTTCTATGTGTAATGTTCCCAATTTTTTATAGATTTTACAATTGTATGGAGATATCAGTTATAAATTTGAGAACAATGCACAATTACAATAAATTACGTAATGACAAAAATGTACATTTTAATTGTTTTTTACCACGATCCAATTGCATATACAATGTCAAATTCTGTTCAAAAAGATGGAACATAGGTCTAATACACATTTAAGCACCCAACACAGCTAATCTGCTCCAACGCATACTAATTTTTTTGCAATCATGGAATGATCCATACCACCAATTTCCTTCAAACTATCAATAACAAGTTCATAAATATTTTCTGCTGTAGAACTTTTGGTCATTTTATGAATTCCATGTAGATAGGAATGCCTGATATGGTCATTGGCCATATAAATGCTCATGCAGATCGATGAAGTATTATCAATAGCCATAAATTCATCTAAAGACAATGACAAAAATGTAGCATTTGCAATCTTCTCTTTCATATCATCCTTTTTCTACTTGAGCTAGATATTTTCCCCATTCCCAACCACTCGATAAAGACCAATGAGAAGATGGAAAATTTGGCACTTGAATAAAAGATAGATATTTCGTCATTTTTGGATAATCTGTCATAGGACGACCATTGGATAGGAGGTGAAATACAGTGCTTAATTGTATTGTCTTTGATAAGAAATGTGTTTCCATCATCTTTCCAAATTGAGATTTGATGGTTCCTCCACTTTCCTCAAGTTTTTTCTTATTTAGTAAGAATTCATTATATTCCACTTCAAATTGGAGATGTCGACATTCGCTAACAGATTTCCATCTGGCAGTAGATTTATTCTCATCATTTGTAGTTTTCTTATCATACACCTTCCCAACATGCTTCTCGATTGTGTCTAACTTCATCTGTAATTTCACTACCTTGCCAAGTTTCCAACTACATGAAATGCATTTAACTTCTTGTGAGTCTCATTCTCATTTGTTGGAGGTATTGGTTCAATACATGGGTATCTTGAGACCCAATCAGCTTTGAATTTTCTCCCTGCGTCCCATTGGCCCTTTTTCCTTTTCCGTGAATGCACTGTGTCACCTTGCAATGAAAAATATTCAACATTGGAACTACCAATTTCAGATGGAAATGCATTTGTCTCACTTTGATCACTAGAGGAATGTATTCTACCATCCATTTTTTGGGTTGCAAATGAATTCTCAAAAGTGTTGACATCTCTCTCACCGATACTTTTCTCAAGAGAGCTTGAAGCATGAATAGGATTTGGATTATTGGACTGAGGCTTTTGAAAATATGATATTACATCCTTTTGTTTTGATGTTTTATTTTTGTTTCCACGATCCATGTTTGACATCTTACTTAATATTCCAAAATTGAAATTCCAAATCGATATAGAACTTCTGAGTGAAGCCTGCATGAGAAAAATGATATAAAATTAATACAATGGCACATTATCAATTTATATTGACCCGAATTACAATGAGTGTTTACATTGACTCTTTCAATGACTTTTCATTGACTCTTTCCTTGACTCTTTCAATGACTTTGAATTGACTCTTTCATTGACTCTTTCCCCGAAGGAGGTATAACACTAATACAAGTGGAAGGTGTCAATGAAACACAATTGCACTAACTAGATTCAGGGCAAGTGGGGACTCCACTTGTTATCTCGTCCCTTAATGGTCCAGCGCACATGTGGGGACTTGAATCTTGACAAACCAATAAACTAATAGAATCAGAGATTATGCTCCACATTATTCTTTTGGCAAACAATCCACAGAATTCAAACAAGAATGACATACATAATGCCGTAAAATCACAACATTCATGACATACACATACGTAGACTTTGTTCTATGTAACATAAAGGATCATTGCCTCATATGATGACAAATGTCTCCAATTGTGTGTACTGAATAGGTATATAATGCCCCATTTTTAACACAATTTCTATAATTTCTTATTGACCAACTTGAAATAACAAGCATTGACACCACATCAATGAAGAAATGAATAATATATCAATGAATTCTAAGCCCAAGTTGTACAACTTGCAAATGATCCTTTGTATATTTAGCCAAAATGCCTAGCTTTTGAAAGATCCACTAAATGAATCTATGTATTTAGCATAACCTATCTTTTTGAAAAGGAAATCGAGATGCTCTATCTTCATCAAAAAACATTAGATAGAACACTTATCCTTCATATTTTCTTTGTTATACAAAGCTAACAATGTATAGAAATCAGAGTAACAATGTCGAGCATAATATCAATCACTACACGTAACATAGATTCTATGCGTATAATCCCTTCAACATCTGCGCACACAATTCTCATGTTTATAGATTCCCATTTATTATCTAGATTTCGATTGCTAAACTCAAATTCGATTCCATGTAAGATAAAGATTTATACAGATGACTTACTCTTCCATCAGATTAAAACAAGCTAATAGATTCTATTTTCACTGTTATTCAACTCAAAGACTTCATATAGAAAATCACTCTGTTTCTTATTTAATTTTCTGATCCTATCATACAATGTAGAGATCGAGCCTGTAAGATCTGGGTATGAATAACAACAACATGCAGTCTTAAATCCCTAATTCTAGGCGCTTTCTAGGCATGAAAACATTGAAAAGAGACCTGTAGAAATTTTGGGAATCATTCATGAGGTAAACACTTTTCATCTTGGGTTTTGAGTTTAATTCTACCATAAAAAATGCCCTAGTTCTCAAATCTGGGCAGTTTTGAGCACAAATAGTGGCCAAAAGTCATATTGCAGCCACTGAAAAGTAATGACCAGAAGGCTGTAGCAAATTCTAGATTGAGATTGAAAGTAGAAGTACCATCAAAACCCAACTCTAGTCTCTGAGCATAAACAACAGTAAAAATCATCTAAACTTTAAGTCTGGCTAGTTTTGAGTTTTATGGTACAAGAGGCCCGCTACGATGATAAATGAAATTAAAAACGAGTACATGCTTTAATAAGTAATCTACAAATTTCTATTAATTTGTGTAAAAGGGAATAACTAACAATTTTTTAAAACATCACAGGAATAATGATTTAGAAAAGAAGAAAACAAACTTCTAATGAAAAGAATGATGATTTAGAAAAGAATAAAACACACTTTCCAGTCCTTACCATATTTGTTTCCTCATATATCAATTTCCTGCCAATTAATGTGTGATGGTCCTTGAAGGTAGGCTGTCTGACTACTAGTTACTCTGCCTTATAAATCATGAAATGAAAAACTATGTAAAATTGCAAATTGTTGAATCATAGTGCATCCTCACATGAGTGATACACATGCTAGACATGGCCACAAAGCTCCTTCTGTATTTCTCCATCTAATCACACCCTCAATCTCCTAATAATTATACAAGTGTGTTGCAAAATTCTTGTCATGTTCAAATTCTTAACCAAATGCCATTTTAATTTATGTCGTAAGTGTTGCTTGCTGTAACAACAAAATGATTCTAGTTGGCAGTTACTTGCCATAAAAAACTAACCACGGTATTTATTGATTGTCAACATCAATTCATGATGCAAGGAGTACCTGAGTTGGTGGATGATGAAATACAGTCGGGGAATTCATACAAAGAACATGTAAACAAGATCCTATGATCTATTGATGCAATTAACTAGGAGGTCAGCCAAGGGAAATTGATTCTTATGCACCTTGGATCCTACTTGCAAAGTTCAAACCTAGTACCAAACAATAGGCATCCCTAGGGTGACAGGCTAGGAAATTTTGCCTAGGGTTTCCTCCTGTTACCCCCCTATTTGCATAGGGTGTTCTCCTCTACTGTGGAGCAATCTTTGATGGAATCTCAGCTCCTATGAGCCAAAATTCTGATTTCTGATCACTAAGAACCACACTCAATGAAACACAAGCTGTCTAGTTATCTCATGTTTTCAATCACAAAATTAGGTTCTAGGTGAATTGAATAGCATTTAGTCAGCAACAAAATGACTGTCAAGTACCTCCTTGTCTCCACGAACCTAAATCCCCCAGATTTTCCCCTGTATTCTTGTTGCTTCCAACAAATAACCAAGACCATCCATAGCTAATATATATTAATATGGCCTAAGAGGGCAAGATCCTCAGCTTCCTGTATGTGATTAGGAGTGTAGGATCCAAAAATATTCTGAAAGCCCAAACCAAATCCTTTTCTTATTCTTAGTATTTTACTTAAGAGTAAGCTAAACGTTCTACGTTTTGCACTCTTTTTCCAGTGATTTTTTAGTATTTACTTATAAAAAGATATGTTTCATCGTGTTTGATTGGAAGCATATTTTTAGTCAGTACTTTAATTCTTCATTTATTTTCAGAGTCTTCTAACATGTATTGCTCTAAACCCATCGGTATAATTGCTTCTTAGAAAAAATATTCTTTAATTGATTTTATTAAATTGGGGCTAATATTTACTGATAGGCATCAACCTTGGGAAGTCCACAGTTAGTTACTAGATGATTGACAAATATCACAAGAGGGGAAAGAAGCTTTCAATTAGGACTTATGGGAGATGCATTTGCTATGGGCCAGGGGCCCAACACAAGTCCAATACTTGCATCCCAAGTTTACATAGGTTGAATATTTCTGTGATTTGAAGGAGTGGTCAAAGCTAGATGCCATTGGCTATAAATCCATATGCTTGGATTTTTTCATTACATAGTGGAGGCATTGATCGCAATGTTTATGCAACATTGGCCACAGTTTTTTAAATTTTGGGACAAAGATGCTTCGGAACATCCTTGTGTAGCAAGCGAGTCCCTTTGCATTCTGGTATAATTGATAATGGACTGTGACTGGATTACGACTCACAACACTCTTGAATGATCCCTTCGGCTAAGAAATCACCATTAGGAGGATCCTGCCCCCAATGGCCTGCTTGCACGAAGAGACACTCCACTGAGGGGCAAAACATGTCTCACCGCCTCCATTGTACCATTAAATCAAGACCTCGTTGACATTTGACACGGTTTTGTCTTGACAATTACAAACATGCATACATATGCAAATGTGGTCAAATTCAGTTGAAATCGAGTTGCTTGAGAATTTAAATAGTATATGACATCGATGTGAACAGAAACCTACCCATGAAATTTGATTTGCATGCCCTTCCCGTTCCATCTTGACATTGCATTAGTACATCACTAATAAATATTATAACTTAATATAACGGGGGTTTTCCAGTTTTCGGTACTATTTGTTGACATTAATATTGACTCTACAACAGCTTACAACATCGGAATTCTCTAATACCCATGATCTTTTGGATTCTTCACTGCGTCAAGAATTTGAAACCAAAATATCATGGACAATTCAGATAACTGTGAAAGTCTAAATTATCTTATCGGAATTCTCCTTCATCTTTCTCAATTGACACTGCATTAGTGCATTATAATCAATTTTATATGGATAATATGCCAAGGGTAGGGTAGCATTCCTGTTTCTTATTCTGTGCCCCTTTCTAGCTCTATTTATTGACAATAATACAGATTCTACAACAACTTACAGTTATCAGAATACCTTTATTCCCATACTAAGGCAACTTTTTCGGTATGGAATCTGGTAAGAAACATCCAAGATGCAGACATTGGGAAATGTTTCTTGGGTTCTTCTAACCCAAAAAAATCAATATAATTTTGGCCTGTTGCTAGAGATTCACCCACAACTTTAAAAAAATTCAGAATACAGAAAAAAGGAAAAAATAAGAAAATAACATAAATTCAAGAGAATTAGAAATTTCCATTCTTTCTATTATTTGTAAATATTTAAAAACTAAATATCAATAAGATAATATATTCCATTGCCCATTTCCAAAAATTCTGAAAGCGACATTTTCAAGATATCTGCTCATCGTGAACTGTGACCATTTCAGATAACACATCGGTTTCTCTATTAGGTTGCTTACATTGAAAGGGATTAATTTCTTTTGAACAATTTTACAGTATGATATGTATACAAACACACAACAATCAGAATATTTTTATTTTAGAAATCATCATATATTAGTTCATGGAACAAAGAGTTACGTCAATCTAACAATGGGTTTAGAAGGAAGTTCCCTTCCTGTGAAAATTAGAAACACTAACATTTGAGCCTGTGTTGCAATAGGTATCCCACTATTAGTAGGGGGATATACAACTCCTCTTGAATCTTGTTTCTTTGGAATCCATGGATTAGTCTTTGGGCAGCAAGCTTCTCTATCTCCTCAATCTCTGTTGGAGGCTCCCGAGGCTTAAAAGACCTTGCATCCTTGTCAAACTTATCATATCAGCTTACAACTAACTACTGTTTAGAAAAGAATAAAACACACTTTCCAGTCCTTACCATATTTGTTTCCTCATATATCAATTTCCTGCCAGTTAATGTGTGATGGTCCTTGAAGATAGGCTTTCTGACTACTATTTACTCTACCTTATAAATCATGAAATGAAAAACTATGCAAATTTCTGAATCACAGAGCATCCTCACATGAGTGAATCAAAGAGTCTTCTAAAATGTATTTCTCTAAACCCATCGGTATAGTTGCTCCTCCCTTCTTATCCTTCACGTCCTCCCTTCTTGGCCTCTTCCAAGGCTAGGCCTACCTTATCCTCAATCAGCCTCCCTTTATCTCTCCTCTACTACCCTTGCTTAGACGTAAACCTCCTCCTACCAGCCCTCAACCTTCATTAGTAGCCCCTTTTCACCCTCGACCAGCTTGTGCCTCTTATGGTCCTCCATGTTTTCACTAAACACCACTATGTCATTAAGGTAACTAATAACCTATTTGTCTAAGAACGGTGTGAACAAATCATTCATCAAAGTGCAAAAGGTGGTTGGAGTATTACACAACCCAAAAATCACAAACAAAAAATCATAGCTGCCATACCTCGTCATGCAGGTTATCTTTGGCTCATCGCCTTCTACGATCTAAACTTGGTAACACCCCTACCTTAAGTATGGATTTGAAAATACTTTGGTCTACCTTAAGTGAACTTTTCAATGTATTATTCCAATAAAGGTAAGGGGTACTTATTTTTTATGCTCTTCTTATTCAACGCACAATAGTCCAAGCACATCCTCAACTCTGGGGTGTCCTCCTTCTTTTGGAAGAGGATCAATGCACCATATGAAGACATAAGAGGTCACCTGAATCTAGCATCAAGAAACTCATTTATTTGTATTTGCAACTCCTCTAGATTAACTCTCGAAAGTTGGTAGGGGACTCTTGCTGAAGGTTGCAACCCAAGGACTCTTGTTGAAGGATGCAACCCTAGTTCAAGCTCTATACAGTGGTCCACAATGTGCATATGAAAGATATGTTTCAACAGCAAGTCAAGAAACTTTTCAAAAAACTCTTAAAAAAAATTGACAAGTTTTGACAAAATAGGAATCCCCACTCCACCCTCTTTCTCTTCCTAAATCATTTCCACAAAGACCTATGATTCTAGGTGCATGGTTGGCCTTTTCAACATTAGTGCAGACACTAACTCCACTCTTATGTTTGGCTTCCTTGTTGTTGTGGATACAACACAAGGCTTGTGTCGACCCAACATAGCTAACTTATTTGTGAATGGCATGAGAATTAACTACATTATCCTTAAGAATACTTTCCCAAGGATGACTTGGAAGTCATTCATTTGCACCACTGTAAAGGCTTTACAACCCTTCCATTTGTCTAGGTGCAAGTGAACTTCTTTCACAACCCCAATTGCAACCTTTCCATTAGAGTTCACTGCCTTCACTGACATTATGTAGGACCCAACCCTAATCCCAAGTTCACTTTCCAAATCCTTCCTCAAGAAGTTGTGAGAGGCACTTGAGTCTACCGATAATTGCAGTGGTATTTCATTGTTGAGAAAGTTCACATAACACAACTAGTTGACACTCTACCTTTGGTTTCCACTAAGGAACCAATCCTTTTCAAGGACCTCTTTAAGAGGAATTGTGCCCTTTCATTTTCCAAATAGTTTTGCAGTATGCGTTTGCAAACAAACTCTGAAGCAATAGCAGTAGTACATATATATTCATTAACTAATAGCCGATTGTAATGTTTTTATATGCAGGGTTGGATGACTGTTAGAGTACCCTAAAGGGGGGTATTATAAAATGTAGACTTAGTATAGGATGGGTAGCAACTGAAAGGGCTTCCCTTTGGGTTGATAAGGCATTGGACAAGGACTTAAAAGGGCAGACCACGGGTAGAAGGAAGTTAGCAGAGGTCTGTTCCAGACCTAGAGGAGGGGCCAAGGCACTAAACAAGCAGCCCAAGGATGTTTAAGGAGTGGCCGTGGGCTGTAGCATATACAACCTGAAGCTTACACTTGTGCTAAAGATGCTAGACTTTGAGTAGTTGTTTGAGGTGTAGACATATGCAAATTTACCTATGATGTATATTGGACTTACCAAAATTAACCTAGATATGGAAATCCCCATGATGGGGTAGATGGGGCTTCTAGTTCTCACAATTGAAATTCGTGTTATCGCTATCCATGGGATCAAATGATCTGAATGCTGAGAGAAAGTTCCTTGATTGGATTTGAGAACGATATAGAACCTCGAGAGTGGACACTACACAACGAGCTTGTGCCAAATCCTCCACTATGTTATAGTTTTAGGTAGCACGTGCATTGGGATTATACATGGCCTTTTTCAGAACAACTTTTGGTATTCTCATCATAATGTCATTAGATGGATTCTCTATGTGTAGTGGGGAAGCTACATAAGAGTCAGATATTTCCTTACCTTTGGATATGGATGTAGTTGCATCATAAGATTTACTTCTATTACATGGAGAATAAAGTCTTTCTCACACATGAAAACTTAGATTTTTCCAACACTACCACTTTGAGAGGAGGCAGGTTGATTGCCCCCATGTGAGGATCTAGAGCTAGTTTGGTCGTAGCAAAAATATATTGTTGCAGTGATTGAAATGCATTAGTTAACACAATAGGATGGGTAGACCCTTCTTGTTGAGCTAACAATTTCCATTTACATCTTAGGTTACTTATAGGTTAAATGATCTTCCTTACATAACAAGAAACACATTTTTTTACCGTTTTCTTTCTTTGCACCACCAACATTACTGTTATTATTGCTATTATTGGCATTGTTGGTCCCCTTCTTCCCAATTTTTTTTAATCTTATTCTTCTTCCATTTGGGCTTCTATTTTCCCTTAGAACTGAATGTCTATACTGCTTTAACATCCTTGAAATGGTTGGGACATGTGTTTTTTGTGTTTATCGAGTAAACTTCTAGTGAATTTTGACCAAGAAATTGTGTACTCTAGCTATCTATATCACTAACTATTAAACCAATCACACCATCAGAATGTGGTCCAAACACTGTCTTGGTTGGATCAACCTCTACTCGAGGAGCATTAGGAAATTTTTTATAAATCATTCTAGACTAAGAGTAAACTAAGTCTAGTTTCTAGGCATTAGTGATGGATTTCTCCTCAATTTGTATCACTAAGAAGGTCATAGATTTTGAAATACAAGGTTGCAAAGAATTAATGAGCCAATCGGTTAAAAACTCATCCGAAATCTAAGCTTTAATAAAACTATGCCCCCTCCACCATTCATGAATGTGGTAATCTATATGGGTGGAGTTATCATGACGAAATGAAATCAACAATTCAGTACCAATTTCATAATGAGCTAGAAGTTGGAACTAAATCAAGAAATTCATTGCAACTGAATTAAATATTTAGAAAGAAGCACATGGAAACTCAATATACCATTTTTCTTCCATACATGTTAGAGCTTGCTGGAAAAGTTGTAATACGATGGAAGCACCCATAAGATAGTTCAATGAACACTAGAGATGAAAGGTCATCACATGATTCACTTGATCTTCCTTTGGTTTTCCATTAAATTTTGAAATATTTAAAGGTAAATTGGTAGGGAGTGGTGGCCAGCTAGGACTATGTAAGACTGGATCAATGGTTAACTTAGTCAAGTAAGGAAAATTCAAATTTTCCAAGAAAGGAATCTTTATTTGATCCATAGAGTTATAGGATTCGAGAGCATTAGCATTCCATTGGTTCATGTTGACATTAGGTTGTCTTGGAATGTATGATGTTCCAAGATTGGTGAAAAGTGGATTATACTATCCAAAACTCTAACCAAACTAAGTGTGTGCACCAGGTTGAGTAAATCCTTGAAAAGTATATCACATCCCTCTGATAGGTTGACTACCTAGTAAGTATTAACTATCCTTGGGTTAACCATACTTGATATTCCTAAACTAGAATAAGGGATATTCCCATATGGAGAATTCTACCCCCAGGAAAATATAGTTCTAATTCCCCCTAGTCCAAATATTTGACTATGTGGGATGTTAAATGCAAGGGTAGTACTACTATGCATGGCTCCCAATGAATTGAAAGGAATTTTATCTGAAGGGGAATGGAACCCACAAGAGCTCTGGAGACACAAGATGGGATTGGAATGTACATTTGTACACAAAAAGGTTGGAAATTATGGAGAGGTACTAATGTACCACTGCCCAAAGCAGTAGTATAAGTGGATACATGAGGATGTGAAGTAGGAATTAACTGGAAAACAATAAATGCAATTCCAAAAGAAAACATAATTGTAATTTATGGATCATATGCATGTCCTCAATTAAGAATCGTTGAAAAATGATAAAGTGCATCCAAAATCTAACTGGAAACAAATCAATTCCATCAACTAGAAACCAATAAATGCCATTGAAAAGAAAAGATATTTGTAATTTGTGGGTTGTATGAAGGTCCTCAATTAAGAATCATTGGAGATTATGAATTCCATCCAAAATATACAATAGATTATGAATTCACATTAAAATTGGGGGATATACCTCCCCAATACCATACACTTCACCATTTTTCTCCATATGAGGCCATAGGGATAAGAGATCGCTCAAGCCAAGAATATCAAACACAATTCCTTTCCTAGATCTAGAATTCTATGATGGGTTCAGAAATCCTGAAGGATCTATGAAATACTCAATGGAGGGAAGATATAATTTCTCATCTAGTGGAGAATAAAAAACTAAGTGAGAGTTATCTAAATCACCCTCACTGTCACTAAAATATCCTCTTCTGGATGAATACTTGATTTAGTTTCTTATGTTTCTTATTCAACACTGGGTTCTTAGTCTTCTTCCTCTCCCCCCTCAGGGGGTGAGTTATTGTAATCCAATATCAGGATAGGCATCAAGATTGTACATTTCTCTTTAGATTGATGAACAACTTGATTGAGTAGTGATCCTCGTGAATTTTCTTTGTAAATCTCACAAAATGCAAGATGTTGCTGGTTGACAAAGATGATGCTATTGGGAGGGTATGTACAAGCAATAGTAGTAGTACATATATATTCATTAACTAACAGCTGCTTGTAATGTTTTTATATGCAGGGTTGGATGACTGTTAGAGTACCCTAAAGGGGGGTATTATAAAATGTAGACCAAGTATAGGATGGGCAGCAACTAAGTCATCAAATATCAGGAAGGAGCTCTTAAATGAATGCCATGATTTGCCTTGGGATAGCCACCTAGTGACAATGAATAATGATGTCATTGTTGGAGAGAGGATACTATTATGAGTAGATGCTCAAGGATGTAGAATAGTAAGCCATGACTTGTCTTCTGTACAAACAAGACAAGGAAGATATATGAATTAAGGCTGGCCCATTACAAACTTTGTTGTGTCTAAGAGACCCTAGGAAAGCGTTTCTATGGAGTTCATCACCCATAAAATGCAGACCAAGTATAGGATGGGTAGCAACTGAAAGGGCTTCCCTTTGGGTTGATAAGGAATTGGACAAGGCCTTAAAAGGGCAGACCGAGGGTAGAAGGAAGTTAGCAGAGATCTGTTCCAGACCTAGAGGAGGGTCTAGGGGCCAAGACACTAAACAAGCAGCCCAAGGATGTTTAAGGAGTGGTTGTGGGCTGTAGCATATACAACCTGAAGCTTACACTTGTGCTAAAGATGCTAGACTTTGAGCAGTTGTTTGAGGTGTAGACATATGGAAAGCGTTTCTATGGGGTATTATAAAATGCAGACCAAGTATAGGATGGGCAGCAACTGAAAGGGCTGCCCTTTGGGTTGATAAGGCATTGGACAAGGCCTTAAAAGGGCAGACTGAGGGTAGAAGGAAGTTAGCAGAGGTCTGTTCCAGACCTAGAGGAGGGGCCAAGGCACTAAACAAGCAGCCCAAGGATGTTTAAGGAGTGGCCGTGGGCTGTAGCATATACAGCCTGAAGCTTACACTTATGCTAAAGATGCTAGAATTTGAGCAGTTGTTTGAGGTGTAGACATATGCCTAAAAAATTTCCATTGGAGAATTTTGATCACAGGAGGGTCATCCTGTATCCTATGATTGAAGCTATAGGATTGCAAGTGGAGGCACCCCATTCATGAAAAATATATGACTACATTTGTGCATTTCCTACAAGCATGGAGGCATTATTTGGGGTAAACCGTTCATTGTGAATATAGACAACGTTGCAACAAGCTACATTGTGACACAACTAAAACAGTTACCTAAGTAAGAAAGGTGGCAATACTTCTTGGTATAAGAATTCAACATGACCATATAGTATCAACAAACTTAATGCACATTTTGATGCCTTGAGAAAACAAGCACAACTCACATCCTTAGAGGAAGATGAGTTGCCGGTGCCAACATGATGGCATGCGTAGGTTTTTACTAACTTGCATGTGTAGATCATGGATGGATTGCATTGAGACCCATAAATGATAAACATTATGAAGCAGGTGAATGAGGGTAATGTAAGGAAGTTTTGGGTAGACAAACAACTTCTGTACTTTGGAAACCACATCTATATATCTAAGTCATCAAATATCAGGAAGGAGCTCTTAAATGAATGCCATGATTTGCCTTGGGATAGCCACCTAGTGACAATGAATAATGATGGCATTGTTGGAGAGAGGATACTATTATGAGTAGATGCACAAGGATGTAGAATAGTATGCCATGACTTGTCTTCTGTACAAACAAGACAAGGAAGATATATGAATGAAGGCTGGCCCATTACAAACTTTGTTGTGTCTAAGAGACCTTAGGAAAGCGTTTCTATGGAGTTCGTCACCCATATGTCATATTTGCAAGGGTACACTAGAATCGTTGTGGTTGGGGACATATTTTCCAAGTATTCCATCTTCATGCCAATGAAGATACCTTGTGTTGTGGAAAAAGTTGCGAAGTTGTTCAAAAATGTTGTAAGTATTGGGGTTTTCCATTAAGTATTGTGTTGGACATGGACACAATTGTGATATGTGCTAATCACTTTTGTTTATAATTATTGTAATTTGTCTTTGCATATAGACAAGGTTAGCATGCACAACCGATGCTTTTGGAGGTGAGTTGGACATTATCATGAAGGAAAAGCCATATAAAATCATATCATCATTTTTCAATAAAAACTATTCTCAAATATGTTAGATGATATAGTCATATTTTTCTTATATTTAAATGTTAAAATTTGATTTATAAAATAATTTAGTGTTATTATTCAATATTTTGAGGAAGAAATGAAACACAAAACTAAACATTGTATCTTTTCATTCCATGTTTTTCATTTTATCCATTGTGGGCTAGTAACATTTGGGATGTTATATTCATTTTTTTCAAATGGAGAATTCTTTAAATGGTTATTTCACCTTAACAATAACTACGATAGAATCCTTACTCATTCAAGCCATTTGGTGTCTCCTTGTTCTTTAATTTTAACTATTGATTTTGAATGATTCAATATTGAATGGGTGTTTTTTCTTATTGTTAATTTTAACTATTAACATTAAGTTGTTTTTTATAAGAGGTTTAAAATTTTTTTTAATTTTTTTTAATATATATAATTTATATTTTAATTAAAATATAAAAAACTATTTATATACTTATATTTAATTAACTAATTCTTTAAAAGTCTAAATTGAGTAATTAGAGATATTGATGGTAATACTCTCCATTGTAATAAACATTAAAAAATATCGTATTTTGAAGGAAAAAACAAAAACACAAATACAATTTAGAAAAGCTTGTTATTTTCAGTTCCATTGTAACTAATAGTGGTAAGGCATATATCAGATTATACAAGTTTACACTTAATTATAATTTGAATTTACATTTTGTCAACTTAACATGGATTAAAATACTATGACAAGATTCAAATACGACTCGTGAGTCGTGATGGTGAATTATTTTTGTTATTTGTGAAATCAAAATATTGAGTTTTAAAAATTTATACCTTACCAAATTACATCATATTCACTTTAAACATTTTTTCTTTTCACTAACACTTTAAAGAGATTACATCACTTTCCATGATGTAAATAGTTTATCACCTTTAGTCTCTATCTTTCAATAATTAGGCAATAAATATCATTTTCTTACATTGCAAAAATATGAAACAAATATATACAATATATAGAAACACAAAAGCTTAGAGCACCTACACAACATCTCTTATAATCATAACTTATAATCTTAATGACTCTTCTGTTGAGTTGTGACTCTTTTGGATGTTAGGCAATGTGCCACATTTTTTATCATCTTCTATGATTGTAGCCCATAACTTGGGCGGGCTCAACAGATGCCTTTTGATTCTAATGAATATCAACAACAGGCTTTTTTCTTTCTGAAGAGAAAAATAAAAAACCTATAAACATAATGGTTAACTTTAGATTTTCTAGAACTCTTTCTGTTTTGGTTCACTTTTCTGTCAATTGACATTGGCTTTGTCAATATTTTTTGGACTTTCTCATCCATGATAATAATTTTTTTATGACCAGATTACAGTATGCTTTCTGTTCAGAAGATATAAGCCTGGAAATGGATAATTGGCGGCCTACGTGGCAGCCCAAAAAGGTTTAGAAGGCCTGGTTTTGGTGGGATGGATTGGCACCTCGTGGAGTTTAGTGGGAATCGAAGATTCAAAAGGCTTTCAAAATCCTTCACAATGTGAGCGTGGGCTCTATCACCCACAGCTTTCAGCAGGGTGTGTTGCATTTTGAGGCTTATTAAAGTTGACCCCAGATACAATAATAATCAAAGAGGAAGAGCTGTTATATTGTCAAGGTTTACTAACTATTAATGTTGTGTATGTACTGAAAGTATGTCAAATCCAACTGTCTATCTTCAACAAAAGCGTTAAAAAGTGTATTACCAAAGTATTTCAAATCCTACTGTCTATCTTCAACAAAAACGTTAAAAAGTGTAAAAGGTTTATTGATTACTATCTTTTACAACCTATTATCTTGGTCAATCAAAAATTTTGACTGAAATCATAATCTGGAATGTTGAGATCGCAATTTCCATTATTTTGATAGACTTAAAAATCAGCTATTTAATATGTAAGAGACAATTACTAGCACAGCCACATAGTTTGTTATATTTTTTTATTAGTCACTTTTTTCTAGTTAAATTGGTTCAACTGTGATTCTTCTAGTTATCTGTCATTAACTGTTAATTATCGATTCATCAGCTATGCGTTATCCATGCATTACTACCAGTTATCCATTCATTAGCTATCTGGTAGTTATTTATATTCTTCTTTTTATATAATCGTTTATTTCAAATTTTGAACTACCCCATAAAATCAATCTCTACAGTACACTTGTATCATCCTCTTCACTAGATAAAATAAGATAAACCGTAGTCCACCCCAAATCTCAAATAAAAACATCTATAAACATAAAAAATTATAAAATTGCCATTTCCCTAAACAATTTTAACTAACTTTTATCACAAATTCTCTCAAAACATTTTAGTTGTCTTTTATCCTACTATTGGGAACATCTACCAATTGTCAACTAATTTTCGTTTTGTCAGAACGTACAGGAATTTAATTGAACAGCTCTCAATTGCCAACCGATTTTCGTTTTGGCAGAGGGTACAGGAATTTAGTTGTCTCCAGCATTGGTGGTTGGGAGAAAGCTTTTAAAACTATTGCTGCAAGCTGTAAAATTGATCTGATCCTTCAGCTGCTACAAGATGTCAGGTGGGAAACACCCATCCAATGAGTTGTGATTGATGTCTAGACTTCACGGCCTACTGGCTGGAAATGTTGCGGTTGCCTTCGAATGAGGAGATATTTTAAAGTGATTTAGTTGGACTTTGTGAACGACGTTCTCATACAATATTCCAGGAGCGAGGACAGTTTTCAAAAATATAATTCTTGAGAGTACAACATTTATTACATTGAATTGGAAATATAACAACTTTCATATTTATTCAATTGAATTGGCATTATATTTTTGTAATTGAACTTTACGTTGTGTTATTTTGATTTAATGTCTGATTTTTGAAGGTATTATATTTTAAATAGCAATGGCTTTAAGAAGGTGCAATAGGTTGTTTAAAAAAGATTTAAAAGGAGAATTAAAATTGAATTGGTGGACTTGGCCTTGTACCTTGAGGAAATCAACTACAAGATTTGCAGGGAAGGTAAATGAAGGGTCAACTATAAGAAACTTTTCTAAGATAATAGATAACCTATGTGACAAAACTCAAATCCAAGGTATGGAAACATAATAAAGGTTCAACAATAGTTTCCAAGGGGAAGTTATATTTTCAGTTTAAATCCAAAATTCAAAAGGAAAAGTGCAATCATGATCCCCTCATATTATAAGTGTTTTGTGGTAAAGTAAATCTTAAACATGATCAATCATCAAACCTATCAGGAGTACCATTGTTTGAAATGAGATCTTTTGCATGAGCTAAAACACTATGGTTTGGCATGTATATGTAGAGTCACATTTTGATGCTTGTCTCCCTATAAATGCAGTCTCCTTAAGATCTGCTTTGTCCTCCCCTTTATTTATATATATTGTATTTATAACAATAAAATGCTTGCCATATTTTTTAAAAATATTCAAATTCTTACTAATTATTTAATTTCTAATCATAAAATGTTTGCCATATTTTTAAAAATATTCAAATTATATTTTTTTTTATATAATTTGATGTATATAGCAAATTTTTTTTATCATGTGGAATCTAGGTTAATCATCTTAGAAAAAAAAATGAAAACTAAATCTTTTTTTAATGGAAAATCAATCCATGAATTAAATTTGGCTCTTAAAAATTTAAATGCTATTATAAATAAGTTTTAATTAAAAGAAATAGTAGAATTTATGATTTATACAAAATCTATGTTAAATGTAAATAAATATGAGCTTATCAACTTTACCCAGTTATGGAAACTCTCATTCTAATGATGGTGAAGATTGCAAACTTAACTAATTCCCAAAACCTTCATGTAATGTTGCTAGGATGGTCAATTGATTGTTAGTTGGAATTTGAAATCCAACTAGCCCATCAAACTTGATGGTTAAAACCCTTTTTTTTTACATACTTCAAGGTTATTTTGTTGTGGTATATCTTGATTTGTAACCATATTTGACCAGAAGAAAATTTTTCATGCAATATTCCAACCCTTTTAAGAGTATAAAATCTCTAAGCTCTGATATCGCCAGGAAAAACAATTCTAACAAAGTCCTCGAGGGTTCAACATAATGTTAACATGCTTTTATGAATGTCTTATGATTCCAAATTTAACTTACTCTTAGCACCTCATGCCAAACAATTCGAGATGGACATTGCAACTTAAAGTTCTTCCTAGTTCCAATGAGTAGTTTCTAGATCTACATATCCATTCATCCTTTATATTTTGGATGTGTAGTTTTGATTGGTCGTGTAAAGCACTAACTCCGCTTAATAGATTTATGAAAAAGTGTATATCAATTTAACACTCTATATTTTGAATGTGAAATTTTAATTGGCCATGTAATTCGCCAACTCCACTTTATAGATTTATGGAAACAAATTTATATGTGTTTCTTTATTGAAAAATAATTGAGTTTAAGATGGATCATGCTAGTCCCAAAAAATTACCTTAACCTTTAACATTGGCACATGATAGAATTGTGTTGTGGTCATATGTTGGCCTTCCTCCTCTATGCCAACTTCTTTCATGAACAATTATAGTTTTGTAATATCATCAACTTCTTCCATGAAAAACAATTCTAGCTTTGTAACATCACAATTAGATTTTAACCTCATCCTAATATGTTCAAACAAATTGAAGTTTTGCAACATCACAATTGGCTTCTAACTTTCATCCCTATGTTACTATCTTGAAATAATTCTATCTCCAATTTCCAATATTGCTCCTTCAACTCATTATCATTATCATTTTAGACAACTGGACCACAAATGATTTAGAACAAGGATTATATTTTTATGGATGAATAGTGTTGAGCGAAGATGCCAGGTAAGAAGATATAGAAATGCATAGAGTAATAGGTATAACCATTGTGGCTTCTCTTTTCTTTTTGTTGACTACTAATAACTCCGGTAATTGAGGTTGACATAGTTATGTCCCCTAGTCCATCGAACTTAGGGTGTCAACGTATAGTTGTCGTATAGTTTAGTCTATGATTTGATTGATTTTCATGTGATGGATTCAACTTGTAGGTAAATATTCATATGTTCGTGGATTATACAAGAACTATTATATATGATGTGAATAGTATGAGCCATCGGAAGATGGACAAATCTTATTTTGTCCATAAGGCTCGCTAGATAAAGATGACGATGTCTAAGTAGATAATTGAATGCTTGGCAACTTGATCTGTGAACTGTTCCATGTAATTAGTACTTAGATGTGATGAGATTTTATATTCTTCATAAACCACTTTATCGAAGTATATATTTTTGACTTATTATTTATAAAACGACAGGCTCGTATTTGAAAGAGGGTCAAACTTAATTCACATAAATAAGTGGATTAGTTGTTCTTTATTATTTAAAAATGTAAATTAATATGTCTTAACATTTAAGCACTGCATTGTTTATTTATCAATTTATCTTGGAAATGTGTGTAAAATCAATATGTTATTATGTTTTTCATGATTCATAAGTACATTGATAGGCGTTTAGACATTATGTGATATTTTGGACTTCCTTGAAGCAAACATCCTATCAAGCTGATTACAAAGAATGGTTTAGTGTTCATGTCAATAATAGTATGACATGATAGTTTTCAGATAAATATCCTCGAGGTAATGACCTTGCTGAATCCACTAAGTAGAATCTGGTGAAAGAATCCATTGCTAAAAATCAAAGGGATCGGCAAACAAGAATCTGGTGAAAGAAGACCATTGTTGAAAATGAAAGGGATTGTTAGGACAAGTTGATGTATACTCTCTGAAGAAAAGTACATAGAATTCCCCGTATGCCCACATTTATGGTAAATATGTATTCTCATGCATTTCGAAATTATAAACATTATATTGGAAACTAGTGCCTTGAGAGAGGAGTAACGTTTAGGGTTGAAACACATATTAGCAATCGGTAGCATTGGAGGAAGAGCAAATAAAGGCCTTGGAAACTCTATACAAGGACCAGGGAAGAATTACAAGGAATTCTGACATAAAAGGATCCTCGAGGGAGTTTGAAGTTGTACAAATGCTTATTACCTATTATAAGGTCCATAAAAAGTCCTTAAGCACAAGAAGATTGAATCTTGATGGATGGGACCATATATCACAAGCTAGGGTCTAATTCCTTCAAGTGATTTCACATGGATGCAATGGAATTGAGGTTTTCAATGAGTTGCCAATGTCTCAAACATTTCTTTGTGTGAGTTGGTTATTTTTGGTAAAATTATATATAAACACTTTGAGTACATAATCGATATGATGCATGACCATGTTTTTGGCAATAATATTTTCAAGTTGCTTCCTTTGGTACAGAGGTATGCTATGTAGAAAACATTTCTTTGCACATGATTTGATTTGGATTTATTTAGAAAACCCTTATTTTCACAAGATTCGATCTAGATTTATTTAGGATAATATTATAGAGCTTTAGCAAGGTTAAAACTCTCCAACGAATTTTGACCTAGGAGATACTTTTTAATGAAACAAATGACCATATATAGTTAGTAACACCCCCTAACTAGACCATGTTATCTGTGGGAGAGACAGTAGTGATTGAAATCTTGAGGAGAGAGATAACAATGATAAAATGTGATATTTAAAATGTTATGGCAGTTTTGTCTAACCATGAGTATACTCTTGGAAACAACACATTATAAGTTCTTCACTTAACACAAATATGTTTGTAATTTTGTGACATAGGTCAAATGGTCGTGAACTCTTTTATGAAAGGGTGACCATTGATGAACAATACTTGTGCAAACTTAAGATGAGATGGGCATGAGGAATCAAATGTTAGCAACTCAAATTTGTGAATTGTCAGGTCTAATATTTTTTTGAGATGAGTGTCAAATCATTGAGCTTTAACAATGGACATAGAGGAGGTGACATGAGAGAACCTGAATTAGTAGATCAAGGCAATAGTTGATAGTCGAGTGCTAAAATCAACCACATGTAGTTGCCAAAACTATGATATTTCTTAACACTGAGACTAAGATGGTGGCGAATTTCCTAACTGGGCCTGTGCAAGAAGATGAGAGACCTTTTTGGCGCGCCGAGATGCAATAGAAACCTGAAAAATCAGGCATCCCTCAACTTACTTAGATTTTTTGAGATACTTATGCAAAATATCTTGCATTGAGTAAAAAACATGAAATGTAGGAAATTGAATCACCTTTCCGAATATATAACTTTTATGTATCGAACATTTGCATAGCTATGTCAAATTTCATTTTTCCTAACAGGCACTTTTTATTTTTCAGGGAAATTATAAGGTATATGTTTTTGTGGGTGCAGCCTTTGAGGGCCTAAATGATCGAATCAAGCTACAAAAATTGACATCCATGTAGAGAACCCATAGCACTAGTGCGGCGTTATTTTTCAAAAATTAAATTAGTAATTTTATAATATTTTTATAATTGTCTAAGTGAGAAAACCTCGAAAATGGTACGTGTTTTGTGGGTGCAGCCTTTGAAGGTCTTAATGCAAAAATCATGAAATGGGGTTTTGAAAGAACGTAGAGGTTAGTGTCTACTTGTGCACCATACAATTTTTGTTTGAAGTGATCAAGAATTGAAAAAGTTATAGAAGAAACACTAACAATGTGTTTCACGAGTTAAGGAGGTAGGAGAGAAAAGAATTTGAAGAAAAATATGAAAAATTAATCATTTTAAATAAAAGTTACATATTTGGAATCTGTAAAAAAAACCATATTTGTGTTTAAGATTTCATCAAAAATGATTGTGTGTAACATACTGTAAAGAGTGGTTAAACACAGGTTTCTTTAGAAACTAGAAGAAACACCCAATTAGCTTTGGTTCATGATTACCATAGCACAGGTTTGGTATTACCGAAGCAAACACCAAACCATACACATAGGATTAAGGTTGACATGTGACCAAGTGATTCGGATTGGTTTTGACTCTAAAAAACATGGCGCGTTTTATTTGAATTCAAAAAAATATTCCCGCTCGTAGAATTTTGAAACGCGCTCGTGTTATAGTGAACAAAAAAGCGCTAGCGTTATAGTGAACCAAAACGCGCACGCGTTATTGAAAACATAAAAAATATTTTTTAATAATTCAGAGGGGGTAGGAAAGACTTTGGTTAATGTTTTAGAAGGGGTGGGGAAGGATCAAGGGAAACTATGGCTAATATTTAATAGGGGTGGGGAAGGGTTAGGGGAAACTATGGCTAATATTGTATAGGGGTGGGGAAGGGTCAAGAGACATAGAGAGAGAGAGAGAGGTACCTAGAGAGAGAGAGAGAGAGGGGTACCTAGAGACATGGGGAGAGAGAGAGATAGAGGGCCAGTAGAGACATACAAAGAGAGAGAGAGAGAGAGAGAGGTACAAGAAACATAGAGAGGGGGACTAGAGACATAGGGAGAGAGAGAGAGAGGGGGACTAGAGACATAGGGAGAGAGAGAGAGAGGGGGACTAGAGACATAGGGAGAGAGAGAGAGAGGGGGACTAGAGACATAGGGAGAGAGAGAGAGAGGGGGACTAGAGACATAGGGAGAGAGAGAGAGAGGGGGACTAGAGACATAGGGAGAGAGAGAGAGAGGGGGACTAGAGACATAGGGAGAGAGAGAGAGAGGGGGACTAGAGACATAGGGAGAGAGAGAGAGAGGGGGACTAGAGACATAGAGAGAGAGAGAGGTAGTAGAGGGAGAGAGAGGGGGTACTAGAGACACAAAGAGAGAGAGGGGGATATACTAGAGACATAGAGATGACAATGACCATGACCACGACAATGATGATGATGATGATGATGATATTGAGCATGATGACTATGATGATGATGACGACGATGATGATGATGACCATGATGATAATGAAGAATGATGATGATGATGATGACCACGATGATGATGATAATGAACAATGATGATGACTATGATCATGATGACCATGATGATGATGACCATGATGACTATGATGATGATGATGACTATGATGATGATGATGACCACGATGATGATGACCATGATGAACAATGATGATGATGATGATGATGACATGATGTTGAGCATGATGACAATGACCATGACTATGATGATGATGATGATGATGATGACCACGATGATGATGACCATGATGAACAATGATGATGATGATGATGATGACATGATGTTGAGCATGATGACAATGACCATGACAATGATGACGATGATGATGATGATGATGAACATTGATGATGATGATGATGATGATATTGAGCATGATGACTATGATGATGATGATGATGATGATGACCACGATGATAATGAAGAACGATGATGATGATGATGATGATGATGACCACGATGATGGTGACCATGATGATGATGATGATAATGATGATGATGATGATGATGATGATGGTGTTGAGCATGATGACTATGATGATAATGATGATGATGATGATGATGATAATGAAGAATGATGACAATGACCACGATGATGATGACCATGATAATGATGAACAACGATGATGATGATGATGATGATCTTGAGCATGATGAATATGATGATGATGATGACCATGATGATGACGATGACGATGATGATGATGTTGAGCACGATGACAATGACCATGACAATGATGATGATGAACAATGATGACGATGATGATGATATTGAGCATGATGACTATGATGATGATGACCACGATGATAATGAAGAATGATGATTGTGATGATGACCACGATGATGATGACCATGATGATGATGATGATGATGAACAATGATGATGATGATGATGATGATAATGATGACCATGATGACTATGATGATGATGATGACCACGATGATGATGACCATGATGATGATGATAATGATGAACAATGATGATGATGATGATGATGATGCTGAGCATGATGACAATGACCACGACAATGATGATGATGATGATGATGATGATATTGAGCATGATGACTATGATGATGATGATGATGACCACGATGAAAATGAAGAATGATGATGATGATGATGATGATAATGACATGAATGATGATGATGACCGTGATCAACAATGATGATGATGATGATGTTGAGTATGATGACTATGATGATGATGATGATGACCACGATGATAATGAGGAATGATGATGATGATGATGAACACGATCATGATGACCATGATGATGAACAATGATGATGATGATGATGATGATGATGACTATGATGATGATGATGACCACGATGATGATGACCATGATGATGATGATAATGATGAACAATGATGAGGATGGCGATGATGATGATGTTGAGCATGATGACAATGACCATGACAATGATGATGATGATGATGATGATGATGACCACGATGATGATGACCATGATCAACAATGATGATGATGATGATGATGATGATGTTCAGTATGATGACTATGATGATGATGATGATGACCATGATGATAATAAGGAATGATGATGATGATGATGACTATGATGATGATGATGACCATGATGATGATGATAATGATGAACAATGATGATGATGGTGATGATGATGATGTTGAGCATGATGACAATGACCACGACAATGATGATGATGATGATGATGATGATGATGATGATGATGAACATTGATGATGATGATGATGATGATATTGAGCATGATGACTATGATGATGATGATGACCATAATGATAATGAAGAATGCTGATGATGATGATGACGATGATGATAATGTTTTGAATGATGATAATGACCATGATCAACAATGATGATGATGATGATGATGTTGAGTATGATGACTATGATGATGATGATGATGATGATGATGCTGACCACGATGATAATGATGAATGATGATGATGATGATGACCACGATGATGATGATCATGATGATGAACAATGATGATGATGATGATGATGATGACCATGATGACTATGACGATGACGATGACCACGATGATAACGACCATGATGATGATGATAATGATGAACAATGATGATGATGATGTTGAGCATGATGACAATGATGATGAACATTGATGATGATGATGATGATGATGCTGATGATGCTGAGCATGACGACTATGATGATGATGATGATGATGATGGCGACGATGATGATGATGATGACCACGATGATGATGACCATGATGATGATGATAATGATGAACAATGATGATGATGGTGGTGATGATGATGTTGAGCATGATGACAATGACCACGACAATGATGATGATGCTAATGATGATGATGAAGAACGTTGATGATGATGATGATGATGATATTAAGCATGATGACTATGATGATGATGATGACCATGATGATAATGAAGAATGATGATGATGATGATGATGACTTGAATGATGATGATGACCACGATGATGATGACCATGATCAACAATGATGATGATGATGATGATGTTGAGTATGATGACTATGATGATGATGATGATGATGATGATGACCACGATGATAATGATGAATGAAGATGATGATGATGACCACGATGATGATGACCATGATGATGAACAATGATGATGATGATGATGATGATGATGATGACCATGATGACTATGATGATGATGATGACCACGATGATGATGACCATGATGATGATGATAATGATGAACAATGATGATGATGATGATGATGTTGAGCATGATGACAATGATGATGAACATTGATGATAACAATGATGATGATGATGATGATGTTGAGCATGATGACAATGATGACGAACATTGATGATGATGATGATGAACATTGATGATGATGATGATGATGATGATGATGATGATGATGATGATGCTGAGCATGACGACTATGCTGATGATGATGACCATGATGATGATGACCATGATGATGATGATAATGATGAACAATGATGATGATGGTGATGATGATGATGTTGAGCATGATGACAATGACCACGACAATGATGATGATGATGATGATGATGATGATGATATTGAGCATGATGACTATGATGATGACGATGACCACGATGATAATGAAGAATGATGATGATGATGACGACGATGATGATAATGACTTGAATGATGATGATGACCACGATGATGATGACCATGATCAACAATGATGATGATGATGATGATGATGATGATGACCACGATGATGATGACCATGATGATGATGATGATGATGATGATGATGACGACGATGATGATGATGATGACGACGATGATGATGACCATGATGATGATGATAATGATGAACAATGATGATGATGATGATGATGTTGAGCATGATGACAATGATGATGAACATTGATGATGATGAATATGAACATTGGTGATGATGATGATGATGATGATGATGATGCTGAGCATGACGACTATGATGATGATGATGATGATGATGATGACTATGATGATGATGATGACCACGATGATGATGACCATGATGATGATGATGATAATGATGAACAATGATGATGATGGTGATGATGATGATGTTGAGCTTGATGACAAAGACCACGACAATGATGACGATGTTGATGATGATGATGATGATGATGATGAACATTGATGATGATGATGATGATGATGATGACCACGATGATAATGAAGAATGATGATGATGATGATAATGACTTGAATGATGATGATGACCATGATGATGATGACCATGATTAACAATGATGATGATGATGATGATGTTGAGTATGATGACTATGATGATGATGATGATGATGATGATGATGATGATGATGATGATGATGATGATGATGATGATGATGATGATGATGATGATGATGATGATGATGATGATGATGATGATGATGATGATGATGATGATGATGATGATGATGATGATGATGATGATGATGATGATGATGATGATGATGATGATGATGATGATGATGATGATGATGATGATGATGATGATGATGATAATGACTTGAATGATGATGATGACCACGATGATCATGATCATGATCAACAATGATGATGATGACCATGATGATGTTGACCATGATGATGATGACAACTATGATTATGATGACCATGATAATGATGATAATGATGAACAATGATGAGAGAGACTTGGTTACTAGAGATGTAAGGGGTGGTGGGTTAATCTAATGGACCACATACATTAGGGGGGGGTAACTATTTAAAACATTTATTTATTCTACATTGTATTCGTTGGTTTAGCCGTGCACCAAACACATTTATTTCTGGTCACTAATATCGCGTGCGCGTTATAGATCTACAAAACGCGAGCGCGTTATGGAGAGCTAAAACGCGTGCACATTATGGACTGTCAAAAACACAGAACTGTCTTTATCCGACAGTATCTTAAAACTCTGTCCAAACATTTTCATAATATCGCGCGATTTTTTCGAAAGAGAACGAGCCCGCCATTACAATTTTTCCATTCATACACCATCTCTATCAATTTTTGGTT
>LPNX010324872.1:400779-429295 GCA_001517045.1 Pseudotsuga menziesii | reverse complement strand
TAAGGCTTGTTCTGGATATCCCTTCAATTTGTACAAGCCTCCTTCTTGTTCTTCAATCACTACCACATCATCGATAGTATTTCCTTTTGGCCATATGATCACTTGACCATCTATGAATGTAGCCCGCATTCCTTTTGCATCAATGCTGAAATGGAGAGAAGGTTCTTCTTCAATCCTTGTGAGGTGATTCATGTTCTGACAATCTTACAAAGGATTCCTTGAATCCCGTCATATGTTTGTAAGCCCCACTGTCTATAAGCCAATCATCACTTCCATGAGAAATGTTACCTATGAGAGCTGATATTAGAACATATTCATCCTTGCTTGAAGAATCTTCACTTTCATATCTGGATCTCTTTCTAGATGGTTCATCATCCTCTACAGCATGAGGATGATGTCTTCTTTGGCCTCGTCTCCCTCTGAAACTGGAACCTCCATACTCATGTAGGTGTCCAATCCATTTTATTCAGAGAGATCATATACTTCCAGGCTTGGAAGTTGTCAACTTCCGCAAGCTTTTCACTAAGCTGATGTGATATATCATATTGAAATGAGAACCTCAAATGGAAATAGCAAAGGATTAGATCTTACCGATTTGAGGTGTCTGTCCTTGTCTCGGAGTTCGTTGATCTAGGGTTTGTCACAGAAACCCTAATTTTCAAAACTTGGAATCTTTCAGATATGATTGGATGAATAGATAGATCTCTTCAAATGGAGCTGTCCAATGTACTCCTTTTTCTGAAAACAGTGGAGGGAAGCTCCCGGAATAGGAAGCCCTAATTTTCTGATTTCTTCTGCAGAAATGCCTGCTACTGTTTCTGTGATATATCTGAAATTAATAATCCTCTATGTCTGAAATTTATCACTGAGATAACCTCGCATGTCCCTGATCCAAAACCGTAGGTTTTATCAGAATTGGTTTCACCATTTGGGATTTATGATCCTTTTCCCAAGGTGACCTGTTACAGTACTGTTCAGAACAGCGAAGTTGTATGGCATGCCACGTGTTACTGGTTCATCTTCTGAGTCTGAAATTCGGAACACAGAAATTAAATTCCATGCAATTTCTAGAAAATCTTCAAGAATTTCATTTGGACCTCTGTAGCCCAAGATATTGCATATCTACCTAGGTGTCCTGTTTATGGATGATTTCTGGAAGAGGATGGAACCCTAACTTGGAGAGATCATATCTCCCAGAATATAGTGAATCAGAGGCTGACCTTTGGACACAGTGTTCATCAGGATTTTATATTCGGACCCTGAAGTTTGTAGCTTCTGAGACTTCACCAATATCTGAATACAACGACTGTACCAAAACTTAGCAGTTTTAGTATTTAGGGTTTTTCCTAGCTAGGGGTCAAACTAGGTTTTGACTTTCCCGGAGATTTACCCAACCAAATTTCTTGATCCAGGTCTCTAAATTTCGGTTTTGATGAGGATAAAAATCCTGTGCTGGTCTCATCCAAAAATTCCTCTTCTGTAGAAAGCCCTAATTTCCACATCGAAACTGAAAATGATTGAAATTGAATTCCGCATCGACAAAAAGATGCACCCTTCAATGGAGAGTCATCCTAGAATACTTTTGCTGAAAATATTTGGAGGAAGATCCACAAAATAGGAAGCCCTAGTTCCTGTAGCTGCACAATGTCTTCTTCTCAGGTTAGCTCTGATACCATGTTAGTTTTTCAACATATAAGCTAGCATTATGTTAAGATCTTTTCACTGAGAGAATAACAAGCACAGCAATCACATAAGCACATCACAAGAGACAAGAGACACAAAGATTTTAGGAGGGGAAACCATAAATGGAGAAAACCCCTCAACTTCCTCTAAGATAGTATCACCACAAGATGTGAACCCAAAACAGTAAGATGACCTCCCAACACAACAGCAGCCTTCTGTCTTCTGTCAAGCCCAAGAATTTCCTTCTCCAAAAGTGCGCCACACTTGAAAGAGCAAGTGATGTAATTCACAAGTTCAAAATAGAGAGACTCTCACTCTCTATTTATATTCTTCCGTTGAATTGAAGTGCACTCAACCATGTAGGCTTAACTTATAATTAATTACTTGAGCCTACACCTTAATTAGTGTATAATAACCCAAGTGCCCCTAAACTGTGGGGACTTACCTAATGACTTGACAAGACTTGTTTACATTAATACTCCTCTCGATCGGAACATCGGGGTAAGACAATATGACTCAAATACATAATAGAAACATCCCGGAATAAACATCGGGTTACAATATATAAAATACATATAAGAATACATTCCGAAGTTACATATACATCAACATCATGTGCGTACTGCGGTTACTAGACCAGTTGTGTCTCAGGTTCATGGACCACCCGTTGTTTTGGGAGTTCATGTTCATACTTCTAGAGGTCATATTCCTACTTCCAGAACATATATTCCTACTTCTGAAGCGTATATTCCTACTTACGGAGTGTCTCATGGGAGGATGACTTATGGACCCTATTATGGGATGCAATATGGACAGGGTTCTTTACCTTATGGGTGCGGGTATCAAAAACCTGCTTACTCTCCAAATTACGACTTTGTAGCTCTGAATAGTCAAGGCACACCACACTATGGTGCTTCCATGCCACCCTATACGGGTCAAATGAGAGGAGGGCACTATGGCCAAGGCCATGGTGGTTATGGTAATCAGACTTATGTGAATCAAAACTATCAGGGAGTGGTCCATCAACCTAATCATCCTAGGCTCCCTTTCCTTGCAACACTGAATCTTCCTGACTTGTCAAGATTGACAAATGATCCTGTAGCTCATGACCCAGCTTGGCCGGCTATCCCTACTAAGCTTCCCTTAGACATACCCAAATTTGAGGGTAAATCGAGAGAGGATTCGAGCGAACATGTTACTACTTTTCACCTATGGTGCTCTTCAAATTCCTTACACTACGACTCAATCCGTTTAAGGCCGTTTCAATGCACCCTTATAGGGCCTGCCGCAAAATGGTATATAGAGCTACATAGGGGGGCATTCGCTTTGTTCGATGACCTAGCGATGACTTTTCTTAACCACTTCCAGCTACCAGTGCGTTATGACGTTGGTACTGAACTCTTGTCAACATTTTGATAGGATAAATCCACACACATCTCGGATCATATCCAAGAGTGGCATAGATAGAAGAGGTTGATTAAAGCCTTTATACCACCGGAATTCCTTCTCGAATGGTTCCTTAAGTCGTTATTGCCGTATATAGCAAAGGATGTTTCTACATCCGGAGTGCAAAATGAGGAACAAGCCATTTTTAGGGCGTAGGAACTGGATTTGATTTATGCTTAGTCCGATTTGTTATATGAGATCATTCCCAATGCTCTGTGTTCTAGTTTCGACCCCAAAGCTAAACCTAGACCACATGCCGATGGCATTGTTGGTTGTGTGAGTGCAAAACTTGCGGATTCGGTTGCAAAACAAGTTAGTCAATTGTCAATCAACCAATATGCTTCGGGACAAGCCACGGCTTCGTCTCAACCCACCCAAACAGTGAGTGTGCTTTCGGTGCAATCCTTGGACCAGAAGGGTAACCAGCAGCCCGGACGGAATAGAAAGAAGGGTAAGAATAATTGTAAGGGTGGGAATAGGAATGGAAATGCTAATAATAATGACAAGAATGCCCGTAATGCTGGGGGGGACAAGCAAGCTAAACGTAAGGCTAAATTTCCTTGCAAGTTGTGTAAGGAGGATCACCTCACTTACTTGTGCCCTCGTATCGATGAAGCCTCGAGATTCTTGGCACAGGGCCCAGCTGTGCTGACTAACCCTTTACCTCACAATCAAAATATGAACTCAAGGACCCATGATCAGTTTGGTGGTGACCAAGATCCGTCGGAGGGTAGTGGTTGTGGTTGCATTAACATGGTATGTGCTGCGAAAGTTGTGACCCATGCGAAAGACTATGGTTCGTCACAACCCAGCCCAGAAAAGGAACCTGATCCACCAGGGACTCCTTTGCGTATTGAAAAACCTGTGGATAAACCTGAAGCTGCACCTCGCATTCCTAAGGGAGTTAATAAGCATTCGGGGCACAATCCTAATGCTTGAGCCACCCAGAACTATTCTATTGTCGAGGATTTGGGCCACACTCCTTGTGCGATGTTTGCACTAGAAGTCCTTCAGAGTTGTCCTTCGCAAAGGAAGGCTTTTCTTTCTAACCTTGGTGTGAATGATGATAATTCTTCCTTCGTGATTAAATTTGAAACCGCAGGACTTCAGCCTCGCTTGCCTTACTATGTGTATCTTTTGATTCACGTAGAATGTCTTAACATGACCATCAAGTGCACTGTGATCGACGAAGGCGTTGCTGCTTCTGTGATGTCTTTATCGTGTTGGAAGGGTTTAGGTTCCCCTGAGTTGTCTAAATCCACGACCATGTTAACTACGTTTGATGGGAGATCATTTAGGCTGTACAGGATCCTTCCTTCCCTTAAGGTCCATTTGGGAGGCAAGACCATTGTGATAGAGGTCGAGGTGGTTGATGCACCCCTTGACTACAATCTCTTGCTGGGTAGGAATTGGATGTACAGTGTGCAAGTCGTAGCTTCTTCCCTATTTCACATTGTATGCTTTCCATTTAACAGGAAGATAGTTATGATCGATCAAACATCATTCAAGAATCCGTTAGTTACCGCATCTTTGGGAGCTTTGATCCCGATTGTAGAACATTCTCAGCCGACAACTGGGAGTGTGGGTGTGGGCATGTATCAATCCCTCATGGGAATTTTTAGTTGTCCTACACCAATCCTTATGATAGGGTCTAGTTCCAGTGAGGCTTCGACATCTATGAGATTGGTGTCTTTTCAAGTGAGCCCATCGTGACAAACATGCCGTTGCCTGCAACTATGGTAGCTTATCAAGATAATCTTGAATGTGTTGCAGAGCCCAGTCCTTCCTCTTCGTGGACATTGGAGGAGGACCCTTATGTGCTACCTACATGGGTAGTATAGTATTCTCACGTGCACGACTACCTTGATAGTGTTTTCCCTTCAGATGAAGCGATTATTGAGGCCATGTCGGGAGTTGAGCCACCATGGGAAGAGCTCCATCATAGATCTTACTTTCTTCCTGAGCTTGATCGCTTGGAGCGTGAGGACTTTAGGGAGGTTCTTAGTGAGAGAATTGGTATTCCTATGGTTATATTAAGCTCTCTTGGTCCGATGGCTAATGGAAACATGGCAAATATATCTCCAATGAATCCTATCAATATATCTCATGATCCTGGTAGGATTGAGAATGTCTATATTGGGGCAGAATGTTCCCATGCTGAGATTCAAGAATACACCAAGCTGTTTAAAGAATTCTGTGATATCTTTGCTTGGTCTTACGATGAAATTCTAGGTATCGATCCTTGCATTGTTGAACACAAGATTAAGACTTATCCCAACACTAAGCCTATTCGACAACGCTTGCGTGCGGTGAATCCTAGGAAAGCACCCGCGATTAAGGCAGAGATAGAGAAACTATTGAAAGTCGGTTTTATTTATCCCGTTCCCTTGATGGAGTGGGTTTCAAACCCCGTTCTGGTGGATAAGAAGTAGGGAGTGATCCGCGTATGTACTGATTTCTGTGATTTGAATTGTGCCTGTCCTAAGGACAATTTCCCCACACCATTTATTGATCAGATTTTGGATGAGTGTGCAGGTATCGAGGTTTCTTCCTTCATGGATGGATTTTTCGGATATAATCAGATACAAATTAAACCTGAGGACCAACATAAGACTGCATTTATTTGTCGTTGGAGAACTTTTGCATATCAAAAAATGCCTTTTGGCCTTAAGAACACTGGAGCTACTTTTCAGTAGGCCATGAACTTAATCTTCCATGATCTCAAATCGATTATCAAAGTATTTTTGGATGACCTTGCTGCTCATTCTCGTATGAGAATGTGTCATTCCTATCATTTGAGATTGGTATTCGAAAGGTGCCGCCATTACTTGGTCAGGTTAAATCCTCAGAAGTGCATCTTTTGTGTGAAGTCAGGTCGCTTGTTAGAATTCATTGTTTCTAAAGAGGGTATAAGAGTCAACCCTTTGAAGGTTGAGGCAATACTTCAGTTGTCTCCCCCGAAAAATATTCGTCATCTTCAATGTTTGCAAGGCATGGAAAAATTCTTACGGAGATTCGTTGTCAATTTTGCCAATTTGAATAGAGGCTTCATGCATCTTTTGAAGAAGGAAACCACCTTTTGTTTGGACAAATGAGCCCATGAGTCCTTTGATGCGCTCAAGCGAGCCCTAGCATCGGCCCCGGTGATTAGTCCCACAGACTATAGCTGTAATTTCCTACTTTATGTGGCCGCGTCCATGGAGACGATTGGTATGGTTTTGGTTCAAGAGGATGAGGAGCTCCAAGAGCATGTCATATACAATCTGAGCCAAAATATTATTGACGCATAGATCCATTATTCTCATGTTGAGAATCTTGCCTTAGCTATCGTACATGCGGTTCAACGGTTGAGACATTATATTCTCCTTTGCCAGACCTCGGTTGTAGCCCATGTCAATCCGTTTCAATTCGTCCTCACTCGAAGGATGATTGGGGGAAAATATAATAAATGGATTGTCATCCTATAAGAATTCGATCTCGAGTTTGTTTCGGCAAAATCAAAGAAATCGTTAATTTTTGCAGAGCTTATATTGGATTTCCCAAGCGAGACCGAGGAGTTGGTTTGTCAAGATACGTTTATTGATGAACACATATTCTTAATCTCAACTTTAGACCCATGGTATGGGGATATCATTATATATTTACAAACATTGAAGGTCCCTACTCACCTCTCACGGGATGAACGACGACGATTGCGTCACATGTCTAAGAATTACCTCATAGTGGATAACACTTTGTACCGCTGTGGGGTAGATTCCATTTTACGATGTTGTTTAACTCATGATGAGGCTAAGGTAGTGCTGAATGATTTCCACAGAGGGGCGTGTGGTGGTCATTTATCTAGGCTTTCTACAGCCCAAAAAATCTTAAGAGCGGGTTATTTCTGGCCATCGATCTTTAAGGATTGTGTGGATGCGGTCAAGAGGGGGCACCCTTGCCAGGTGTTTGCACATAATATGTGCTTGAAACTTTCCCCATTACATCCCATCATCACCATCGGTCCCTTCACTAAGTGGGGGCTTGATTTTATGGATTGCAACCTAGCTTCAGCTGGGGGGCATCATCATATCATAGTGGCTGTTGATTACTTCACGAAATGGGCTGAGGCTATGCCTACAGTTAAATACGATGGTGAGACAGCCACGCACTTCATATTAAACCAGATTATTACTCGGTTCGGGATTCCGAAAGAGCTTGTCACTGACCATGGCTCGCACTTTTAGAATGGTATGATGGAAGAGTTGGCATCAAATTTAGGGTGCAAACAAGAGCATTCCTCCTCTTACTACCCTTAAGCAAATGGACAGGTAGAAGCAATGAACAAATCACTCAAATCCATTCTCCAATGAACCATCGCACAAAGCAAGAATAATTGGCACATTATGTTATATCCTGCTTTGTGGGCGTATAGAACCGTTGTTAGACTGCCACAGGTTTTTCTCCATATCAACTTGTATATGGAGTGGAGTCTGTATTACCGATTGAGTGCAAGATTCCTTCTTTGAAGCTAGCCGTAGAGGTCTTACCAGACACTTCACCATTGGAGGAGTGTTTGGTCCACCTTGAGCAACTTGATCAGTAGCGTCAAGATGCTTTGGTGGCTCTAGAAGTAAATAAACGTCGTGTAAAGGTCCAGTATGATAAGTCTTTTCGTCCAAGGAGGTTTAGTGAGGGATACTTGGTCCTTTTGTGGGATCAATCGAAATAACCCTCGGGGGCAGGAAATTTTAACCCCATGTGGCGTGGTCCTTACTTTTTCAAACTTGTGTTAGAGAAGGGCGCTTATGAGTTAGTGGATTACGAGGGAACGGCCTTGGCGGAGCCTAGGAACGGGCTCTATCTCAAAAATTACTATGCATGATTTTTAGCCAAGGCTGGTTATTGTATATTATTGTACAGTTTTGCATAGGTAGGCCTTTTCCTTATAGTTATCAGGTTTGTGATTAGTTTCCATTTCTTTTGGCAGATATCAATGGAATATTCCACATACATAGGATTCACGGATGGTGTGAGCTGTCACACTCAACACTCAGCCTCTGCTGCTTGGGTGATTTATACTCCTATGGGTCAGGTATTGTCTTCAGGAGGCATATGTTTGCAGCCATCTTCAAACAATGTTGTTGAATATAGTGTCGTTATTGAGATACTACGGGATGCCATTTTACATGGCGTTCTCTCTCTTGAGGTACATCTTGATTCAGAGTTAGTAGTGTCACAACTAAATGGTTTGTACCATGTTAGAGATCCGACATTATTAAGAAGATTCTTACGTGTGAGATTATTAGAACGACAATTTGACAATATAACATACATACATATTCCAAGAATTAATAATCAAGTTGCTGACTCATATGCTAACTACGTGTTAGATTGGCATTTGTTTCATACGCAATAAATTCATCACAAACACAAATTTTTACACATGTAAATAAATAAACCGATCATCATAATTTTTTTTATAAACATCCAAAATGTGGTAATACATAGTGTCATGATACAAAAATGGGGCTCTCGAGCCACTAAAATATAATACATGGTAATACAAAATGTATCACTCTCAGGTATCTAAGCCTGTGGAGGAGGAGGGGGGTTGTGATCACGGAATGTCACTACGGCTCTAGCTAGCCGTCGAAATAATCGCACCCATGCTCGTGGTATGCCCACCACCTAGCGCTGCATGGCCTTAGGTAAGTCCTCGACTTGTACCATGGGAAATATGTGTGTCAGCCTCACAAAATTGGTATGAATGCTCTGGAGCATCTGCTCCACATCCACACCCGTGATATCATCTCCTCTTCCCCTCCGTCTATGACGAGGGAAGCCTTTAGGCCACCGTGGTCCCATGTCTGCATGCATATGGTAGATCTCACCATGTATTGTCATCCAAAAATATGTCTTTTGATTCCATATAATTAGAAAACACAAAAAAATTAAATAACTCAAAATTTTAAAGAGAGGGTCGAGATTCGTTACCTATGTCACCGTATGCCAATCCTGGTGGCAGCGGCATGTCCGGGTCCCCTCGAAAATCTATCCCCGCATAGGGGTAGTCATCGATGGCAACTATTTGTCGTCGCCACCATGGAAATAAATCAGTTGGATAGGGGTTGGACACCCTACCTCCACCCAGTCTACGCATCGTATCTGCCCAACGCCGTTGGGCCGGATGTCGAACCCCATGTAGAGGAACGCCAACTCTGGGGCTCAATCCTGGAACACGCTCAAAGAAAAATGTGCTCAGTATGCTGCTGAAACTAAAGTTTCGCACTCTGCCCATCTTACACTCACTGAGCTGATGTTTCATGTTGCCCAGTAGTGCAGTGCTCCAATCATATACTGTGGGTCTCATGCACTCTACTCCATAGAACATCAGAGGTCGCGAGGCCTGGTGGAGTGAAGCCAAGCCTGCTATCCTACCCAGTGTTAGTAGGATGGCCTTTAGGACCAGCACCTGTATGGAGTTAGTAGGGATCTGACCCCCCATTTTCTCTATGTCTGGATAGGAGTACACCACAATGTACTCATCTATAGTCAGGCCACCTCCGGGCCCGTGAGAACGTAGGTTCACTACTTCCCCCCATCGAGAAATTCCAATAATAAATTATATGTCCTCCACCTCTATCGTGAGGGACATCCCATCTATCTAGAATGACTTTGAGTTTGGCTCCCAGTAGTCCACCAGCATCTGCAATAGTCCTGGTTTGGCCCTTAAGCCACCAAGACACCAAAATTTGTAGAGCCCACATGCACGTAGCGCTTGTTGAGCCATTAGATCAGCCCTTACTGCCTCTTCTACATCACCATGTTCACGTTCTCTCCATTCTAGGACCATCCTGCATAAAAAATTGGAAGTTTACCCATTATAACACTTAAAAAACCTTATGTTCGGCTGGATACGTGACTGTTTTCCAAACAACCGCGTATGTACGTGACTGTGAGGGAATTTTCCACTTATATCCAGCCCTATACACACAAAAACCCTCAATTTCCACATGGGCTGCAACGCCTATTTTAGATTGGCCTAGAAATCCAAAAACACCATGGAATTTGACAAAAATTGCATCAAAATGGAAGAGTAGAGCATGAGTAAGTACCTAGAAGAAATGGTAGTGGATTTCGCCGGATGGATCTCCTGGAATTTGCTGTTGAAAATCTAAGCTCAATTGGGTAAAAATTTCAAATGTTTTATAATGTTTTGAATTTTTTTACTATTTATAGAAATTTTTCAAATTTTTGAAAATTTTTACCCCCTTTCCTATAGTTTGGACCGTTTTTGGACTAATTTATGATGTAGGAGACCTTTTTGAGTGCCATTTCAGTCGTTGGATTGACTCGTTCGTGCCGATCTCAAGTATCATGTCTAAATTGGCATATAGGTTAGGTTTCATCATCGTTTGCATTTTGCATGACCTTATGACCATTTCATTATAGCCTTAGGTACGAACCCACTCTATTATGTCACAGAACCTTCTTGTTGTTTTAGAAGTGGCATGATATGAGTGGTAGAGCTTGACCTTACATGGGCACCCTAGTTAGCGCCTTATTTGGAGTTGGTGCCAATGCTGATGTTTTGTCCCTTAGGGTGTGGGAGTCCATTGTATAGTATTGCCATGACATTTTGCAAGAGCCTCATACTCCTCTTGATCTTTTGCTGGCCTATTTCCCTCAGGACTCCCTTATGTTAAGTTGTAATTGCATTATCATAAGCTTTGCCTGCCTTATTGAGCTTTATGTCGGCTTCCTTGACATTGCGTTTCAGCCATATAACCCAAGCTTGTCTCATGTCTAGCCATGCAGAGCCATTTTATATATCCTTTGCAGCTTGATTCCCTATTTTTACCGGGAGGGGATTTTCCCCTGAGTGTCGCTATCCTACACATGTATCCTTGCATTGAGCATAGGTATGTTCCACTGCTTGGAAGTAGTTTGTTTGCCCCTATCACACTCGTCTCCTCCTAATCTGTAACTATAAAGAAGTTTTATTCTTTTTCAAGCTTTTTAAATATTTGAAAAAGTCCAAAAAAATCAGAAAACCAAAAAGCCGGACAAGGAAAGATGTTATCTTTGGCAGCTATCGAGTCATGTCGCCTTCGAACAGAGCACTATATATCACATCCATCGGTTGGGTTTATAGTTTGACTTTAGGAGCTATACTCATTTATCTAAGTTTATCTCCACCGACTGGTTAAGATTCCAGTCCCCATGGAGCCTCTGTTGATGTCTCCTATGTCGCAGAGATGTCCCATCTTTGTATATCGAGTCTATGCTTCCTTTATTCAGTCACCATTCCCCGTTATTCTCTTGTTCGAAGGAAGTTGAAACCTGAGTCGGCCATTCCTCAGTTATCTTGACTTTGCATGTCGGACATTCCCGGTACAGTTACTGGTCCATGCACCTTATTATCGAGTCCTTCTATATTATACAGCTTTCTTGAGTACCTTGTGTTGGATGATGGGGGATGCCTTAATGCCCTACTTCCAGCGGATTTCATCCCATCGACTTCAGATCATTTATTCTAGGATTGGAATCTAGAGTCATTTTTGAGTGCCTTGAGACTTGCAGTCATCAGTGGTAGTTTCTCTCGCCATCGACAGTATTTGGGAATATATCAATGTCCCTTGATCGATGGATTCTCTCAAGTGTTCGACCTCAACACATTTATTCACACTTGTTAGTTTGTACTTGAGTACCTTGATTCCCATTATCATTATCGGTGGGTGATCTCGCGTCTGTTAACGGTACACATCAATGACCAGTGATCAGACGATGGACTACTATATTCGACCTCAACACCTCTATTCACATAGTAGGACTTGTACTTGTAGCAGTTTGTGTAGAAGACCTTCCAGATTAGTGGCATCTCTAATATGCTACCTCCTTGATCATGCCAGTGTTCATGAGATTTCAGCTCTCGTGACTTGATTCCAGTAGATGTCAGACATTTCCAGCTATTATGGAGATCTTGATCCATTATATATCTTTATCCATAATGGAGATCATGATCCTTTGTATATCTTCATCATGGAGATTCTAATCTATGTATATTGTACGTGGCAATGACCACTTATGTGATATTTTGTATCATGCCTATTCATGGCCATTGTACTCTTATGTATCCGGGACTATTGTATGTATTTGTAGTTATGTGCAGAGTTGTATCATTGTACTATGTTGATTAGGTGGCTGGTCTTCCATTTGGGATCCTTCATCACTCCACTTCTTGGATGGACTTATAATGTATTTCGGCCATCATATGACCCCTCTAACCTCACACATTAGGGGGCATCTGTTATAGATGATTTTACCACTCCAAATGAATCACACTTGTATGGCCTTCCCCTGTCCCTATGCAGACTCCTTAGACCTCTTGGACCATTTTTTGTCCTTTGATGTTTCCTTGACCATCCCTAAAAACATGTGAAAATTAATACACGCGACTTTTAAACCCCTAATCGCGTATATACGCGGGTTTTACCCCTAAAACCATGTACATCGGGATGTGTGCATAATCCAAATCCTTTCGGAGTTTTCCTTGACAGGGATCTGACTCACTTGACTCCTGGCCTTCCCTATGCCTTAAGATCACTTAGATTCGACCTTTCATTACCCCTTTGAAAAGCTATATAAGGAACTCTTTGGTGTAGTGAAGGAATATGAGATAATTGAGAGAAAAGAAACTATAGTCCATTGTTGGCAGAACTTGTGCTTGAGTCTGCATCCCTTTGTCCCTTGGAGCACTTTTGTGTTCTTCCCAAGCTTGCCTTTTTCTTGTGAGCTTGCTATCGAGAGATAGAGGATTGAGGTGGTGGAGGCCCAAGTGGGGGATTCAGTTTCTTCGAGTCGCAGACATGTCGTCAGAGGTTGTATCCATTGTAATCTCTAATTTTATATTAATAGAAATATCTTTTCCTGTACAATAATGTATGTTTGAATGAATATTTTATCCATGGATTTTTTGAAATGCTTATACATTGTTGATTATATATGCTAGAATAGATCTAACACACATATATATAGTATGCTTGTCTTGTTTACTTGTTGTTGAGGAAGTGATTTATCAATTCAAGCTGAAGTTAGATAGCTCAATGGGGATCTACTTCAACCGTCCGGAATAAGGTACGAGGTCTGATCCTTTAGTGTTATATATTTAATTTCTATTGCATATTGGAAAGGATTGATTTTTGGAGTCAAGTTGTCTGTTGTGGTACCCCAAGCCATAGGAATTTCTCTCCGTAATAGATACAACATCTAGAAAAAGGGAAAATGTTCAACGTAAATACCAGATCGACTTCTCAGAATCATTGCAGAGGATTTCCCTTTAGATAAATGGAGCAGAACCGCAAATCCAGAATGCGTGCCCCTCGGCCTCTCGCCCCCCCTTTATAGGAAAAACATAGGGACAAGTGGCAGGGATTAATTGCCAGGTTTCCTTTTTAAGGTGGAATAAAATCCTCCTCAGATTCTTCCTACCGTAACCATTCATTACCCCATAAAAAATTATTTATGATTTAGACTACGCTAAGGCGCATTCATCCAATACACAATCAGATAATAATCTTATGGAAAAATTGCCAGGAAAAAATATAAAGACGCTCATCTAAGTAGGATACGTATAATGATTGCCTATCTCTATTTTGCACCAAAATAGCTACCAACATGCTGTCAAGAATTAACAACAAAGGTCAAAGATAGGTATTGAATCTTTAAGATCAATTTTGATAGGCAATTTTTCTCAAAGGGCCTGTTCTTATCAGAATGAGATTATGAGGTGAGAATGAACAAGGAAAATTAACACCCCAGTACATATTTTGCAACCAAATAAAGGCGAAATATGAAAGGGAGTTCGAGATCTATTAAGGAGATCATAGAAATAAAAAAACGCAAAGTAGTCCTAACTCCATATAAGAGGACGCACATGTGGAGGAGGTCTATCCTGTTTCAAACAGCCAAAAAAAGAAGAGCCTTTCCAATTCTCATTATAGATCACACTAGATCTGGAAAAATATAGAAGGAACTACACTCACTACTTATGCTTCAACCATTGTTACTTCATAGCTTCGTGCAATCCTAAGTGAGATCAAGGGCATTGTTCCATAGCTGCACGCTTCTCCCCAGTGAGAACAACCCCGAACGCCAAGATTTTCCTCATCGCAAGTGTAGAGATCTCCTCCCGAGACACAATATCAATCCTTCTAACAAGCCCATGTATCAATTCTTCTCTCAGGCACAAATATTCTACCTCACCTCATGCATAGAGGTTATTACCTCTCTCAACCGAGGAGATTATTCCTCCTCTCAAATGGAGGGATCCTTCCTCCTGTAACGTAGAAAAATTCTTTCCCCAAAGTGTTGAGATCTCTCCCCCTTGAAAACACAAAAAATCCTCCTCCCCAAATGCCAAGATCTCCTCGTATGAAAACCCTCCCCCCGACCTTTGCACTTGGCTTCTCTTTAATAGTGTGGGGGTGGCTGCCTTCATAGCTGGGATTTCACCACTAAAGATGGTATATTTTCCCCCTCATTGATTAGGGTTACTATTTCCACATCCACCTACTCTAACAACTCATTTCTTGGGAGGAAAAATCTGGAGGAAGACCCAACATAGAATCCTTAAGAAGAACCTCTCGCAAGAGTCGGTTACTTCCCCTTCCATTTGCCAATTTGGGCATATATATATATATATGGATTCCTACCCAAATTGGAAATTGGAGGGGGAAGTAACCGACTCTTGCAAGAGGATCTTCTTGAGGATTTTATGCTGGGTCTATATATATATATATATATATCATGCCAACCGACGTAGGAAATCAACTATCATCCTTTAATATATATATATGAATAACTTCCATATAACGGTACAATATATGTCACCAATATTTAAATTGAGGTAATATGATATGCATATGATGGTATCTCTTTATATTTTTAAGGTGACTATAGCATCTAGTCCCTTAGTAATTAATTCTTTAGGTTTCCCTCTCTTTGGCTCTTTCAACTTTCAAGATAATTTCTTGACCCTCTTTGTCGAGGCTAATATGTTGGTATCCTCTTATATCATGGATAAATTATATTAGGGTTTAGCTAAATAGGTTATAGTATTTTTTTTAATTGGGCTAATTATGGAAAGAATAAGAATCCCTATAGGATGCCATAGTTTAGACGATACGAATACTATGTCATCGAGCTTAAAGCTTCCTCATCATTCTCTTTTTTCCCTCATGGGTTTAGTTGGTCCCCTTGTTAAATTGTGTCACTGTCTTATGTCTCCTAAGTTTTCCACTTAGGTAATTTAACTTATATAAGCTACAAGGTTTTGTTTCTGGTGGGGCCTTGGCCTTGAGCTCTTCACCAGAAACAAGTACAATAAACATTTGTAATCACAAAATATATAGGGTATGTGGGAGGGATATTACATCCTCTCCCCCTTAAAAATAACACCGTCCTAGGTGTTCCTGTTTCCAACCAATTTCCTTCTTATATTCCGTCATATTTTCTTGTTTTATCTATTATGTTCGGATTCCCCTAAGATCTTTCCATATCTTCTCGAGTCGCTATCGTTCAAGACCTGCAGTTCCCTGCAACAAGATCAGGTCCAACCAAACAAAAATAAAAAAATCAATAATCATGCCCAAAATTATAATTCAACTTAAACATAAGCCATGGATCCTTTTGCATTATAACAATTTGCAATTTATGGAACATATTCTAGTCTTTATTGCTATCATATTACCCAATTATTTTTTCATAATGTAATTGATTCATCAGTAAAACATAATTACTCATCTTTTGGGAGGACATATTTTATCTCCAACCTTTGGATAGTTAAATAGTATTAAACCTGAGGTAATCCTTTCTTCATTTATACATTAAGACACGTAACCATCCAATTACTTGGAACATTCGTTAACACGACTTTCATTTTGTTATTTTTTAAAATCTCCATTGAGTTCTTTTACCAATTCTCGTGTGGACTTATGTCTATTTCTGAGGTTACTCTCCCATTTGATTGCTAGTCAAAAGTTTTCTCCTCAGTGACATCAAACAACATCCTGTCTTCCAGATGTCCAACTTTTCCTAGGTCTTGATATTGATGTCATAACCCTTTCATGGTTCCCCTCAAGCCTCCTCGCTTGAGTCTAGGAATTCCTTTCCACCCAATGTAGGGTAGAGTTAGATCATCAATTTGTCTTGCCACGTCATATGCCTAACACCAATGTTCTCACACGGCAATCATTTTCCTAACACCATTGTGCTCCCGCAGCATGTATGCCTAACACCAATGTGCTCACATGACAATTGCTTGCCTAACACCATTGTGTTCCTGTAGCATGTATTTTCTTTATTCATTTTTAATGTTAATTACAACCTTTGACTATTTGTGACACACACATATTTGGTGCTTAACGTGACTTCACTGTCATTGTCCTGATTTATGAATTGGCTTCACAGTGAATTAAATATAATTAACATCTATCAATAAACAATAATTTCATTAATTTAATCAACATTTCATAAGTCGAAATGATTTGTACCTCTACCAAAATCCTAATTCATATAATACTAGAAACCTTCCAAAAATAACTCACTCATTTTGAGCAATTGAGCACAACTTGTTATACACGAGTGAATTTATAATCCATATTTTTACTTGATCATGTGAATGGCCATAATCATCGTAAAACCCTACAACGTTAGTACCTAACATCATAATCCACAGTCTACCCTTGTTTCATAAAAACCTCGTAATAGGAAAATTATAATAAGATAAAGAGTAAGGCAACACTCGTTCTGGAGTGGTTTAACTTCATTACTTAAGCCAGTGAATTTGGTAATCCAATAGTCCATTTCAATTGGTAGTGTTCCAGGCATACTCCTGCAATGTTAGTCCATAACCTTATAATATGTTCATCAACTTATCATTTTCAAATATAAATATCTTTAAACATCCTTACTCATCTATATTTGGATAATTCGAGTGAATGGACATTCCAACTTTACACAATATTTATGAGTGGCAATCTATGGACATAGAAATTCCAATTGCTATATAGTGTCTTTAGAGGAAACAATATACTTCTCAATGGACCCATTGTACTTTTATAAAAACATCCTTTTAACAGAGTGGAGCAAGCTACAAATACATATGAGTTAAAACTCTTATAAGAAGACAAAAAATGAAGTGTTAATTAAGGGTAACCGTAGGTTCTATCACATTATTTCCCGAAAACAATCCACTCTTTCCACAGGAACTTTCAACGTTGGTGCAACACACTTTATCCAACATGGTGGATTGACTATATTAGATACAAAGCATTTCTAAGGTGGTAGTCACCTAACATGACTTACTCTTTAACACAAGAATAGAGTCATAAAAGAATACATTGCGATACTTTACTTAATTGCCCAATCACTTAACTCTAGTATTAGATACTACACTTTGTGTTATCATACATTTCATGGAATACACCAATACCCTATGGGGTATTGTTTTGCTAGGTTTCCCACTCTACTTCTACTTAGGTTTGGCCTATAGTGAGCTTTTAATTTAGACTTTTGTTTAAATTTAGTCAGTGTGTGCGAGTTTGACCATACAAGGAACGATTAGTTCTGAACCGAATCTTATGAATAAGCCTAACATTCTTATGCCTATAACCTTCTTTACATGTGACGCTTGTCTTGAAAAACTTCCTCTACCCATTATTTAGAGGTGTTGGGACATTGTAAAATTTTACAGCGTCAATACTCTTCACAAAGCATAGTAGACACATGGTCTTCCATTATTACTATTTATGCCTTCATTTATCTTTTAACCAGCAATTCTAAGAAATTGACTATACTTCTTCCTTAATGTATCGGAGTAAGATTTATAGTCCAACCTTCCATTTGAGTTTGTAAACATAACATAACTTTTACGACAAGATAAAAATTATTCACACACTTTGTCGGTAACGTAACAACATACCTTTGCAATGACACTTTTATCCACTCAGTTACCTCCTTCAATGTTTCCCTTTTTGAGGACCCACTCAGATGAGTTATTTCCCTCGTTCATCATTGTCATGCATCCACAAACAAAATCATTGATTGGTTAGCTTTATGCTTCCTAACTTTATGTTGAGCCCAAATAGGCCCAAGTGCTGTCACTCCGACTCTGATACCATTTGTAACATACCCATATCAATAAGAACAAAATTTTTCTTTTCTTTTTGAAATACTAAGTATATCTTTGAACAACCATCCTTAAAACTATAACACAATGGTAATGTACAAACTAAAAACACATTGTGAACCGATCACTGAAATGTCATGAATCAATTGTATTAAAATCGATCATTAGAACTTCTTCACAAGATTAATGTTGATATATGCTTAACACGTTAGGTAGGGACCTTATTCAATAATTCCAGCCTTTACCTCCACATAATTCAATCGTCTACCATGTCAGACGCATTGAAATAAACAATCGTCACATGATTAGGCCATCAATCATATCATACACCTGAAATAGGCAAGTCTATAACATACTCAACAATTAAAATAAATGTTTCCTTTCGAAAGATAACTTATATCTTTGATACAAGTACCCTTAAAAATATTGAATGATACAAACTAAAGAACAATGTAATAAGGTTAGTCATTCCAATCATTCCTAATATCCGTATTTCATAATAATTAACATATTAGGAAAATACCTTAATCCACAACTCTAATTGTTATCCCATATTAGACTATCAATCATATGAAGCAAACAACCTTCTCTTGGATTTAAGCACTAGTGTGTAATCATTCGACAATTTACATCCATCCTTCTCATCAAAACATAAGTCACATACAATGAGAGCATATAAGATAAAAGTAGTACATCAAAAGCACATCAGATAAAGTACATCAAGGAAACATAACATAAAGTACATCCATAACACGTAAGATAAAGTACATCCAGAACACATAAGAACGAGACCAATGTACGTGGTTCACCCCAAACTTGGGGTTATGTCCACCAAACTGTCGCATCATGTAATATTTTCCAAATAGACGGTTACAATCTGCAATAAATATGTTACCATACAATCCGCAACAACCTTTGTTTCCATACAATATTCTTCTTTACACTTGAAAGAATCCCTCTCGCAGATTATTTCTATATTCCTATCATTTGATTCTAATGAACATCCTTTAGCACAAGCTAGGATTAATCATTAATCCAAAAGTCATTGGAAATCTCGACCCTTAACTAGACTTACCCAAATCAACAAATGTTGTGTCTATACGCATGCATACAATAAAATATATGTTCAACACTAATAAACATATCATCTACATATACAATCTACATATACGAGTATGTAATTTCTTATCCAAACAAATACGATCTAAGTTGTATTGATGCCCCTTGCATTTCATAGATTCCAATCTATAAACCACAAAGCAAAGGTTATCGAATTACATATCTAATGTAGCTAATTACACATCCAAATAGAATATGAACTGATTCGTGTGAATGTCATTTATAGATTCAGATCCAAAAACAAAGCCGAGCCTATAAATGAAACCGAGGCCATCGATGTATATATATAAACCCAAAATGCAGAAAACACATAAAGCAGAGTCGGTAAGTGTAGAGACGCATACAGGGACTGAAATGAAGTAACTGTAATTACATATATTGACTGAAGCACATACAAACAATTATTGAGATGCCTACCCAGACTCCAACCACAGTCCAAGTTCTGCATATTTTCGGAAAAATGAGATCTTATTTGCATCCAACAATTCCAATAGGTTTAGATCTGTAAGAGCACAGGCCCATGGTAACGATCTGCATATATAAGCATATATATATAGTTTCGGATCACAAGCAAAGGGAATTGCGATCTAAGTCACAATCTATGAGATTGTGCCTATAGCATATAGAGGGTATATTTCCAAACAACCAGTAAGGAAAATTTTAACCTAACTCACAATCTAGGATTTGCTGTAATTCAGATCACCGTCAAAGGAAATTTCGATCTACGTCTTTCGGGAGTCTTGCACTGTATAGATTTCGATCTTAGAGTGAAGGCATAGGGTATCTCTTTAAAGAATATGTAAAATTTCAAAACTAAAAAGGAACCCATACCAGGGTAGATCCAAAGCGCATGAATGTCATCGCATACATGGTTTGGTATTTAAGATATTGAGATTTTCAATGAAACTCAACTATAACAGGCATACATGGATTGGCTAGATTGATACTCAAATAAATGATCCAGTATAAACTAAAATTGTATCTTGGATCTATTTAGATGTGAATACCTAAACCCCATCGCAAGCAAGGAAGTCAATCTATGGAGTTTCGATTCAAGTCGATCCCCAATATAATGTACATGAAGGTTGGGAAATCGAACTATGTAGTTCATTATGTGCACACATAGGTTTGGACATCATCCATTACTCCATAAAAAATTATTTATGATTTAGACTACGCTAAGGCGCATTCATCCAATACACAATCACATAATAATCTTATGGAAAAATAGCCAGGAAAAAATATAAAGATGCTCATCTAAGTAGGATACGTATAAGCATTCCCTATCTCTATTTTGTGCCAAAATTGCTACCAACATGCTATCAAGCATTAACAACAAAGGTCAGAGATAGGTATCGAAGCTTTAAGATCAATTTTGACATGCATTTTTTCTTAAAGGACATGTTCTTATCAGGATTAGCTTATGAGGTGAGAATGAACAAGGAAAAATAACACCCCAGTACATATTTTGCAACCAAATAAAGGCGAAATACAAAAGGAAGTTCGAGATCTATTAAGGAGATCATAGAAATAAAAAATGCAAAGTAGTCCTAACTCCATATAAGAGGATGCAGATGTGGAGGAGGTCTATTCTGTTTCAAACAACTAAAAAAAGAAGAGCCTTTCCAATTCTCATTATAGATCACACTAGATTTGGAAAAATATAGAAGGAACTACACTCACTGCTTGTGCTTTGACCATTGCTACTTCATAGCTTCCTGCAATCCTAAGTGAGGTCAAGGACATTCTTCCATAGCTACATGCTTCTCCCCAATGAGAACAACCCTAAACACCAAGATTTTCCTCATCACAAGCGCAGAGATCTCCTCCTGAGACGCAAGATCAATCCTTCTAACAAGCCCAGAGATCAATTCTTCTCTTGGGTGCAAATATTCTGCCTCACCTCACACATAGAGGTTATTACCTCTCTCAACTGAGGAGGTTATTCCTCCTCTCAAGCGTAGGGATCCTTCCTCCTATAGCGCAGAAAAATTCTTTCCCAAAAGTGCCGAAATCTCTGCCCCTTGAAAAAGCAGAAAATACTCCTTCCCAAATGCTGAGATCTCCCTGTATGAAAACCCTTTTGTTTACCCCCCCTAACCTTTGCACTTGCCTTCTCTTTAATAGCATGGGTGTGGCTTCCTTCCTCACTGGGATTTCACCACTAAAGCTAGGATATTTTCCCCCTCATTTATTAGGGTTACTATTTCCACGTCCACCTACTCTAACAGCTCATTTCTTTGGAGGAAAAATATGGAGGAAGACCCGTCATAAAATCCTCAATAATATCCTCTTGCAAGAGTCGGTTACTTCCCCCTTCAATTGCCAATTTGGGTAGGAATCCAAACATATATATAGCCTTGATACGTATATATATATCATGCCAACCGACATAGGAAATCAACTATCATCCTTTAATATATATATATATATATATATATATATATATATATATATTTAAACATCTATGAATAACTTTCATATAATGGTACAGTATATGTCACCAATATTTAAATTGAGGTAATATGATATGCATATGATGGCATGTCTTTATATTTTTAAGGTGATTGTAGCATCTAGTCCCTTAGTAATTAATTCTTTAGGTTGCCTTCTCTTTGGCTCTTTCAACTTTCAAGATAATTTCTTGACCCTATTTGTCGAGGTTAATATGTTGGTTTCCTCTTATATCATGGATAAATTATATTAGGATTTATCTAAATAGGTTTTAGTATTTTTTTTTAATTGGGCTAATTATGGCGAGAATAGGAATCCCTATAGGATGCCATAGTTTAGACGACACGAAGACTATGTCATCGAGCTTAAAGCTCCCTCATCATACTCTTTTCTCCCTCATGGGTTTAGTTGGTCCCCTTGTTAAATTGTGTCACTGTCTTACGTCTCCTTAGTTTTCCACTTAGGTAATTTAACTTATATAAACTGCAAGGTTTTGTTTCTGGTGGGGCCTTGGCCTTGAGCTCCTCACCATAAACAAGTAAAATAAACATTTGTAATCACAAAATATCTAGGGTATGCGGGAGGGATATTACATATGTGCATATACGAAAGTCCTTCCATATATGCATCTTCCTTCCGTATATGAAAATATATAAAAGCACTTATGTCATCATCTTGTAAAGGACTCATAAGGCGTATGATTTTGCATATACGTTTAATAAGGATGTAAGGTGTTTTAGGGAGTTATAATGGGTCATGCATATTCAGGGTTGGACTTGTGATATGCAAGAACAAATGAAAAGTTCTTCCATCTCACTAGATTCAAATTTGAAATGAATTCCCACGCACTAGTTTCAAAATTGAAACAAATTCAGACCATTTATTTTTAACTTTCACACTTCTTTATTTTCAAAGGCGTATATATGGAAGATTCTAGATACAAAAGCATGCATATATGGAAGCTTTTGTATATGCGCATATATGGAAACTTTTTTATATGCGTGCTTCTGTATATGTGCATATACAGAAGCTTTTGTATATGCACATATATACAGATGCACACGTATAGAAAAATTTTCAGATATTTGCATACATTGAAGCGTGCATATACATAAGCTTCAATATATGCATGATTCCGTTTATATGCACATATTTGCATACATTGAAGAGTGCATATACTAAAGGTTCTTTATATGAGTGCCTTCGTATATGGCCATACACAAAATCTTTTGTATATGTGTGCTTTCGTATATGCGCATATACAGAAGAATGCATATAGGGAATCATGCATATATAGAATCTTCCATGTATGCGCATATACAAAAGTGTGCATAAACGAAAGGTTATGTATATGCGCATATATACAAAAGCATGCATATACAGAATATTTTGTATATATGCATACATGGAAGCACACATATACGAAACCTTTTGTATATGTGCATTTCTATGTATGCGCATATACAAAATATTTTGTATATGTACGCTTTCGTATATATGTGCATATTATACAGAAACTTCCATATATGCATTCCTCCATATATATGGATATACAAAAGCTTTCATATATGCGCATATATACGAAATCACACATACATAAGTGATTATGTATATGGGCATATATGAGGTGCTCATATACGGAAGCTTTTGTATATTTGCATATAGCATATGTTCAGAAGCTTCTTTATATGTGTGCTTCCGTGTATGTGTATATACGAAAGCTTCTATATATAAATGCATCCGTATATATATGTGCATATACAGAAGCTTCCATATATGTGCATTTATGGAGGCTTCCATATACGGAAGTGCGAATATACAGAATATTTTGTATATATGCGTATATACGAAAGCTTCTGTATATGCGCATACACGAAGGCACACATATATGGAAGATTTGTATATGCACAAATACAAAGGCACATATATAGAAGCTTTCTTATATGCACATATACAGAAACTTTTGTATATGCACGCTTCTGTATATGTGCATATACGAAAGTGTGCACACACAGAAGCTTTCATATATACAAACTTTCGTATATGGAAGCTTCCATATATGTGCATATATGAAATTTTTTCATATATGCACATATACAGAGGTGCGCATATAATGAATCTTTCATAGATACCGCATATGCACATCTCCATATATATGCATACACAAAATATTTTGTATATGCGCATATATGGAAGCTACACAAGATTTCGTACATGCATGCCTCAGTATATGTACATATACATATAAGCTTCTGTATATGTGCATATATGGAAGCCCGCATATATCAAAGCATTCATATATACACGTCTATGTATATGAGCATATACAAAAACTTCCGTATATGCGCATATACAGAAGCTTCTGTATATGCACATTTTCGTCAATGGAAGCCTCCATATATGTGCATATACAAAAGCTTTCGTATACACATATACAGAGGCATGCATATACTGAAAATTTTGTAGCTTACTTATATGCACGTCTCCATATATGCGCATATACAAAATCTTTCGTATATGTGCATATACGAAAGCTACGAAATTTTTTGTATATACACGCCTCCATATATGTGCATATACAGAAGCTTCTGCATATGTTCATATATGAAGGATTTCATATATGGAAGCACTTATATACGAAAGCTTCTGCATATACGTGCCTCTGTATATGTGCATATACGGAGGTGCACATATATGTAAACTTTTGTATATGCACATATACGGAGGCATATATACGGAAGCTTTCGTATATGTGCATATACAAAAAATTTCATATATGCATGCTTTTGTATATGTGCATATACATAAGCTTCCATATATACACATATATATGGATGCGTATATATACAGAAGCTTACGTATATGCACATACACGGAAGCAGACATTGTAACACACCGAATAATTGTAATTTATTATTTCTTTGAATATTATATTTTTTAAATATTTTGACAAGAAAGTTAAGATGAATGTAATGGATTATTTTAATTTAATAATTAAAAATACTGAGAGGAATCAAAATTGAAGTATATGTTGAAAGAGTGTTTGCTGACCCATAAAGGGAAAATACATGTGGCAAAAGCTGCTAAGTGAGAATTGAAGTGATGCAGGAGGCATCTTCCCTAAATACAGCTCAAGACTCCTTATGGAGTTCTAAAGAGAAGGAGGCTCATAAATGACCAAGTCCTAGGAAAAATAGTATATAATAATATGTTCATCAAGCAAGCAGGAGGCTAGCGATGGACGGGGAATTGATCAAGTAATGCAAGAGATGGTGCATTGATCAGATTTTGTCCTTGTGGTTCATCAAACAAGATCAGGGTTTCTGGAGCAAGTAAGACTTGGATGCTCTACGAGTTAGTTGGGAGGAACGATAGCTTCAGTTTTGTTTTCCCGACAGTGGTGCCAGGTTCCCTATTCTATTTCTTATCTATTTAAGTATTGATAAATTATAGACCAAGTATAGACATGAATCGTAAATACATTTTTATAGTAAATTATATTTTGCATATGTTCCTATCATTTTCCCATTTTCATGTTGTTATTTGGTATAAATTGTTCTTTATTAGTAGAATAATTGCAAATTTATTTTTCTTTGTTATATTTCAGTTAATCTCTGTTTGGGATTCAATACTGGGATTAGAGGCACATTAGAGGGGATCTAATGTTAGCCTAACTAAGAATCTGAATGAATGTATTATAGATTTGGTTAAATATTTTAATGTAGGTTTGCACATTTTCTCTTAAATTATTTTAAATGTATTTTCAACTAATCATATTCCCTAGGAGCCGAGGATTTTCATACAGAGCTTATCTTTGTTCCTATACTGTATTAAATTATAACTTATTTCCATTTAAAACTATGTTTTAAGAATACCTACAATTATGACTAGATTTGATTAACATAATTAACACAACAATTTTAAGGAAGGAATTACCAAGTAAGAAACAAATCAAATAACCCCAATAAGAAATTAGAGAATGTAATCACTAAAAAACTATGCAAACAACCATGAATGGATGAGTCTTCTTCCACAATTTGTTTTAGCTATAGACCAAACAAATGTAGAAATAAACCCTCAGATAGAATTAAGAAGCGTTAAATCCCTTGGTAAAAACCTAGCATGAGGTTGCGACAAGTGGAGGGTTGAGATCCCTCTAGGACCTTGTCACATGCAAGTTGAACATGCCATTGAATGCGCCTGGCTGTTCTTTCAACTCGCAGCCAGTGAAGATTTAATTCCATAGTTCAAAACTTAAATTTATGTGCTAGCATGATCCCTTTATATCTCCCTTTGAGATTTTATTGCATGCCATTTTATAACGTATCAACCACGATGTGTAAGGTTGTGGCTAGAGTCATGACTATGGTGATTATCGCCATAGTACAAACACTTTAATAAAATCATGTGCTAGGTTTCCAATGCATATAATCCTTTACAAAAAAAATTATTATACCCCTTTCCAACTTGTAGTAAGAAGGTGGAGAGTAAGCCAGGACTAAGCCTTAGATCTTAGGCTTAGTTCCTTAGCAACTCAAACTTTAAACATAACCATAAAGCATTGAAAAAATCACCTCGGTGAGTTGCTATAGGGTTGTCGTCACACGAGTATAATGCCACAAGTAGCATAACCTATCCACCAAACATAGAATCGATGCAAGTTACATTACATGCATAACTACTTGTGACGACATTTACAATACGTTGCAACCAACATTCACATGTTACGACAACATAAATGAATAGAGTAAAGGATTTTTTTATGGATTTTATAGGTTTGTGACACACATATACATAAGCTTTTGAATATGTGTGCTTCCATATATATGCAAATATATAGAATCTTCTGTATATGAGCGCCTCTATATATGCGTGCTTTCGTATATGCGCATATACGAAAGCTTTCGTATATCTGCATATACAAAGGCGTGTATATACATAAGCTTATGTATATGCACATATATATGGGAGCATACATATACAGAATCTTTTCTATATGTGCATACACAAATAGACACATATATGAAAGGTTTTGTATATGTGTCGTTCTATGTATGCACATATACAAAGTCTTCTATATATATGTGTGTGTGTGTGTGTGTGTGCATATACATAAGCTTATGTATATGCACGCCTCTGTATGTGTGTGCTACGAAAGTGCACATATACGAAAGATTATGTGTATGGGAATATATAGAGGCACTCATATACAAAATCTTCAGTATATGTCCATGTATACGAAAGGCTACATATATTGAAGCTTCTGTATATGCACATTCCATGTATGTAGATATCTGAAAGATTTCATATATGTGCATATATAGAAGCTTCTATATATGAGCATATAGAGAAGCGTGCATATATAGAAGTTTTCGTATATTCACATATACAAAAGCTTCCATATATGCATGCTTCTATATATAGAAGCTTCCATATATCTGCCTTTGAAAATAAAGAAGTGTAAAATTTGAAATTAAAACGCTCTAGTGCAAGCATCCTAAGCAAGGTGTTTTGTAGGGGCCACCATGGTATCAGAGAGGTAAATGACACATATTATAGGACCATAGCTTACGCAACACCAAAGATAATTTTAGGGGCAAAATTTCTCCCATGGGCTATTTTTCCATGTTTTTCTCCAAAAAAAGCTTCACCAATTTGCATTTTTTTAAGCCCTCTTTTGCCCAATTTTGATGGGGTAAAAATTTTTCACCCTAAAAATCGCCAAATTATTATATAAACGATATATAATCCTTAGAAATTGAAATATTTTTAGAAAAATATAGCCAAATATTTTATACTTTATGTTTTAAGAATTAGTAAGATTTGCCACCATTTATACACTTTTAAATAAGTATGCTTCCTTAAAATCATCCGTGCGCAACACCTTCAACATCCCAGCTAGTTTCCATTCTTTTTTCTTAGCAAGTTAACGGAGGATAAATAGAAAGCATAGCAGAAGCTATCAAAATGCTATGAAGGCAATTGAAGTTAAATTTATGCAAATGCAAATTTGTTTCTCTTTTTTTAATATATTAATAATAATTTTTTTACATACTAAATTGTGCTCTACCTCAATTGGTTTTGTGATGGAGTGTTATGCTCTTCAAAATGATAATATTCATACATTCACTCAATCAAAAAAGAACTTATATCATTTTGAACTTCTTATATCATTTTATAAATAAAGCACATAAAGGTCATATGCAATATTAAGATATTTTCATGAATTAAAAAAAAGCCACATATAAAGTTTATATGTAGTATTAAGAGATTTCCATGGATTAAAAAGAAGCTACACATGAAGTCCATGGATAATATTTAGATATTTTCATGAATTAAAAAGAAGCCATCTCTTATATTGTTTTATAAATAAAGCATATAAAAATCATTTACAATAATAAAATATTTCTATAAAGTAAATTTTTTTTTTGGAGATTAGAAGGTTTGATTATGTTTCTTTTAAATAAAATTACGTTAATAATTAAGATTTTACATAAGAAATAATAGTTTAATATATTTATATTTAGAAAAAAATGTTACCATCATAACTTATATTTTATCATTAATGGTTATGATTTTTGATTTTATTGAGATCAATTTTGTTATATCAATTCTTGAAAAGATAAGATTTAATATATTTTCTTT
>LPNX010324872.1:380122-394540 GCA_001517045.1 Pseudotsuga menziesii | reverse complement strand
ATGTCTTTCTGTGTATAAATAGATAAATGTTATGATTACTTAAATGTCTGAAAAATTGTTAGTACTTTGAAATGTTAGTAGAAAAACTTGTTAGTATTACTGTATTTTTCCACATCTGATATCATCAGATAGTACTCTAGCACAGTATCTCAAGGCTTAGAAGAAGTATTCTTCTAAACCGAGTTCCCTAATTTATTTACAGTCATTACAATTGCTTTACTGTTTATTTTCTTTTATTTAGCCATCCTTCTACAGTTTTTAATTAAATCTAAAACTGTAACTCTGTTTCTCTGGAAATTTTTAACTATACATGAAAAAGATAGATTAAGTATGCTTGTAGTATAAGTTATAATCGTTTTCTTCTGTATAAAATAAATATATTACGGATAATGGATTTAGGTATTTATCAGTTAAACTAATACAAGTACAATATTGTGTAATAATCTGTGTTGTAGTAAAAAGTGCATTTACCAGAAATTCTGTACACCAATAATGTTATCAGCTCAATGAAAAACATACTTCACAAACTGTTATCTTTAAAAAATAGACACTATTTTATGTTTATGTGTTTATATGGGTATTATAAAAGTTTACTTAAATATTATATAAGTACTACAAGAAACATTAAATTTCAAAAACTAATAATCATATATCATATTAAACAATAATCCTATTTACATCAAGAAATAGTATCGTTTTCTAGTAATTATACATGGGTTTATATAAGTAATAATTATATAGATAATTACATACAAATAGGTATCTAGTATATTAATATACAGAATAGAAATAATATATTATTTATGTTCGAGTTTAAGATGGGTTATAGATAAATAACGTTACTAAAGGACCTAGTATTAATAAAGAATATCTTAATAGAATGTTATTATAATAATAATTATTATAATATACAATAATAATTTCACAACTGTAAATTTAGGTTTTAAAACCCTAAGCATTTAAACCTTGCGAACTATTGGTAAGAAAATTATAAAGCTAGACAATAAAACTCTACAGTTGTTTTATTCATTTAAAAATAGTATTAAAAGCCTGCATGTTACTTGTACATTATAGGTTCTAAATCACAATCTTATTAAACTTAAAATCAAGAGGTATATTTATAAATCTGAAGTAAAGATGCAAGCACAGAGTACTCCATCATGGAGCTTAAGCTTTTAAAAACTAAACAGTAGCATAATGAAATAAAAATAACTAAAAACATTTACAGCTGGGCTATTAAAATGAAACCCTGTAAGTATTTCCTTTGCTTTAAACTAGTCATTACAGCAGAAGTAATTGAGAGAAAGAAAAACCAGTTTCTCACATTATAAGTAACACTGAAAGTAAAACATTACTCAGCACCAGTAAATACTTAAGAAATTATTACTTGATTCATTTTAATAACCCATAACTGCAAATGCAAGGCCGATGGCCTGTAAAGACAAAACAAAATACTGTAAAAGCAAGGCTCGCGGCCTGTAGAACATTATTCACATAATAATAACTCAAAGGCTTAAAGCGTGTAAACTTTGTTTACAAAACAAAAACCTATAGTAAATAAAACCAGTTTACATCCATGGCCGTAGCCGGAAAACTCTTATAGAGTTAGGGTTTTACCCGAATCAAAAACTTTAAAACTAACAGCCATCGCCATTCTTAAATAAAGACAAAGTATGTAAATGCAGCCTCGGCCCAGAAGCTGTATATCTTTTATCGCAGGGATTTACCCTGATAAAACGATGGAGAAAGCTACAGCTAGTGCGATAGCAAAGAACCCAAGAAATCACAGAAGTGCACGCTGTCAGCACAACCAGCAAAGAGATGTGCTGTGAAAACCAGGCTTACCCGTGTAGCGTGGAGCTGTAACTCTTAACGATCTCATCTGCGTCGAGAAGGGCAAACCTGCCATCAAAATGCAGTCGATCTTTTGAAGGGCAAACCTGCCATCGAAGGGCAGTCTTTTGTTAGAAAACCCTAACAATTTATAACTGAACTAAACCTTGCTGTTAAGAAATTTATATTTGCAACCTTTTACCTGCGGTGTTGAGCAAACGAACGACCAGGAACCAGGGTAAGCAAACCCTTTCTTCACCTGTAAGAGTGGGCTGGCAGGAAACCAAATTTCTTTTCCCAAAGGAGATACGACTGATAAACTACCATCGACTACAATGCTGTTAACTTTCGAGTCGTGAACTTCTGTACAGCACCACGAAAGAGCAACACTAAGGAGCACCACGAAGGAGCACCACAAAGGAGCAACACAAAGGAGCACCACGAAGGAGCACCACAAAGGAGAGCTAAAAACCAGGCAGTCTCAGGACAAAGATCAACCAAAATGAACCACTAGGGTTCGGCAGAGCTCAAGCCCGCAGGCGAGGGAAGACTGAAATGAGAAAAGGGGGCAAGTCAACTTATAATCACCCAATGCATGGCGAGGAGACAGCCACGACAGCATTTAAATTATTGCCAATGAGTGGGTCGGGTTGATAATGTTTTTCATATCATTTGCAATGGCCAACAAAATTATGGGGTGAAGGTTCCAATATGATCACAACCTCGACCATTACCTGCGTTATAACAAACAACATAACGTTAGTTTTCTATTATAAAAACAAAACGTTACAATGCAATACAATAAACTATATTATACCTATGATAACCCTAGTTCGATGTGTTAATACTCCATGATCTTATATAAACATTGAAATGTTTGCATTATGATGTGAAGCCTTTAACATAGGAACCTTCCATTGAAACATTGAACTATAAATTGACTAGGTATTGTTAAACCTAGTTGATAATTATAATGTAAAATTTTACTTGGAGACCTCGCTTGAGGTTAGTCCATTTGCCTTATAGCATAATCAATGAACTTATGTTATAAGACTTATAAAAATTTGAGTGTAGTGTTATTATCACATGATTCATAAAATATATACCTTGTGACCAAATATCTTGGTATATTAATGATAACAAAAAGTCTAACATTTACTTTTGCATGTTAAAGTATTGTTACTATGAGTTAATTTCTCAAAGAGAGACCATGAACAACATGTGAGTTGTTCTATATCATGATCTATGTTCTTGTAAATGTTTTTGCCCTTAAATAATTCAAGGAACTCTGTTTACTTACGTGAATTAGACTGATGTCATTATCCATTCTAAAGGCAACATTAAAAACTTATAAGAACCTCTTTTTAGCCATTAAATTCTCTAATGAACAATACATTTGTAGCTTTTACTTAGTACTAGTATTGCAAGAGACTGTAGGTAATAGTTGGACAAGAAATTCATGTAAAAAATACCTTCTTTATTTCTGAATGTTTATTCAACTGGAAAGTTCATAGATGTAAATGGAAATGGCGATCTATTTCTCTAGTGTCTTTAAACCATTTCTCATCGAATATTCTTCTTATCAAAAGTAAAATAAGGAAAGATTTACCTGTAGGAAGCTGATTAGTCTGGCTAACATGATATATATTTATATAGTTCTTTACTGAATGAACTTGGTAACAGCATATGATTTTATTACTTTAAAATGATCTGTTAGCAGCAATCCCAAAACTTTACCTGAAGATCTGTAAGAAAAAGGAAAACTGTGTGTGTTAGCTTAGCAGCTAAGTAAGCCCAGTTTAACGTAGCATATCCCCTTGTTGTTGCAAACAGAAAACATTCAGAAAACTGACGAGAAACTCAACTAGTTTTCAAACAAAGTAAAGATCATACAGTTACAAAATTAATAACATTAGCTAATCAGTGTTTAACGATTGTATTAACATATATTTATGCTATTTTTAAAAGTTTAAAATTTTTCAAAATTTTGGGGTTTTGACATTAACTACAATAGATTTATGTTAACTTTTAAATTTTAAACTGTTAGATGCACTTAATGTCTTAGTCGAACAACATTTGGAAGCTAGGAGTGAAGATAACTAGAAGTTGTTATTGCGCCGAGAGGCCCTCTACAACCAAGTATAAGGGAGATCTTGTAATGTTTGTCATGAGGGAGATCTTGTAATATTTGTTACTAACAAAATAATAAAAAATAAAAATTTTAATTATCGGCCAAAGTAAATGTCAGCCACAAAAAAACGTAATATGGCGGAGATATTGTAATATTCTTACCTAACAAAACAATAAAAAATAAAAAAATTAATTATTCGAAAAACAACACAATATGGGGGAGATGTTGTAATGTTCCTACCTAACAAAATAATAATAATAAAAATTGAATTATCTGTAAAAAGATGTTGGCCTTGGAGATGGTTTTAAAACCATGTGCAAGGCCTCCTAAACAACCCATGGTTTAGGAGGGCCTTGCAAATGGTTTTAAAACCATGTGTGAGGCCTCCTAAACAACCCATGTATTTATTTTACATGGTTTAGGAGAGCCTTGCAAATGGTTTTAAGACCATGTTTGAGGCCTCCTAAACAACCCATGGTTTTAAAACCATGTATGCAGGAGATGTTGTAATGTTCATTCCTAACAAAATAAAAAATAATAAAAAATATTATATGTCGGTCATAAATAATATTAAAAATTAATAATAAAAATAGTATATGTCGACCTTAAATAAAAAGATGTGTCTTTTATTTTGAATCAAATCAATGGCTATATATAGGGCACACCAAAGATAGCTCCTTGAGTGCAATACTTAAGAACAAGTTTCAAGAGATTTGATCCCTCTTGGCGCTTGATAAAGCCTAGGATTTGGATCTATGCTAGTATTAATTGCAATAGCTTTATGTTAACTTTTAAATCAACTATTAGATGCAACTTTTATCTTAACTCCAATGATTATAAAACTATTAGCTTAACTTCAAGAATGGGCTTAACATCAACGAATTAAGTAGTTGTTATAATAAAATAACTATTAGATATAAGTAATCACGCATTCTTTAGGAAAAAATCATTATAAATGTGTCAAACATATTCCTCTCGACCTATTCCAAACACATTAATCTTATTAATATGATTGTTGCTAGTTGATACTTGAGAATATTGAATCTGAAGACGCTTCACGTAAAGAAAGAGTAATGGTAATCCAAATACTTTTAGAAGGTATTGAATTATTCTATAATTTACTGTCTACATGCACATGGTTGTATAATAACGATTGTCAAATTTTCATTTAAAAAATGCAAAATTCAAATCTTATTCAAGTCTCAGATACTAGAATTCTCAACGTCCTTGATACTAGAATTATCTAAGTCCTTCTTATCATTGTTCATATTGTTAAATGGAGAAGATCTACTCTTCGACTCATCATACTCCAAACGACTTTCATATAAATATAAGAAAACCAAAAATATAAATTGAATATAAAACTAATATGCTCATCAAATTTCCACACTTTTGCACAACAAGACATAAAATGTTAGGGAGCATGACCCTTGTGAATCCAAAATATGTATGATTTTAATACATTATCAAGAGTCTCCTACGATTTCTACAAGCATGCAAGGTATCTCTGGCATTTATATTCCTAGATCAATCCTAGGCCATTCTCCACAAACTGTATGCAAAAAAAATAGCTCTTTGGAAGCAAGAAGGGAAAATTAAAAAAGAAGCTTTAACATGTTAGCGATGAGGATTTCTTTGATAAAATGGTGAAGAGTTGGCAACAGATCTGGTGAAGAGTCGACGACAAATCATGAAGGAGGGTAAAACATATGCGAAGTTGCAGTCGTAATTGCACTGAACAACTAATTGTTCTTCCTAGTGCAATATCTGAGGTATGGATAGAACTACATTTGGTCTGTATTAAAATGACATTGAAAACTTGGATTTCACATGGAAGCATTCCCAACAGATTTTCGAGAGGGTGAAGTTGTTCTTTTGAAATTTTATCTACGCCCTCCTTTGTGTGAAGTTGTTATCAAAATTTATCTACGCCCTCCTTTGTGTTTGTCATTTCTCAAAATTTATCTATGTCCTCCTCTGCTCTATGGTTGTAGCATGCTTTCCCTCAGGAAGTAGCTTTGCAAACTCAACCTGAACGGGCATATTCATTGAATTTAATTTAAATTTTCCGCCCTGCGTTCAAAATTGAACCCTTCCCAAGTGCAAAGTTACAATTTCCTTTCAAAAAAAGTTTAAAATCTAAATTTTACACTTCCAATTAAGAAGGGCATAATTTATATCAACATTTTAAAAGAAGGGCAACATATGAAATTACCAATCCACATAAATTTATCAAGATGTTGAAATTCCTATGCTATAAAGTTTAACTCATCATTCAAAATATTGGAAATATGATAAATGATAATCACTCACTCACTCATGTGATGCACTCATTGCTTAGCTGTGCAAGATGACTAGTAATAATTGATGACTAGGAGGCACTAGCCATGGAGATGTGACTCTGACTCCCAAGTCACTTGGGGCTACAATCTAAAGTGAGAATATGTGTTAAGAACTAGGACTATAAAAAAAAAAGAACAACTACTAGTCTACTACTAGGCCCGAAATGAGCTCAAAACTTTGTGCCTACTAACTATGTGAACCTCGCTACCAATGTTCACTATTTTTTTGACAAAATGAGATTCAAAAGGAAGGTTTGATGAGTCCTCCTCTACAAGACTTCATTTATTGCATGAATATCATGGACTCACGAAAGCTGTAAACACCACTCGATGTCATGCAAATACAAATAATGGCATGTAGCTACGATCACAAACTGTGTAGTGGTCGATTTATGCATTGCTATAGAGAGGTGTCATTGGGCACATGATATGGAGAAACAATGGTTATTAATAAAATTAAAAAAACAATTGTTGGCTCAGAATAGTATTCAATTTCATAGGTGGCATGATCGTGATGTAATCTCCTTCCGTCCTTTCAAACATTTGTGGTTTCTCACAATATTTTTCGTCAGCGCCACCAAAATACATATAAAAATTACTTGTCTTTACATCATCTTCCCTTTAAATCCTCGTCTCATAGTCATAACTAAGGATTATTATGCATGCACATCCTCACCTTATAATACGAATTGGTTCAAGGCGCAGAGACAACCATAAAATATTAAAAGTGTCAAGATGCAAAGAGTAAGAGAAAACTATAAGTAAGTCTTATATTAAATTTACCATATAAGTATTTAATTAACATTATCAACTGAGATTTGACATGTTGGATTGTTGTGATTGNGCAAGGCATTCTTTGAAGGTGAAGTCCATAATTTTAGGTCTTCTTCCTCATTATCATGCCTTTTGGTAAGACAATAAAGAGGGTAGTGGCTTGCATCAACATGGAATGATTTCAACATAGAGGTATACACATTAATTGTTTTCATTAAATAACTTAAATTCCTACCCGTGACTATGGATTCACTAAATCGTGGACTGGTACATAACACAACAACTTTTAGAGCCCTAAGCCCTTAATTACTCGCACCTAGAACTTTCTCAAATCTATCCATTAATAAACTTCTTTTCGTATTTTGGTTCAATTTAAAAGGACGATTGTTGAGACTCAAACATGCAGTGAGTTGCAAGGATTCAATTGAATTAGGTTTGATTATGTTGCCCCTCCATCCCATACATGTATGCTTTCATGACAAGTATTGAACAAAAAAAATTGATTCCCTCAACGTGATTATGCTAGCTTTGCTAACTTGCTTGGTATGTACGTAATTTTTTTTTAATGTTTAATTATTTTTGTATTATTTTTTCTTAGGTTCCCAATTCTTATCATTCTTACACCTCTCAAGATTGGATTGCACATGGAGGCCCCAATATGGTTATGACATAGTCTAAGTAGTTTTTTTGTATAATGAAGTGTGCTCCAACTAGAAAAAATACAATAGAATAGTTGTTATGTTACAAAAGTGTAAAATTAATGATACATATATGACAACTTAATGTGTTCAAAATAAGTTTTATTAAAAATATATCATTTTTCATGTAAATATTAAGGGGTGGTAAATTGATAAAACTTGTAAAAATTTGAAAGAACAATATTTATTTTTTACATTTTTTTGGTGAAAGGGTTTAGTTAATTTATACTTGTCAAGTGAAGTACAATTATTTATATTTCCCTTCATCTTTGAAGGGCTCCAAAAATAAATTCCCTTCCAATTGAATTCAAGACCCACCATTCAAATTTGATCATTGTTGTCACATATTATGACATTCCAGTTTCCCTTCAAAAAAAATTTAAATCTGAATTTTACCCTTCCAATAAAGAAGGGCATAATTTATATCAACATTTTAAAAGAAGGGAAACATTTCAAATTACCATCCATATAAATTTATCAAGATGTTGAAATTCCTATGCTATAAATTTCAACTCATCATTCAAAACATTGGAAATATGATAAATTATAATCACTCACTCACTCATGTGATGCACTCATTGCTTAGCTGTGCAAGATGACCAATAATCATTGATGACTATGAGGAACTAGCCATGGAGATGTGACTCTGACTCCCGAGTCACTTGGGGATGCAATCTAAAGTGTGACAATGTGTTAACAACTAGGACTATAACAAAAAGAACAACTACTAGTCTACTACTAGTCTACTACTAGGCTTGTAATGAGCTCAAAACTTTGTGCCTACTACCTATGTGAACCTCGCTACCAATGTTCACTATTTTTTCGACAAAATGAAATCCAAAAGGAAAGTTTGATGAGTCCTCTACAATACTTCATTTCTTGCAAGAATATCATGGACTAATAAAAACTATAAACAACACTCGATGTCATGCAAATACAAATAATGGCATGTAGCTATGATCACAAACTATGAAGAGGTTGATTTATGCATTGCTATAGAGAGGTGTCATTGGGCACACGATATGGAGAAACAATGGTTATTAATAAAATTATAAAAAAAATTGTTGACTCTAGAATAGTCTTCAATTTCATGGGTGGCATGATCGTGATGTAATCGCCCTCCCTCCTTCCAAATATTTGTGGTTTCTCACAATATTTGTCCTCAGCGCCACCAAAATACATATAAAAATTATTTGTATTTACATCATCTTCCCTTTAAATCCTCATCTCATAGTCATAAATAAGGACTAGTATGCATGCACATCCTCACATTATAATACGAATTAGAAAAGAGTAAGAGACAACCATAAAATATTAAATGTGTCAAGATGCAAAGAGTAAGAGACAACTATAAGCAAGTATTATATTAAATTTACCATATAAAGTCTTTAATTAACATTATCAACTGAGGTTTGACATGTTGGATTGTTGTAATTGTCTTATCACTCCTTACCAATGTGATTGCAAGGCATTCTTTGAAGGTGAAGTCCATACTTTCAGATCTTCTTCCTCATTATCATACATTTTGGTAAGACAATAAAGAGGGTAGTGGCTTGCATCAACATAGAACGACTTCGACATAGAGGTATACACATTAATTGTTTTCATTAAATAATTTAAATTCCTACCCATGACTATGGATTCACTAAATCGTGGACTGGTACATGACACAACAAGTTTTAGAGCCCTGAGCACTTAATTACTCACAACTAGAACTTTCTCAAATCTAGCCATTAATAAACTTATTTTGGTATTTTGGTTCAATTTAAAAGGAGGATTTTTGAGACTCAAACATGCAGTGAGTTGCAAGGATTCAATTGACTTAGGTTCGATTATGTTTCCCCTCAATCCCATACATGTATGCTTTCATGACAAGTGTTGAACAAAAAAATTTGATGCCCTGACCCCGGTTATGCTAGCTTTGCTAACTTGCTTGGTATGTAGGTAATTTTTTTAATGTTTTATTAGTTACAGTGTATTATTTTTTCTTAGGTGGCCAATCCTTATCATTCTTACACCTCTCAAGATTGGATTGCACGTGGAGGCCCCAATACGATTATGACATAGTCTAAGTAGTTTTTTTGTATAATGAAGTGTTCTCCAACTGGAAAAAATACAATACAATAGTTGTTATGTTACTGAAGTGTAAAATTAATGATACATATATGAAAACTTAATGTGTTCAAAATAAGTTTTATTAAAAATATATCATTTTTTCATGTTAATATTAAGGGGTGGTAAATTGATAAAACTTGTAAAAATTTGAAAGAACAATATTTATTTTTTACATGTTTTTGGTGAAAGGGTTTAGTTAATTTATACTTGTCAATTGAAGTACAATTATTTATATTTTCCTTCATCTTTGAAGGGCTCCAAAAATGAATGCCCTTCCAATTGAAATTAAGAACCACCCTTCAAATTTGATCATTGTTTCCGCCTATTATGACATTCAAATCTAAGTGCAATGGCATACATACTGATGATATGCATTTCCATAAAAAGAAAAGGGCACCGTACTATGGCATGTCTATGAGTATCAGAAGGAAGGACGTACACCTCTGCGAGTTTCACAAGGAGGGGATGCAGTTGGTCGGGCCTACACTAGAGGCGATAAATATATAACATGCTATAGGTTATTTAATGTTGTGGTGGAAGTACACCATCTAGCATGTTGTTTTCTGCAATTCAATCCTTTGCATGTTCAACTTGATGATGAGCGCCCCCAATTTTTCCACAGTCCCCTTGTTAAATAAATCAACCTAATATTTATCCATCAATACATTTGTGTACTTGTCCCTACTGTCCTTAAAGGCTTCACACTCCAAAAGGAAATGTTTTTCTATCTTCACCTTACTAGCGGTGCAAAAAATACACACTCTTTCTACCCAAGCTTCTTTCGGCCTTTCCCAGCACCCGGTCTCACAACGAAGTTTATGGAAATTAGTTCTTAATTGAGAAATAAGCATTTTGTATTTACAAGGTATATTGGCCCTATGTATGCCCTTTGATTCTAATTGTAGGTAGGGTTAAACTCTTCAATATAATACTTTCTCTTTCTCCCTATCTCTTTATCTCATTTACCAAGCCATTTAATATTTTGCTGCATCCAAGTCTTATTTCTTTTGCACAATATGTCATTGAAGACAACCTTAGACCATCTACCTTTTTCTATTTGCTCAACTATTTTTAGATATCTTATGAGTCTCACCATAGCGATTGCTTCAATAGAAGCCACCCCCATTTCACTTAGCATGATCTCGTATGGAACTGACCTCTTAATTTTGAACTTGCTTGTAATCATGTGTTTTTTAATGTGTTTTTGGGAATGGGGTGATTTGTGTGCCCCATTGGCTCGTGGATTTGAGTGTGTACTCCTCTGCACTTTGGACATGTGTTGGTCATTCAAGTAGCCTGTTGGAGCATTACCTTTCCCCTCGGCATGGTGGTATCATATTTCTTGGTCAATTCAACATCGCCCGCCAATTTATGTCTGCGTTCTTGCCCTCTCTAGAATGTTGGGTATTATTATTGAATACCATTTTAATGGCCTGCTACCCTTGGTGCTTAGGTGTGCATTCTTGTGATCAGTGATCAAATTTGAAGGGTGGGTCTTAATTTCAATTGGAAGGGCATTTGTTCTTGGAGCCCTTAATATTTGAAGGGAAATATAAATAATTGTACTTCAATTGAAAAATATAAATTAACTAAACCCTTTCACCAAAAAAATACAAAAAATAAAATTGTTCTTTCAAATGTTTTAAATTTTTAACAATTGAGCACTTCTTGCTATTTACATGAAAAAATGATATGTTTTCAATAAAAACTTATTTTGAACACATTAAGTTGTCATATGTGTATCATTAATTTTACAATTCAGTAACATAACAACTATTCTATTGTATTTTTTCAAGTTGGAGCACACTTCATTATACAAAAAAACTACTTAGACTATGCCATAACCATAACACAACTCAGAAAACATTAAAAAAGAAATTCCTAGATACCAAGCAAGTTAGCAAGGCTAGCATTACCGGGGTGAGGGCATAAATTTTTTTGTTCAACACTTGTCATGAGTGCATACATGTATGGGATGGAGGTGCAACGGAATCAAGCCTAAGTCAATTGAATCCTTGCAACTCATTGCATGTCTAAGTCTCAACAATCCACCTTTTAAATTGAACCAAAATACCAAAAGAAGTTTATTAATGGCTAGATTTGAGAAAGTTCTAGGTGTGACTAATTAAGGGCTTGGAGCTCTAAAATTTATTGTGTTTTGTACCATTCCACGATTTAGTGAATTGACAGTCACAGGTAGGAATTTAAGTTATTTAATGAAAACAATTAATGTGTATACCTCTATGTCGAAACCATTTCCCATGCTGATGCAGGCCACTACCCTCTTTATTGTCTTACCAAAAGGCATGATAATGAGGAAGAAGACCTAAAATTATGGACTTCACCTTCAAAGAATGCCTTGCAATCACATTGGTGAGGAATGATAAGAAGATCACAACAATCCAACGTGTCAAATCTTAATTGATTGTGTTAATTAAAGACTTATATGGTAAATTTAATATAAGACTTACTTATAGTTGTTTCTTACTCTTTTTGTATTGACGCATTTAATATTTTATGGTTGTCTTTGTGCCTTGACCCAATTCGTATTATAAGGTGAGGATGTGCATGCATAATAATCCTTAGTTCTTACTATGAGATGAGTATTTAAAGGGAAGAGGATGTAAAGACATGTAATTTTTATATGTATTTTGGTGGCGTTGAGGACAAATGTTTGGAAGGATGGAGAGAGATTACAACACGATCATGCAACCATCAAATTGAAGAATATTCTTGAGCCAACAAATGTTTTTTTTTAAATTTTATTCATAACCATTGTTTATCCATATTGTTTGACCAGTGACACCTCTCTATAGAAATGCATAAATCGACCTCAACACAGTTTGTGATCCTAGCTACATGCCATTATTTGTATTTGCAGGACATCGAGTGTTATTTATAGTTGTCATGAGTCCATGATATTCATGGAATAAATGAAGTATTGTAGAGGAGGACTCATCAAACCAGCCTTTTGGATTTCATTTTGACAAAAAAAGAGTGGACATTGGTAGCGAGGTTCACATAGGTAGTAGGCACAAAGTTTTGAGCTCGTTTCAGGCCTAGTAGTAGACTAGTAGATGTTATTTTTTATTATAGTCATAGTTGTTGATACATTTCCACACTTCAGATTGCAGCCTCAAGTGACTCGGGAGTCACAGTCACATCTTGATGGCTAGTTCCTCGTAGTCATCAATGATTACGGGGAATCTTGGACAACTAAGGAGTGAGTGCATGACATGAGTGACTGTGTGATTATAATTTATCATATTTCCAATATTTTGAATGTTGATTTGAACTTTATAGAATAGGAATTTCAACATCTTGAGAAATTTATATGGATGGGTAATTTCAAATGTTACCCTTCTTTTGAAATGTTGATATAAATTATGCCTTTCTTAATTGGAAGGGTAAAATTAAAATTTTGAATTTTTTTTGAAGGGAAATTTTAACTTTACACTTCTGGAAAGGGCTAGAACCCTTTCCAAGGGCTAGGAAGGGTTCAATTCTGAACGCTACTTGTGATCTGTTTTGAGCGGTGTGTTTCAACGACTCATTTCTAGCATTTTATGCAGTCTCTGCTCATTGTGACGTGGTGTCCTCTGACATGTCTGTCCAATGCTCTAGTATTCTATAGGCTTCTTGAGCATGTGGTGTGTGAGCATATTACTTGTCCTCAGGGAAACTGAAACGCTCCTTTCATTATATTGTTCCCACATAATGATCTTGCAAAAAGATTAAGTAGGTTCGTCTTTGGATTCATGTTATGATACTTTAAAATTATGTGGTTGTTGAGCATCAACACCAAGGAATGGAAATTAGTTATGAATGAGTGCTTGCCATATTAAGATGTTTCTCAAATATGAAGAATTGTTATTACGATTACAAGCTAAATCTTGTGACTCTAACCTAAGGTTTTTATAGGTTTGTAGTTTTGTGGAAAAAGGTTTTAAGTTAATCATATTGATATATGGTGAAGAAGGTAAGCCAAGACATTATAAAATATATGTGTTTTTCACTTAAGTTACATCAACATAGATCTATCTGAAAGAGGATCTAGTAAGCTCTGATAGGGATCAAATATCTCTAACTGCAAACCCCCTTTTTAGAGTGAAAATGTTGAGGAAATGTGAATGGAATATTTATGGTTTTAATTTGTAATCTTATATATGTGGTTCTAAAAATTATTTTAAATATAAATTGAGCAAACATGTTATTTTTTATAACATTTTATTATTTTCTATAAAGGACATGTGTCAGCTCTAGGATGAGCACGGAAGGACTTACACATATCCCCCTAATGGGCTATAGAATGCGCCTGTTCAGGGAAATTGAATTTAAGCATACATGATATTTTTATAATATTTATTATTTTTTATAATATTTTTTTAAAGGACATGTGTCTAGGATGAGCACAGGAGTTACACATCTACCCCTACTGGGTTGTATAATGAGTCTTCTGGGAAATTACATATATGTGAATAAATTTAATATAGATCCATCTAAAAGAGGGTCTATTAAGCATCGA
>LPNX010324872.1:344615-378825 GCA_001517045.1 Pseudotsuga menziesii | reverse complement strand
CTAATTAATTTAAATTTAATTTGAGCCGACATGTTATTTTTAATAATATTTTATTATTTTTTATAAAGGACATGTGTCAGCTCTAGGATGAACACGAAAGGAGTTACACATCTCTCCCTTACTGGGTTGTAGAATGCGCCTCTTCAGCACAATTATAAAATACGTGATCAAGATAATTATTTTATTAATGAAAGCTATCCCATACCACCTTGGTTACTCGTTTTTCGTTTAGTGTTTATGTTGGTTGAATTACCACCACTTTATGTAAGGGATTATTGATAACCAAATACATTTTTTTAGTTAGTGTGTCTTCTATGTGGTCCCTCTTGGTTACATGTTGGTGTTACAGTGCAAATTATTGCTTATCCAACTACTGCAAATAATACTTGGCCTAACCATAGAAGGCCTATTACCAAGAATCTTTGGCGCAATATAAAAAATGGTTCAACTTGGTGCAACTACAACATTAGATATCTTAGTGCAAAGAAAAGTTGGGGCAATGAGAGTTTTTCATGTTCTAGAACACCAAACTTTGTTAAGTTTAAATTATGACAAACACTACTATGGTTCAAGTACATATTACAAAAGCTACATGTAGTTCAATTTGCATAAAGAAATCCCTTGATATGGGAAACTCTCCACTAATACCCCACCTCAAACTACGGGAATCACATACTAATACAGTAAAATCACTCTACAAGTAATGCACAAACATGACTTAACCAAAATGGAAAAGTAATTACTAAGTTATTTCTATTTTTTGAAATTATGTCGTGACCATGTGCATTTGATATAGTCCCAAATCACATAATCAAATTGGTATTTTTTCACACGGCACCAACTATTGCTATGCTGAGGAGGCTTATCAATTTGTTTTGAAATTCCCTTAATGGAATATTTGGCCTAAGAACAACACAAGGGTATAATTCTAGGGATTAGTGCATAGAGGAAGAATCGTGGATTTGTAGTATTTGGGGCAAGATTTAAAATTTTTGTAATGTAATGGAGAATATGGTTGTAATCCATATTCATGCATGTGTACCCCTAGTTTGGTAATATTGCATGAAACTCATGGTCAAATATCCAACAATGGTTGTGTGGTATTAAACTCATAGTTGGAGGTTCGATGTTCATTGTTGAGATTCCCCAAATGGGACATTGTTCAGTAGTATAAAGAGTTGCTAACACTTATATGCCTTCAGTAATATGTTCACTAGCTATAAATTTAGAGTAATGTTGAAGAATGTGTGTTAGATTTAGGTAAAGTTCATAAAATACATATTTGTAGAGAATAAAGTGCATTGGTTACATGGGTTAGTTCTTGGAAATTACTAGTGGATTTTGTTGCACATTCAAGGGGATTTCATCAAGGTGTTGAATCAATTATGTACATTTTCCTAGAAAATTAGTTGTTATAATGGTTGGATACCCATGTACTATGATGGATGGTTGTTCTTTTATATGCAATTTGAATGTTTAGTGGTGACTCTATTCTCAAGGTACAAGATAAAATTACCATGTCATACCAAAAAAGGACTTTGTAGTGTGAGATCATGTTCCATAATTTAAGAAGCATTTCCTTTAGTAGACTAGAGAATAATGAAGATCTTAATGAACGAGACATGTACCCATTAATGGAAAGTATTAGAATAGTTGATTCATACATGTCTTGTGTGCTAGTATTTAGTTAGATATGTTTGTTATTGTATTGATTGATGTGAGTTTGAGAGGAGGTGTCTACATGAAGATGATTCTTTAGAGGGTTTAGGAGGTGGTTGGATGAGGGTTATATTAGCTCCTTTTTTAGTGTGTGGTTGAGATATTCTATCAAGTAGTTATAATTTATATAATGTAAAGTGTCTTTCTTCACAAAAAAACCTTCTTGTATTTTTATCTGTACAATTTCATGGTTTAGTAGAACAATCAATAGAGTTTTGTTCTGAAACGCTCCCCTTTTTTTATGATAAATTTGAAGTTTCAAATTCACACACATGCCATTGTAACGTCCCTGACCCTCCAACCGGCGAAGAGGATGCTACCAAACCATCAAACATCTGGGCAACTAGCCCCATGAACATGAACATACATAAAATGCTGAAATAAAATTCAAAGAACATAAAACATGCTAAGATGCATAGTCATTCACATACATAGTGGAAGAAAACATACATTCAGGTATTCAACATGTTCATCATAGTTCATTAGCCATCAAATATAATTGTAGAGATGAAATAGAAAAGGATCCTTATCTCATGAAGAAATTGCCTCGCAACGAGCTATGCCGCTGCAACGTTCCACCCAACCATAGGCCAGCCTGCTCATCAATCTCTTAGCAACACTGCCACCCCCGAGCTGGGCATGATTCCCTAAGGAATAAGGGACTAAGCAGGCTTACACATAGCCAAGGTACACAAATAATCCAAGCCCACACAGTAGGGCTTATCAGGCTATCAAGGAGCTAGGAGAAGCTAAATGCTAATATGGTGAGCTTATGGAAGAGCTAAGGATACCTACACCAGAGCTATCTTGACCTCTAAGACACCCACACACACCCGACACCAGGAATCAGTCCCTTCTTTGCTTCACAGTCCCTCAGGCCCTGACTTCCCTTTTCAGTGCTCTTCTGGGGTTGTGGAGAAGAAAGCCAACCATCTAACTCTGTCTGTGTGGCTCCACAAACCCAGGTTTCTCAAGCATACCCAGCCTTCAATCCCACTCCACATAGTTCAAATACCAACCACTACATGCATGCATCAAAACCAACAATTACAACTTTGGCAGGGGAAAACAATCCCTAAGTTGTTCTTGGCCCTATCGTGGCCAAAAAAACACAATGGTAACCTACAATAGCTCCCAAGCATGAGGGAAAATGCCACTAACACAACATAGGTACTCACATCAACCTAATTGATCTAGGGATGACAACAACCATGATTCAGCGATGAAGTAACCGAACATCACACAGTCTGGCCATGGGAAAAGGGAAAACGATCCCCTATGTGAATGGGAGGAAGAACATCTCACAGACTAGACATTAGAGATAAAAGGGAGAACCAACCCCCATTCGATGGATCATGGATCATTTTAACTCAGCTTGGCATGTGGAAAAATGAACAGCCAATAATGGGGAGAGTGGACAGAACAAAAACGATTGGTATACCAAGCAGCGCATCAGGAAACCACTCCCATCCCTTGTGTGTGACTGAACCAGCTGGTGGAGAGTGCGTGGGGGCAAGCCTGCCACCCACCCCTACCCAGCATTAACTGCCTCAACTAAACAGGGGTTTAAGGTTTGACACATGGCTTTTCCCCAATGGATCCCACGGGTTAGACAATCCCCCCTTAACCTTAGGAAATCATGCCCTTTTCATTTAACGTTGCACTGTCGTAGCTGGCTGTAGGTTTATTTTAATGAATGTGCATATTTACATGATGCAAAACTATTATGTGTCGGATTGCATGATATACCATCGGCAACCATCTCAATTGCCGAAACATAACACAACCAAATTGATGGTGGGGCTTTTTCCTTTAGCTCCACACCACGATTAATTACAACATATACATCATGTATATTTTAATGCAACCGGGGTCAAAAATGGGGTGTTACAATCCCCTCCCCCTTGGAATAACACCGTCCTCGGTGTTCCAATACATAGGAATACATATACCATTTGCACATCAAAATTTTATAGATCTATCCCACATTCAATTATTTATTTGAAATTCTAGGACCAAGCCCCTCGGCTTCCACGAGCTTCTCTTGCTAGTTCTCAGCTTTCCGCTCATCCCCAATTCTAGGAACTTTTCTGTATCTTGAGCGTCTCTCCAAGATTTTCTTGGGTCTTGGCAATTGTTCAAAGAAGACTTCTAGCCAAGTCCAACAGCTTTTGGTCGGCTGCCATGATCAATGTGCACTACTAGAATTCACTTTTCTCACCTATGAAATGCATCATTGAAATTCTGTTAGACCAAGCATAATATTGACATTAAAATCAGTCAATTAATTGCCCAATGGGCATGACAGTCCAAGTCTCATCAAGGAGACTTTCATATTTTTCATGCTTTCCCAACAGGCACATGAGCTCATTCATGTCCATTCTTGGGTAGGGATTTAACTATTCCAGCATTCATAATTATTTTAAGCAAATAGACACATTCTATTTTCAACCATACATGCATTCAACAATCTTTTGTTTTCACAATGCATAAGTATATATTTATATAATCAAAAGGAAAGAGAGAGCAGCAAGAGTTTTTTCCCTCTTTGTCTTGTTCCATCCTGGAACCCACACCACCACTATGGTTTTCATGCTCTCAGCCTCTTTCACTTCACCGTGAATGCTAGACCAATCCCTCTTGGTCACGACACTTAGTGTCTCCGGTCTATTTCAAACCTCTCAACCATGGAGCCTCCCCACATGGTTTGTCTCAGCTGCTAGGAACTTCACAGTCTCACTAGCAACTTTTTCATCACTACTCATTCTATGTTCTTCAGGACAGTCACATGTCCACATGCACCCCTAGGATGCTTTCATAGTCCTCACTTCCAACAATACCTATATTCAAACATTGAATAAATTCACATGCTTAGTTTATTTTCATCAGTTTTTTTATCTCTTAAACAAGAGTTTAAAACATCATAACTAAATCATATACACATGTATATTCATAAGCAAGAAATTGCAAAATAATTCAATACTTATTTGTATTGTGCATTTCCTCTTTGGTCCACAGGATCTGGCTTCACCTTGCAAGCCTTGGGTATGCCTATGGACTTGGATGTTAGGTCAACACGTAGGCTGCTTCACAACATCCTTTTATATATACCAGGCACAGTCAAGCCAACCTACAGTTGGGTTTATCAGACCGTCCAGCCAAGCCAATACACAATTGGGTTTATCAGGGTGTAGCCAATCAAGCCAATACGCTGCTGGGTTTATCAGGCTACTCAGCCAAGCCAACTAACAGTTGGGTTTATTAGACTACAAGTAGTCAAACCAACACTGTACTATTTCCACAATTTCCACAACATCAAATAATTACACAGTCAAGCCAACCTTTAGTTGGGTTTATCAGACCATCAACAAATCACCTGCACTTATATCAACAACACACTTATATCAACAATGCACTTATCTCCACAACCAATAAGCCAAGCCAACGCAGTTGGGTTTATCAGGCCATAAACAATAACAAATGCACATATATCAACAATAAATGACCATTTCGAGGTCGAGGATCTACTATGGATCCCCAGGCATATACTATCCCAACATCTCCTTCCAGTACATCTTTATGCCAACTAGGAAGGAAACTTTATCATTACCATTTCCAGGTTTCATTTCCAGCAGTGAGCTCTAATTCCACTACCCCATACAACACAAGAAACCACCCCCCTATCTGCTCTCTAGTGCCTTAGGAATGTCTCCTTCTCTGTGCTCTTCAGTAGGAGGTAGGATGAGCCCAAGCCATAGTCCATTTAGTGTGCAAAACCAGACTGCATCTGTTTAGCTTGACAACACGTGCAATATAAGCAATTCATCAGCGTTATTGTTCTAAAACTAGAATCACATTTCATATCATTCACTATCAAGTATTGAGACACCAAGAGTGTGTCCACCCCCTAGCGTGTAATCAATATGGAAAACCCTTTCATGATCCGACATCGAGAAAGTGTGCACCCCTTTCTGATGTGAACCATGTAGGCCCTATTCATACTCAAGCAATCTGCCATAATGGAAATAAAATCACAACATGCTCTGCATATTGAATTTAAAAATTTGACATGCATATTCTTAGCTAGGGTCAGAGAACACTTATCCATTTTTCGAGGTAGTATTCCTTCATTAAGGAGGAATGGGGGCTCCCTTCTCTGAGTTGACAGTCCCTCGGTTTTCCATCCCAACTCCTTTTCACATTTCATATTCACACATGTCTTACCAACATAATCCATACCATCTCACTCATGTTGCTTACCAAACATGTAGTGCAGATGAGACATTTCCAAAATTTCCAATGGAGTTTCACCCAAAACCCATTTCCAAGATAGGGGAAAACATCCCCATAAAGTTTGGCTCCTTCAGGCCATCACACATGGTCTTTCTACAATGTGTACCCCTGGCACATTCATCAAGTAGCCAAACAGTCAATCATTACCTGATAATACAATCCAAATTGATTGTTCCATAACCAAGCAATGACATTAGTAATTAAATTCAATAAGAATTTGCAACTCTGTCTACTACAGAAATTGATTTGCTTGGCAATGAGGTGATCCTCATTTGTGGGTCTCTTGTAAGTAGCACCACTATTCCCATTATAATTTTATGCTTACTATCATAACATGAATACCCACTTACAATGCGTCCTCCTGACACAATTCTATGCAAGCCAATAGTGATTAGTAGTTGTCAGCAATTTTTCAAATCTGAAATTCACAAATTCAAATTTTACAACTCATTATGCATACAAACTAGTTTCATAGCCATGAGACTCTTCTCATGAGGTTTGGCTCTTTCACATGGTAGATTCTGTCCTTTGTCATTGTCTTACTCACATTTCCATGCCCCAAACAATCTACCTGAAACTTGAACTTCAATCAACCAAACACTTGGTAAGTCTTGATGCATATAACCTTTTTCCATTGCTGCAACAATCACTGAAGCATTTTTAGAATTATAGAATTCAAATACTTCCAACTGTTAGCACATCAATATTACCAAAACTCATTTACTTCACGCAATCATTATCATACTGAAATTGCAAGGTATAGTCACATCATTTATGCAATTTAAATGATTGTTTTAGATACTTCTTACTTCACAAGCATATCATTGTACCACCTTTCCCTTCCATAGAGCATTTCCGGCAGTCAATCGATCATGACTACCCTCTTCATGCACTTACTATCCTGCATTCATAAAAGCTCTTCAAATGGTTCTATAATTGTCATCAATTCATCATTTCAGCCATTAGTTATTCATAATAACTCATGCACTATCTCTATGCATTCATGCATTGCATCACAACATTTGCAACCATACTTATGTATGCATATCTACAACATTTACCCATACTTTTCATATGCATCCATTCAATGCATAACTACAAGATTTATAAAATATTTTAATGCATACCCAATCAATGCTACCTTGCATTGATTTAGGAATACTATGCATTCAAACATACCATGCATGGCCTAACCATGACTACTTCATATAGGATGCATGACTATAATCAAGATCATCAGTGCTTACTTTACTTGGGATACTAAGCTCATAACAACATAATATAGGCATGACACCTTTCTCTATGGATGCAGTATAAAATTCAAATACCCACATGGTATGAGACCTATTGCTTTTACCACTCCATGCAATTGTCATAATTAAACTCTTACCATCATGGGTCCTACTCACACCCTTGACATTACCAGTTTGGTTGGTCCTTTGCAGGAGATTGCAGAATTTTCTCACCAACTTTTGATCCTGGACTCGTTTCCTTATCCCTTTCTCCATAGGGTTGCTTGTCACATTCGTCAGCATCAACAACATATTAAGCCATGTCCATGTTGTCGTTGGTTTTTTTTCCACTAATGCCAACATCAATGCAATAATCATCATTAGTGGCTCATTATAAATGTATAATTATCACTATTCTTACCAGCATGTAATATCCTATGCATGCAAGGCATATCCTCATACATTTCATGTATACAACTTGTAACCATAATTAGCAAGACATGATTTAAGTAAATTTCCCTTTTCAAGCCCATCATCTTTGCATGGAACTCCTCTCCCACACATCAGCTGGTTTGACTTCATGGTCTTGCTACCTCTAGGCATGCAATTCTCGGATTTGTCCATATTGACAGCAACACTTATCTCTTTCAATCCATCACTAGCACTTTGCTGCTACACACTCAATTGTGGTGACTCTCCCTTGTTCCCTACTGGATAATCTTTCCAACGCCTATCCACACGCTTCATTCTAACCTCGGATGTGAAAACCACATCATTTCAAAAATGATGGCAAAACACACCATTGAATTTTGGTATGAAATGCGAACTTCAGCCACCTAGGGTTTTCTTCCTTGTCTGTTCTGAAACTACTGAGAACCCCAATGAGAAAATGCACTGCAAAACCCACTGGAACACTAGCTAGAACTTGCTGAAAATTCCACTAAAAGCAGTTGAAATTTGCTGAGAAAAATTCCACTAAAAAACCCAAAATTTCTTTCTCCCTATCGGGTCTCTTTCCAACTAATTTTTTGATGTTTTGGCAACCAAAAGCTCTAGTTTTTCTCTATGCTCATCAGTGGCCTGCTCATCTATATTTTTACAGCGTTTCAGGTGTATAGTTATCTAGGATTCCGATCCGCATCGACGATGTCAAGGACTGTTCATCGGGTCCTTTCTTCACTAACCTTCCGGCGTTTCGGCGGCTAGAACGTCTAATTTTCTTCACTGTATCGGCGGGTTTTTTGTCTATTTCCTTTCGGTGTTTCAGCGGCCAGTACCACTAATTTTACCCGCAGTTCATCGATGGTCTGATTTCCTATTTTCCTCTGCTGTATCGGGTCCGTAGTTATCTAACACTCCGAACTTTATCGGCGAGGAAACCAACTAACCGCTGCATCAGTGGTCGGGTGCACTGTGCATCGGATGGTTAGTCCTCTATGCTTTCGCAATGGTGGTTTCACAGCCCTCAGCTTTTTTCGATCGGCAGCCTGATCAACTAACAATTTTCGATCGGCGGTAGGAAGCATAAATGACTACGACATCAATGGTCAGGGCCTCTATCCGTCGGGAGATTAGTCTTCTAGACTTTCGCAACGGCAGTGCATGAACCACTAATTCTTTCCAATGTCCATCGATGACCAATACAACTAACTTCCACCGATCGCCGATGGGTTCAACACTTAGAATTTTTTTTAAAATTTCTTCTTTGCATCGGCTCTTCCTTCAACTAATATTCACTGATCGACTTCACTAGCCTCGGCAGCTTCATCTTCTATTCATTTTCGATCCCATCCTCTAGTCATCGACGATTCCAACAAGTAATATTTTTCGATCGCCGATATTCTTGTGCCTTAGAAAATTTTTGGAAAATTTTCACTACATCAACTGTCGGCACAACTATCTTTTGTGGCATCGGCGATCGAGGACTCTATCCATCGGAAGGATAGTCCACTAGCTAACCGCAATGGTGGACGTAAAGTCAACTAAACTTTTTCGACGTAGTTCATCGGCAGTCCCGTCATCTAAATTTTGCCAATGGTTTCGACTAAGTGAGTCAACGTTTCGGCGATTTCATCAACTAACATCTGCCAATCAGTGCTCCTATCCTCTAACTTTTGTCGATCGTCGATGGGCTCAACACTTAGACAAATTTTCAAATTTTTGAAATTTTTTCTTCTTCTTCTTCTCCGGGTCGGCTGCTTCATCATGTAATTCTCACCGATAGTTCGGTGATCTTCAGCAGATTTCCGCCGAAACCACGGCTCTACCTTCACCTATCTCCCACTAAAACCCCTTGTCATCGGCACCCTTATCCTCTAATTTTTTTACCGACAGTATCGGCGATCCAGACAACAAAGTTTCGTCGACGTCTTTAATACTTAGGAGAATTTCGGCGAAAATTCCTCCTTCCTCCTTAGTGCTCTCACCTTTTTCATGCCGTCTAATTTCGTCCGACATTGCGACGTCATCATCATCTAACTTTTGTTGAGGTATTTATCGGGGGCTCTTCAGACTAATTTGTCCGCCGCATCGGAAGAACTTCCCACTCAGTCTTCTGATGTGCCGATGGTCTTACACTTAGAAAATTTTTGAAAAACAATTTCTTCTTTCGCTTCAGTGGTCTTCACTTCAACTTTTTGCCACTTCGCATCTACTCTTACGTCTTCTATCCTCCGCTGACGTATCGACTCTCCCTTCCTCTAACATTTTCTGGTCACCGACATTCTATATCGGAGGACCTTCAGACTAATTGAGCTGGCGTTTCAGCAATATTTGGTCTATCGGCTCCCCCATCCTCTAACATTCGTTGACGGCCAACGAGCACATAGAGGAATTTCACAATTTTCTTCCAACTGTCAGGTGACATTCTGATTAGGTGAGCCACTACATCGGAAGATCTTCACACTTAGTCCCCCAATGGGCCGATGGCACTTAGGCAAATTTTTTATCTCTGCTGGGTAGAAGGCAACCTGCCTCTACTAGCTGACCTTCCATGGAGCTGGGAGAAGCTAAATGCTAAGTTGGTGAGCTCATGGAAGAGCTAAGGATGCCTACACCAGAGCTAGGATGACCTCTAAGACACCCACACACACCCAACACCAGGAATCAGTCCCTTCTCTGCTTCACAGTCCCTCAGGCCCTGACTTCCCTTGTCAATGCTCTTCCGGGGTTTTGGAGAAGAAAATTAGCCATCTAACTCTGTCTGTGTGGCTCCCCAAACCCAGGTTTCTCAAGCATGCATCAAAACCAGCAATTACAGCTTTGACAGGGGAAAACAATCCCTGAGTTGTTCTTGGCCCTATCGTGGCCAAAACAAAACAATGGTAACCTACATCAGCTCCCAAGCATGAGGGAAAATGTCACCAACACAACGTAGGTACTCACAGCAACCCAATTGATCCAGGGAGGACAATAACCACGGTTCAGCAATGAAGTAACGGACATCACACAGTCTGACCATGGGAAAAGGGAAAACGATCCCCTGCATGAACAAGAGGAAGAACATCTCACAGACTAGCAATTGGAGAGAAAAGGGAGAACCAACCCCCAGTCGATGGATCATGGATCCTTTTAACTCAGCTCAGCATGAGGAAAAATGAACGGCTGATGATGGGGAGAGTGGACAGAACAAAAACGGTTGGTATACCAAGCAACGCATGAGGAAACCACTCCCAGCCCGTCTGTGTGACTGAACCAGTTGGTGGAGAGTGTGTGGGGGCAAGCCTTCCACCCACCCCTATCTAGCATTAACTGCCTCAACTAAACATGGGTTTAAGGTTTGACACATGGCTTTTCCCCAATGGCTCCCACAGGTTAGACAATCCCCCCTTAACCTTAGGAAATCATGTCCTTTTCATTTAATGTTGCACCATCGTATCTAGCTATAGGTTTATTTTAATGAATGTGCATATTTACATGATGCAAAACTATTATGTGCCGAATAGCATGATATACCATTGGCAACGATCCCAATTGATGAAACATAACACAACCAAATCAATGGCGGGGCTTTTGTCTTTAGCTCCACACAACGATTAATTACAATATATACATCATGTATCTTTTAATGGAACCGGGGTGTTACAGCCACCACATTTTTTCATAACACCACTAACTATCATAATCTGAAAAGCATGCATCACATGGACATAACATTTGTTTTCCTCTAGAACATGCTAATAAATAAAATTAAGGGTGCTTCTAGTGTCAATCAAAACAAACATGTTTTTGTGGTTCATGTAGTCAATAGATTTTAGGATTTGGTTGGGGGGGGGGGGGGTGAATTTAAAAATAATGAAGGAAATTTCAAGGTCCTCATTAAGATGGTATATGGTGATTTATTCCTAAGGAGGAGTCTTTGTTAAAAATTTGTTTGGGTTGGTTTGAGCGGGCCTCAACAAATCGAAATAATTGACAAATTATTTGGAGGATTTCAAATGAAATAGTTGAAGAATCTGTAAATTCATTGGAGAGTTACCTATTGGATTCAAAGTTGGTGGTTTAATATTTTATTTGAGGGTGATCTCCATTTCATTTTAGTTCCTTTTTCCCACAGGTGCTCTCCAAGTTACATTGTTGGTGAAATGAACGCTCACATACTAGTTTTGGGTGTCTATAGATTGCATTATAAAATGTGTATGATTTTTTGCATTTTATAATGTGCACTCATTTTGAGCTTATATAACCTGCATGTGTTTCCTTTTCCCAACCTGCACTTCAACTAATTTGTCAGGCTCAGGCTCCTCTCGTGTTAGTATTAAGAAACATGTACACATTTTCATTTTGCCAGAGGAAGCATGTTTCACAAATATTCAATTGCACTAAAAGGGTCACTGAACTTCATATGAGAACCCATACAGAAATAAGGATAGAACCCAATGTAGCAATAAAATTGTCAAAAAAATAAAATATCGAGTAGCACATCCTTTAGCAGCAACTAACTATGCCAAATCGGAAAGAACCCACACAAAAATTCAACGCTAAAATAATCACTAATGGTATGTGTCATTGTAGTGATAAATGTGAAAAAGGTGTTCTCTTGAATGGAGATCATGGAGGTAGTACAATTGTACAATCCTTGTCTCCATCCCTAATAGGATACTACTTCCCATGGTATGAATTAGATTCGTTTGTTAGGAGAAGGGATGATGGCCAATTAGATCAACCATTTGCTTGATAATTTTTTTGGAGGATTTTCTTAGGGTTTTGTATATTTTGCACCAACAAGACTTCTAGCCTTCGGTTGTGATTTGGGTCTAAAATCTCTTTGTGTTTCCCATATAGAGTAAAACTAATACTTATAGATGAGATGAAGTTTATATAGCTTATCCACACTGAAGGAATCCAGTTTTGGGTGATGTAGGTATCAACAATAATAATTAGGTCTATTAAATCGTATTGTTGTTTACTTTTGGTTACCTTGTATGCCCCCCACAAAAAAACAAATCATTGTGCAATGTGAAACATGTTTATCTCATTTTAATGATTTGTGGTTGAATTGATTACCTAATGTTATTTGGAATCAATTTGTCACAAATTTGTGTTTGTCTCTTTATATGCTTATCGAGATTTTAGGAAGGTTGTATTTTTTGTTTAAGAGTAGATTCATAGTAGAGATTGGTGCTAAGCGAGTGTTATTTAGATTGTTTAGGAAAGGAAAAAGGATTAATCATATGATTATAATTATACTCCTCTATTTATCTCATTTCATTTTTTTTAACATAGATTATTGAATATTGGAAAGGAGTTATGCTTATTTGATCGCTCTATCGATGAGCTAAATCTAATTACAAGTATTTTTATCTATAATTTTGGGGGTGGGAAAAAAGGGCCTTAGGCCATAAATGGAGATTCTTGGGATTAATTGAATAAGGCCTTGAACCACTAAAATCCTCTTTAACAAATATTTGGACTTGGGGTGTGATATAAATGCAATTCAAAACCAAGTTTCTGAGTCTATAAATATTCACTATTGGTAGGCATGGGATCCAAAGAGGAGGAATTTATGTATATCCTTTTAGATATTATATGATGCATTTCTATGTTTGTTGTATCATGGGCATTAATTAAAGCAATAAGCAAGGTATTTTATATGGAGATGGAGGAGAAGAGAATAAACAAGGGGTAGTTTGCAATGAAGCATTTAGTTGGTCTAATAGAGGGAGGTTAATAAGGTGTTTGGATCATTATGATACAATGGGGCTCTAATATATACCTTGCAATGAGGTTGGTAAAATTGTAAGGTGGTGTGGGAGGAAGGAACAAACACTAGCAACTATTGTTATGTGAAAATTATGAATGGAGCCATAGAATAAGGTTATTTCTCCATGATCAATGCCAGGGTAGGGATTCTATCTTCAATAATTGGTAGTAGGATGTATAAATAGTTGCATACAAGGCTGGATCCATGCATCTAGTTGATCAAATAATACATAGGATCAAGGTATGCGTGCAATGAATGCCACTTTATTTGGAAATCATCAACATGTGGAATTCTATTATTAATGGAATCCTTCACAAGTTGACTATATAGTGGATAAGTAGATAAAGGATGGCATAGCCATAAGAGGTGTTGGTGCATATTTTTTAATGACAATTGATAGTATGCATGAGTTCTAAGAGTGTGCATACATTCTTTGAATATATGCACATTTATATAATGCGTAGAATTTAAAACTTCATGGTCATATTTAGAAAGGACACATGCATGTTTATTTAGTAATGTTGTTGTTTCATATTTGGCTTCAGCATAATGATTTGTATAGTTTGGGTTACAAAAACAAAACAAAAACTCAATTCTTTTGAATGCTTTTCAATATTTTCAATTTTACATTATTTATAAATAGCCTACATAAATCCATCAATGATGAAACTACATACCTATTATATCTAACTATAAAAATTCTAAATATTATAAAAATAAAATAAAAAATAATAATAAAATTTTCTATTTATTTATTTATTTATTTATATAAACCATAATTTTATATTTTAAAATAAAATTATATATATAAGTTACTAAATTTCATCATTATAATTTAAATATTTCAAATCACCCTTCTAAAAACATCACAATAAACCATTAAATATTTAAGTCATTCTTCCCAACAACAAAAAAAATAAAAAAAAATCACGAGAGATGATCATTAGATTGCAATCACGCTTTTAAATAGAAAAGGTTCTTACCAAAAGTCAACTCTTCAAACTCAAAATCAACATTTTCAAATTAACTAGCTACCTTCGAACTCTCAATGAAATAAAGATACCACATGGTGGAATTATCACACCTATTTAGTTAACTATCTAGTGGATTATCTCAAGGTGACACATGTCACCTTACTTCTTTGTCACGCACTTACTAAAACTAAAGTTCTAAGTGAAGAAGATTCACAAATATCAACTTCTTAGGAAACCAAATATCATCCAAAGATACTAAGGTTAAACTTAGTCATATTGGGTTCATGTTTAACAACCACTGCTCAATATAGTAAATTTGCCACTAACCTCATAATATCAAAATACCCATGGGAACACTTTTTAAAATATCATGTCGTAATATCCAAATACCTATGTAAACACTTCTAAATTATCATGTCGTAATATCAAAATACCTATGGTAACACTTCCTAAAATATCATGTCAAGATGCTACCCAAAAGGGCCATCTCTCATGTCATTGAAAATGGTTAGATTTTAATGAGGATAAGAATCCAAAATATCATGTCGAGATGTTGCCAAAAAAACACCATCTCCCATGTCGTTGAAAATGGTTAAAGATTTTCATCATGATAAGAATCCAATTTATAATCAATATACAATTTTCAAACAACACTACACACATTGTTATAAGTAACTAATAACAACTAACTAACAACAACCATATTAATTTAATAAAATTAATATGTTTAGAATAATGTTGAGAAACATATATTTGATATATTGATAATGCTTTTTTCCTTAAAAATGTATCAATCACTTGTATCTAAGAGTTAATCTAATATAACAATCCTTTAATTTGTGATTGTTAAGGTCATAGTTGAAGTCAAGCTCATAGTTGTATAATCATTGGAGTTAACCTAATAGTTGTATTTGATAGTTTTTGATAGTTAATTTAAAAGTTAATATAAAGCTATTGCACTTAATATTACATCTCCCAGTTATCTCGACTCCTAGATTCCAAATGGAGTTCAACTAAGCCTTATGCATATTAACTAGGCTCCCAACTGCCAGAAGGACTTCGAGTGTCACGTTAGCTGCACATTACCATGCCACTAAGTGCAGCTGTCACATGAGTTCCAAGGTATTTATTAAGAGTTTAGAGGAGAGTTCAAAGGAATTTATTGGGATTTTAGAGGAGTTTATTAGGAGTTTTATTGTCATACGAATTTCACGTTACTTCAACTCCTAGTTGTAAAATGCATAAGTTCTAAAATGCACTTTAACTAAACATTGTGCACATTAGCTCGACTTCTAGGTGCTAGATGTTGTTCCAATGTCATATGGACTACACATTACCATGCCATTAAGTTCAATTTTCTTTTTAACAGAAACTGGAAAGTAGTTATATTAAAAGGGTTGCGCACAACCATTCAGTACAAAGCTGAAGCAAATGAAAGATGAAAACTGGAAAAGAGTAGCTACAACTGTAGCAGGCCAACAAGAGAGCCTCATAATGCCGTGATAGTAATTCCTACTATGGATTATAACAGAAGTAGTATAGATTCAAACAAACTGTTGATTTAAGACTGAACAAAATAAAAATATCTACTAGAGGGAGGAGGTCATTTGGGTTTTCCTGGGAACCCCACAGACTAGGTGACAGAAAGTTCGTCCATTTTTTGAGCATCTTCTCCTTGATTGTCTTGACAATGGCTACACTGATTGATCTGCACTAGTTTCTGAAGGTCTTCCTGAATGCGGTCCACCGTTCCCATCAAATATCTGAGATCCTTGTCATGGTCGTCAATGCGAGAATCATGGTAGCTGGTTTGATAAGAAATGTGGCACACATTTGCAACCAGTTGCTGATTCCCACTGCTATGAAGTCTGCAAGTCTTTGAATGTTTTATTTCAGGTCATCGACACCTTCCTTTATACTGCGTTGTCCCAAGCCTGAGCCTTTGTACTCCATGCCAACGGAATGGGAGGAAATGCTACTAAGGGGGTCTCTTAGAATCACCTCAACAAGGGAGGCATGAGACCTGTCAAGAAATTCTATAAGAATCAACTGAGAGAAGGCCACTTCCGCTAAACCCACAAAGGAAAAAATTGCAGCCCCAGACTTCACTGATAGGGTGCAGAAGGAACTAACGAGCTCCTCTAAAATGCACGGAGGCTACAGAAGTAAACACAGTGACAGAGGGGAGGTCATGAGAGAATACAGGCTGGTTGAAAGCTAATAGATACTTGACAGAGGAGACGGGGTTGCAACACCTAGAGGTAAGAGATCTGTACCAATAGAGCAGAACGACAATTGCAATGGGGGAAGGAGTAGGGTATTTAAAGCCCAACGAGATCCCATAGCTTGTGTGGAGGGGATGGTGAGTGAGGGTGAGAAGGACGGATAATGAAGGATGGAGAGGACATGAGTAATGAGGGAGGATAGGTAGATAAGGAGGGAGGGAGCGGGAGGCCATGTGTTTAGGAGAAAGAAACACGGGCTTCCAAGGAGGTGCATGAGGGCCAATGTGATGGGACAAATGAGCGCCAATGAGGTGAGACTAAACGAGGGAAGGGGGAGAAGGATTAGAAAGAAATTAGGGGATGAATTTATAAGAAGCATCAAGACTATTGAAAGAAATGGAGCCTTGGGGAAGAGAGGCGCCTTTGTTTGCTAAGTTGTCGGCAATAGAGTTATTCGATATTAGAATGTGGTAGAAGGAGGTGCTGGGGCAGAGAGGCAAACGAGAAATCTTGTCGTAGTACTTCCTACATTTTATGGATCCAACTGAATAACCTGACCGCATATTCAGGATAACATGGCATGAGTCCCCAAAGACAATAAGGCTTTAGGTGGTTCCATGATCTACCATTTCTAGGCCTTGAAGAAGTGTTATCCATTTAGCCTCATTGTTGGTCTTATGTCCCAAACCCCAAGGGAAAGTATTTACTATTTTTCCTCTAGGGTCAAGGATGACCCCTCTCGCACCTGCCTCCCCTAACCATTAAGTTCAGTTATCACATTAGGTTTTTTTTCTTCAAAATTCCACAAAGTCCAGTTATTACATGAGTATTTTATTTTATTTTTATAATTGTTTATTATGAATTTTGGACGATTCCCATAGAATCAATCTAGACAATACACTTGTATCATTCTTGACAGTAGATGAAAAAACATAGATGGTAGTCCACCCCAAAATTCTAAGATATATACGTCTTTCGGCGTAACAATAATGTACAAAGTGTATGTATGCAGACTAATATATGTATTGTATAATGATCTTTTTGTTCAATATAATTATTACATTATTAGTTTTATAATCGTATTATGGACATTAAGATACTGTATTATTAGATATTTCATCTATATCAATAGATAATCTAAAACATATATGTTATTTAATTTTTACATTGGTATTGGTTTGTTCAGATCTTTGATATATCATTTGTCAGTCTAACATCCAACAAAGGATGTGCAAGGGAGGGATCATCAATAGATAAAAGCACGGAGCCCTTGACTTCTGACATTGGGACATATCTCACTGAATGAAGTTTTTTTCATATAAAACCATAACAACTACTAAGTTCAAAATTGAATAAAAAGTTACCTATTTATAAAGTCTGCTTTACTATATTTGAAACAAATATTAAAAATAAATATAAATATAGTAAATAGTTTATATATATATATAGATAGATAGATAGATAGATAGATAGATAGATAGATATATAAGTTTTGAGTTTCTATTTAATGCATCTATTTTAAAATTTATTAAAAGATACATAAATATAAAATTTGGTTTACTATATTGAAAATAAATACCAAAATTGAAAAATGTTGAGATTATAAAACCTATAAAATTATAACATTCATTAGATTTCAAAAATAGTATTTTTAATGTTTCTAAAATTCTTAAGCTTGATGAAGGAAAGTATTATAGTTGATAATACCACCATAAAAAATGAGACAAAATAATCTATGAATGATTACATAATCATATGGCGTACATGATGTGGAATGTGAAGTTGATGTAGAGTTTCAAAACCTGAAAAGAATACCTAAAAAGAATGAAGTTCAAAATTTAGAATGATAACAACGATATCTTAGAATTTTGGGGTGGACTACCATATATTCTTTTTCATCTATGGAAGGGAATGAGACAAGTGTACTATGTAGATTGATTATATGGGCGTCGTTCAAAATTCATAATTCATAATTATAAAAAAAATGAAAATAGCTCATGTGATAACTGCACTCTATGGTAGTTGGAAAAAAAAATAGCTTATGTGATAATAGAACTTAATGGAAATGTGTAGCCCATGTGACAATGGAACTATTGGAATATTAGATATTCCTTGGAAGGTAATAATGTCTTTGTATTATGTCGGAAGTTGTCTACAATCTTATGTAAAAGAGTAATACATTTAACCCATAGTTATATGGTGTTATATTTACTTGTGTAGAGTATTTGTCCATGGTATTGTATTAAGAGATGTCATTTTGGAGAATTATATTATCCCACATGCAATATGTGAGATTAATTCCTCCTCGTCTCTTAGTATATAATAGGGTCAAGTGAGTCTCTACACATCATGTATTCTTGATGTAGTAGTGGTACTATTGTGACACTGTTGTATATCATCTATATTCTTTGGGGTATTTGTGCTTTGATCTCTTGTAAGATTGGTGAAGACATTATGGAGATAATAGAATACTACATTCCCATGGATGTAACCCATTAAGGTGAACCACATATATTGGTGTTCTCTTGTCCTTTTCTTTTCCTGTACTTATCTTTTATGATATGTTGTTAGTTGCTTAGATAGGCTAACTAGTTTAGCTTGACTCTACTATTCTAACATGGTATTAGAGTGAGTTGCTATGATCGAGTACCTTCTATAACTTTCAATCAATAACAATTATCATTTGGGCATTGTCATTTTGTTGTAGATTGCTTTCTATCTAGTAGCCATTAGGCTTCTCTTCAGATTTGGGCATATTTCTACATTTTTTTTACCCTAACCCTAACTTGTTGTGTAATATTTTTGCAGAACTTTTTTCAAGGCTTTCTTGATGTTTTTTCTATAGATTGACATGATTTTGGGGCTCTCCTCAAGAAGATCTTTCTTCTGATTATAAAAACGAAATTTATAAAAAAGGGTCGTAACTTGGTCAGTTTTACCGGAACATTTATTATAACCTATTTTTTGAATTGGAAATGTCATCCTGGATCCACCCACGCGACCAAAACAAAAAACTGGGTATTTCTGGTCTTCCTTTCGGTACTAAAAATGACAGTTATACAAAAGGGTCGTAACTTGGTCATGTTTTACCAGTTTTTTTATTATAACCTATTTTTGGAATTGGAATGGCCATTCGGGATCCACCACGTGACCTTAACAGAAAACTGGGCATTTCTGGGCTTCCTTTCAGTAATAAAAATGACAGTTATAAATAAGGGCCGTAACTTAGTCATTTTGTACCCGAGCTTTTATTATAGCCTATTTTTGGAATTAGAAAAACCATTCTGGATCTACCCACGACACCAGAATAGAAGACTGGGATTTTCTGGGCACATTATTTTCACAGGGTTGTAAGTAAAAGTTTCTCCTCTTTTCTTTACTGTGTTTCTAACTGTACTTTTGCAGATTCGGATCAGTAAAGTGTAACTGTTTTCAAGTTCTTCATTGTTTTCCTATCATTTTTCAATATTATGCTTTCTTATTTCTTGACAAAATTTCACTCATTATGACTTCCAAAGTAGCTTCTGTTCCTGGATTAGTTGGTTCTAACTATCTTTCCTGGAAGAGAAAGATGATTAATGTTCTTAGTAGTAAGAATATTTGGAGGCTAGTTAATGGTGAACACAAGACACTTACTGTTGCTAATGATTTGGCTATATGGGAAGCTAAAAGTGATCAAGCAAGGGGGCTCATTGGTCAAACTATTGCAGATGGTTGTTGAGCCTCGTTTTGTTATCATTTTTGGCAATTAAATAACATATTTAAACACATATTTTATTATCTTTAGTATGTTTTATGTCATACAGATCGTTATTTCGGCACAAGGTAAGAACAAATTTGATGTTATTTCCACTTTGGTTATTAATATCATTTTTATGATTTTATTAACTCAAAACTATGTTATTTAAAGCATTTTTCAATGTATTATCTGATATGTATATTTGTTTGCAGGTTTTATAGTTCATTTGGGAAAATTAACAGTAAAATGTATTTAGCCTTCCTTTCGCACCATACGTCCAGCTCAAGATCCATCTTGGCGTTCAGCTCGTCATCTAGCTATCACGTGAGATTCACTGATCATTTGCCATGTGTGCCCTAGATCGATGCACTATACATACAGCTTACAGTTCAGTGTTTCGTTTAGCTCGTCGTTCAGCTCGCTTATCATCCTGCGCACTGTCCATAATCCATTTTGGGCATTTAAACATAAAACAGTTTGTAATCTCCTTCGCTTGCCATCATGCCAACCATCTCTATGCTATACCGATACATTTAACTCATCCTCTAGAAGGATCACCACCATTTTGCACGCTCACACTGATAAGGGACCTGCGTTCCAAAAAATTGCTGTTGCGTACAAACCCGCACTCAACACCAATCCATCCTCCATGCAAAGGAAGGGATTCATGCCACAATGAATAGGATATACTCACTCGAAGGAAGAGTATCATGCCACATCAAGCACGATGTAGAATCCTGTCCACACAAAAGAAGGAGCAGACTCGTAATGTTATGCCACAATCACATTGAATAAAGAGTCATACCATGTGTTGGTTGCAAATCAATTATGTGCTTTAAAGATTGCCTAAAATTAGAGAGAAGTCGACCTTTAGGGTCAAATCGCTCATCTCTTATGTAAAACTATATATATCAATCTCCGAATGAAGAGAAAGTTAGTTAGCCAGAGCCAGAGTTAGTCATAGTTTTTATAAACACTGTATTTTTCTGAAGATTGAATAAATAGTTGTATGCATTGCTGTTGAAGATTGCGTTTGAGTAGGAGTTAGCAGACTTCACCCCTAATTATTGAGAGGGCCCCTCATCAACCAGAGGTTCATTAGCTTAGTTTTAATTTAGTTCTTTCTTTTCTGTTTTAGTTAATCTAGTTTAATTTCTAGTTTGTTTTTATTAGATGCTAATTTATTTCCTGTATTGTATTAACTTAGTTTTCTTTCAGTAGTTAAACAAGTATTTTATTTTCTGTATTGCGTTAATTTAGTTTTATTTCACTAGTTAAATAAATAGATGCGCGCATAGTTTTACTTTCAGTCATTTATTTTCAGTCTTTTGTTCTTAGTTAGTTGTTTTTCGTTAGTTATTTCATTCCAGTATTGCTTTCAGTTTTCTAGTAGAATAGCTTATTTCCATTTGAATTTAGTTTTGGTTAGTTATGAATTGGTTTAAGTAGAATAGTTTGTTTTCATTTCAATGTAGTCTTGTTTATTTATTTCTTGTTATTAATTTATTTATATAGAATAGTTTGCTTTCATTTAAAATCAGTTTTGTTTATTTATTTTTCTGTCATGAATTTGTTTAAGGTAATTTCTTGTTTATTCAAGTTAAATTCTATTTTATTAATTAGTTTACAATGCAATGTTTTTATTTTTTGTTTAAGAATTAGTTTGAAGTTAATTTGTTGGTTAAACAGGTTTGTTTATTAATTCTATGCATTAGGTTTAGAACTGCATAACTTCAATTGAAGAATTAGTTCATTTAGGTTAGTTTTTACTATTTTTACTCTACGGACCGCCATTCAGACTATCTGTCTAGTCTGCCATGTAGTCACTCTTTATAGACCTATTGTTTAGTCTGTCATTTAACCCTTGGTTTTTTTTTTACTGTTTTTATGCTTTTTTCAGATTGTTTCTAGTTTTGTTTTGTCAATCTTTGGATTATGTTTGTATTTCGTAGTTTTATTTAAGCATTTCAATTAAAGTTTGGTTGTTTTAAGTTATTGATTAAGGTTTTATCATTTTTTCTGTTACATATGAATTAAGTTTTTTTTCTTAATATTAAATATTGATTTTGTTTTACTGTTGTTTTATGTCATGGTCATCTTCATTTGCATTTAGAGTTTAGGGTTAGATGTACTATTTTTAAGAGGAAGTTAAGTTATTTGTAATCATAGGAATCATTCTTGTTTTTATGTGTGTATTGAAAAATAGAATTTAAATATCTTCATTAAGTTTGATACTTGCTTATGTTTATTATGTTTATTAAGTTTTCTACTTGCTTTTTCAATTATCTATTTTTTATAAGATGAGTTGTCTTTTTACCCCGGCCTTCTAGCTTAAGGAGTAGTTAGTTGGTTATTTGTCAGTTTAGTTGTTATAATTCTTTTTATGTATGAGTTAGTGTTTGAAGTTATAAGTATTATTGCTTATGTCTTTCTTTCCAGTAGATGTTTAAAATTTGATATTCCAGTCCAGTCTAATTATTTAGATAATTTTAGGAGTTTGACTTGGTTTTTTATCTTCCGATCTTTTGTTTATTAAAATATCTCCACGACACCCTAGGAGCCTTTTTACCTTTGCATATATTTTGTATCAACTATAAGATTACCGACCCAGGTTGATAATTAAATATTAGGTGAATTAATTTAGTCAATATAACACCCAACATTTTGGCGTCATTGCCGGGGAGGTGTTTTATAAGGTAGAATAAATAGGGTTCCTTTATGAAGTTTAGGTAGATAGATAGATTACTTTTACAATACACAACAAGAGGGAGGGGATAGCAGTAAGACGAAAAGACAATTTCACTACAGAATTTTTGTAGTGTAATAGACAGATGCATCCACTATAGTGGGGTGCCCCAAATCCTTGTTGTTCCTTTGTTGTTTTTGTAAGTGTGTTATTTTTTGCATTTGTCATAAGCTTGTTTTTATTTTTTAGAATAGGCGCATATGTTATAACAGGTGCCCCTAAATCCAACAACCATAATATAGCATTAGTTTCCTTTAATTTAGTTTTCTTTTCATGAAAAGACTTAGAGGTCCTCCGGGTAGATTTATTAAAGTAGGAAAATCTATCGACATTTTTGCTAACTTTTCCAGGGGACGTAACACCCCAACTGCTAACTCACCAGAAAGGTATCGAAAAACACCTCAAGGGAGTAATTCTGCTTGGAAACCTAAAGAAACTCTTCCAAGATATCTTACCAAGGGAACCATAGAAGGAGAAGAAACCATGACCGGAGGTCCTAAGGACCTCATTTCAGAAGAAATTCAGAAGGATCAACCAATAGTAACCTCTAGTTCTCCACTAGTCACAAAACCAAAGGATACGACCTTTTCACTCATAGGAAGTCCGAACTTTGTTGACCTTGTTGATCATGAGTGGGTAAAATCCCTCTTTGGAAACCCCTTAGATATAATTATCTCACAAATTGAGACATCCACAGTAGAAGATACTCTCCCTCCAGTGTTCAATAAGAAAATGGTTGACCAGAGGAAGATCTCCTAAAAGAAAGCATTGGGATGCTCCATTATCACCTCGAAAGGAACTTCCTAGGTATATTTATATTAAAAACCCAGCCTATATGGAGGGGCCAGGAGAGAACGAAGATCGTAACGAAGTTATAAATAATGAAGGAGAAGGAGAAAATCAAACTGAGGCTACCTTTGGGTTCCCTATCCTAGATACTGTACTTGATGTAAATATGAAAAAAATCCCTCCTTTTTTACCTACTTTTTTTGGAAAAAGTAACAAGGACCTGGACACATTCTTGTTCGAGTTTGATATTCTCTGTAGGAGCTATAATTACCTACAAGATGCTCACAAACTAAAACTCTTTCTCACTACATTGAAAAATTCTACCTTGCGATGGTTCATGGGATTAGGTGAATCCACTATCAGGACTTGGGGTTCATGTGATTAGGTGAATCCACTATCAGGACTTGGGACGACATGAGAACCTCATTCTTGTGAAAGTATCAAGAATACTACAAACCTAAATACTCTTGACATGATATATTCAAGATACAACAACCTGAAGATGAAAGCCTAGAGGATTATCTTGAAATGTTCATTTATACCCTTCAAAAATCAAAATATCATGACCTTCGAGAAGATGTAGTGCATACATTTTTTCTCAAAGGAATCTCCGAATACTTGCTAGAGAATCTTAATCTCATGGCAGCTGGCGATATTTGTCATAATACTTTTGCACAAATCGGTGAGATGTGTAAAACTTATTCTATAAGTGGGGGGAAAGTTGGGAAAAAATTTCAAGATCCTTATAGTAGAAATGTAAGAGGAAATGTTCCTAGTTCAGGAGGAGTTACAAGGATGGAATTAGATAACTATTGGAGAATTTTAATACTGACATCTTAGGATCCATGGGTTCTCAATTAGATGCCTTACAAGCCAAGAAAAGGTAAGATGAAGAACACGCAGTAATGAGTATTTTCTGTCCACTATGGAGAACAAAACATCCCCAAAGGGAATGTTCGTTAAGCAACATTTCTGTATGTCACATCTGTATAGAGGAACATCCGACAAATAACTGTCCATCCTTGCCTCGATTGCAAGCCATCTATAAGAGTGGGGATATAGGTGAAACATCTAGGAGTCCTCCTTGAAAATCTATAGATCAACCAATATACCATAATTTTCCACCACAATCCCCACCCTATTACTCTTCATACCAACAACCCCAATAATGGAACAATCCTAGTTGGCAGAGTTGGCCACAAGGGTGGAGAGGACAGCCATATCCTCAGTCACAACCTATCCCTCCACCTAGTCATCCTTATCCTCAGCATCAATCAAATTTCCAGCAGCATTTTCCTGGATTTGTACCTCCATTTTCTCTCATTACGCAACAACCTCATCACTTCCAGAGTACAAATCCTCCATGACTGACATTATTACCTGTACAACTAATACCTAACCCTAATAGAAATCCAACTCAAGCTCTTAACAATATTGGGTTGCAAATTCTTCCATCCTGCCTAGTGTCGACTGTACTTATACATGAGATTCAATTACAGTCTGGAAGAGTTGTTAATGATAAACCCAGAACATCGGTCATCATTCATGAGGAGAATGACGAAGAAGAAGAAGAAGAAGATTCAAATGAATCCGTGAATGATGCCATTTTGGAGGATGTGAATATTTCAAAAGTTCTAGTACCTACCTGTCCTCCCAAAGAACTTATTCAGGAACAAATAATTCCTCCATTTCCAGCAAGACTGGTAATAGAAAAACCCATAGTTCACTATGAGTATAATATCTTGAATGAATTAAAGAATATCTATATCAAAATCTTGTTATTACAAGCTATTAAAGACATACCAATTTACAGTAAGGTGATAAAGGAATGATGCATTAAACGTCCAGGGAAGAAACAAAAGACCCCCTTACAATTCATGTCATAGGAGAGATGCCTGAATATATGATAGACTAGTCCTGGATTGCAAAATATACAAATCCAGGAGCCCTAGTAGTGACTGTAATCATAAATAATACCACCATAGGTAACACATTAATCGATTTAGGATCAGCCATCAATATGATGACCACCACAGTTTTAGAAGTTTTACAGTTGGGACAATATCTTTGACCTACCCGTTCCATCTTGGAACTAGTAGACTGTACTATGGTAAATCATGTTGGAGTCCTGGACGACATTATTGTATCAGTAGCTTCATGGGAATACCTCGTAAACTTCATGGTCATAGAATCAAAGGATCCTTCTAAAGGACATCCTATCCTCTTGGGAAGACCATGGTTAGCTACTGCCAATGATTTTATAGGATGTAGGGATGGGGAGATGACCATTTCCAATGGGTTGTCTACCCAAAGACTTATTTTATACCCCCCAGCACAACCAATAACTGAAAAAGTCCTGGTAGTTAAATTGTTCCTTTGGGGATGAAAATTTTGATGGCCTTTCCTTTCCTAGTGATTTCTCATGGGCATTGCAAGAGCAAACTACTGAGAATGTATTGAATCAGTTTATTTCCTCCACCACTAGTACAGATTTTCCTTAGTTGTTTGCTAAATTTGATCAAATATTTGGAGATGAGTTTCAAGAAACTATGGCTCTCTCAATGTTTACAAAAGCACCTTGTGTCTTCACCATCGAAGAGCATATAGGACCTTTCACCATACCTTGTGAAGTTGGCCTTGAAAAGTTTATGCACATAAATGCATGATTAAGTGAATATCAACAAGCTCAACTACTTGAGGTTCTTAAAAAATAAGCCAAATCATTTGCATGGGAATACACTAATATGAAGGGTATACACCCTAACACTTGTATTCACCACATTTATATGGATCCAAATATACCACCTGTAAGATAGCCTCAGAGGAGGATGAATCCTGTTTTGAAGGAGGTAGTAAAAGAAGAATTACAAAAACTCCTTACTGCTGGTTTCATCTATCCTATTTCCAATAGAAAATGGGTGTCTCCTCTAGTAGTAGTTACAAAGAAAGTTACAGGTAAATGGCGTATTTGTGTTGATTTTAGGGAACTACACAAAGCCACTCTTAAAGACTACTTTCCTTTACCATTTATTGACCAAGTATTAGATACCTTGTCAAGTAAGAAGTATTTTTCTTTTCTTGACAGATATAGTGGATACAATCAGATCCTAATAGCACCTGAAGATCAGGATAAGACCACTTTTACATGTCCTTGGTGGACATTTGCTTATCGAGTTTTTCCATTTGGCTTATGTAATGCACTCGCTACTTTTTAGCAAGCAGTCTTAGGCATCTTTTCTGATCTTATACATGACTGTGTTGAGGTATACATGGATGATTTTATAGCCTATGGTAATACTTTTCAAGAATCTCTTGACAACCTTGAGAAAGTTTTGATCCAATGTCAAGAGATAAACTTAGCTCTTAGTCATGAAAAGTGTAAAATGTTACTAACAAAAGGTATAGTTCTAGGACACCATATTTCTTCTCAAGGAATTAAGGTAGACCCTACTAAGATCAAAGTAATAGTTCATTAGAGGAAATTTGGGGTCTAAAATGGGCCTTATAAGAAAATGTGCCAAAATAGGTTTTTCTGAGTTGGAATTCAAGAACCAATAGAATTTCAATAAAAATCAGTCAACCATAATGGTTGAATTGACATATTTGTCATAAAAAAAACTACTTTTTTTGTTCATATTTTCGACATATCTCATTGTATTTTTACTCAAATTTCGATCGGGAGAGCTCGTTGGATGCAAAATTCGATTCTGCATCCAACGAGTACCCACACGGCATACTTTTGATGGACCCCGCTACCCCAAAAACAAGAAATACCTAAAAAAATGTGATGATGACATCATCATCATGTTTTTTCAGGTATTTCTTGTTTTTGGGGTAGCAGGGTCCATCAAAAGTATGTAGTGTGGGTACTCGTTGGATGGAGAATCGAATTCTGCATCCAATGAGCTCTCCCGATCGAAATTTGAGTAAAAATACAATGAGATATGTCTAAAATATGAACACAAAAAGTAGTTTTTTTCTTTCTTCCTCCAAAATTAATTAATATTATTTTATTATTTTCCTTAGGAGGCCCATTTTAGACCCCAAAATTCCTCTAATGGGCCTTCCCTCTCAAAAAACCCAGAAGGAGGTTAGAATATTTTTGGGTCATGTAGGTTATTATCACCATTTTATTGAAAACTTTACAAAGATAGTTGCACCAATGTTTAAATTGCTCATAAAAGATGTAGAATTCCAATGGACATAATCTTGTCAAAATGCTTTTGAGATTTTAAAAGCTAAACTATTAGTAGCACCAATACTTAGGGGCCCCGACTGGACCCTTCCCTTTCATATATCTACTGATGCTTCCGATACAGCCATAGGAGGAGTCCTGAGCCAAAAAGAAGGACAATCACCTTATGCCATTTATTTTATCAGCAAAAATCTTTCTCCCACTAAACTAAACTATACCGTTACTAAAAAAGAATTTTTGGCAGTAGTTTATTATATTAATAAATTTCATCATTATATTACAGGGTACGAAGTTTTTGTACACACCGATCACTCTGCCATTATATTCTTAATGAATAAACTGATCACCAATGGTAGAGTTACCCAGTCGCTTCTCTTATTGCAAGAATTTAATATTACCGTCGTTGATCGATCTGGTAAAGAAAACTTAGTAGCATATTTTCTTTCTCATATACAACACGATAGTGATACTAAACCTATTGATGATACTTTTCCTGATGAACATCTATTCGTGGTGTCTATTCAAACCTCTTGGTTTGCTAATATTGCAAACTATCTAGCGACTGGAAAAGTACCACACCATTTGGCTCCATACGATAAACGTCGCATAATAGTACAAAGCTCTAACTATTCATTGGTTGATAATGACCTCTTTCACATTGGCCCAGATCTTATTATTAGAAGATGTGTGCAAGAGGATTAAATGATAGACATCCTTCGAGCATGCCATGATGGACCATGTGGATGCCACTTTTAGGATAAACGGACAACATACAAAGTACTGCACTCAAGTTATTACTGGCCAAGCATTTTTAAGGATGCTGCCAAGTATGTCAAAGGATGTGATAGTTGTCAAATAATGGGTAGACCCACAAAATTAGACCAAATTCCTTTACAGCCACAGGTCATGATTGAGCCTTTCGAAAAATGGGCTTTTGATTTTTTAGGACCAATCTCTCCCATGTCTCGTAAAAAGAAATATATCTTGGTTTGTACAGATTATGTTACCAAATAGGTAGAAGCTAAACCTTTATTTAGGGATACAAAGAAATCTATAGTAGAATTCATATATGAAGAAGTATTTGCTCGGTTTGGGGTACCCAGAGAAATTGTCACAGAACAAGGTACCCAATTCACTTCCAAATTAATGCAAGAGCTCACTACGAAGTATGGTATCCGGCATTGTAAGTCCTCACCTTACCATCCTCAAGCTAATGGCCACGTAGAATCAACCAATAAAGTATTAGAAGCTATTTTAACCAAGACCATTCATTTACATCATAAGGATTGGGTGTATAGACTTCTCGAGGCTTTATGGGCCTATAAAATAACATGAGAAATACTACCGAGCATACCCCCTATGAGTTATTATATGGCAAACAAGTCTTTTTACCTATTGAAATTCAAATTAAAACCTTTCATATGGCAGCATAGTTAGGTATGGATTTGGATGAAGCACAAAAGCAACGAATCCTACGGATTAGTGAATTAGATGAAATTAGACAAGATGCACTCCAAAGAACCATGCTAATACAGAGTCAGCATAAGCAATGGCATGATAAATTTATCAAGCAAAAGCAATTTAATACTGGATATTGGGCATTACTATTCTATTCACGGTTTAAAAACTTTAAAGGAATATTAACTACCCATTGGTTGGGCCCTTATGAGGTAGTTACAACTTTTGACAATGGATCAGTAAAAATTAAACCAATTGATGGCTCATAAGTTTCCTTTATAGTGAATGGACATATACTTAGGATTTATCATCAACCAACATCCAGACAGGATTTTGTACAAAATGTTTTACAGCACAGAGAAATGGAATTGATTGAAGAGGAAGTTATTCCTCCTCCTCCTGATCCATGAAATTATTTTGGGTTATCATCACTTGTATATATGTAGATATGTTTTTGCTTCTATGAATAAATGAGAGTCATTTCTGATAAAATAAATTACATACGACTCTTTTTCTTTCTATGTTTTTATGAATAAATTGAATCATCTAACAAGTGGTTTTGCAGTTTGATCATGGATACTTTATCTCTATAAAAAAATCATGAAGTATTATCTCGAAAAGGTAATTACACTCATAAGGTATCTTAAGTTTTCCTAATTTGCAGTTTGTAGTGACAATTAAAAGATGATTCCTTGCATATCATTTTTAACCGCTCCTTTTATGATTCAGATAGTTTCTGGTATTTTGATTCAGACATGTATACTTCTGATTTGTTATTTCGAACAGTGCTTGATAAGACCTATTTTCATTATCATTCATCTTGTGCCTATGGATTACTAGTTCATCTTGTACTTGTTATCAAAATTTGTCTCTCAAATATCTCTTTGTGATAACTCGAGAGTAGGTGGAATTTTTTTACCTGTGGGGAGCATTACTTATCTGTTCTGAAAAGGATGGATTCTAAGGTTAAAGAACAACTTTAAGTTATTCTCTTTTGACATGATTTATGATTAAGGCTGGTATGAAAAGCTATTTGTAAGTGTATTTCTGTAAAATCAAATTATGTGTTTTAGCAAGGATTAGCACGCTCTAGTACCAATTGAATTCCATATATTTAATTTCATTACATGCAAGTAAACCCGCCGGGGTACTGAACAGGCTCGTTGGCAGCGGGTCAATTCTAAGTAAAAATTTAATGACAGGAAGCTCGATAAATGCAAGTAAACCCGTCAGGGTACTAAACAGGCTCGCTGGTAGTGGGACTATACTTGCATGGTACCAAGATAAACCTGTCGGGGTACTGAACAGGCCTGCTGGTAGTGGGGCAATATTGGGTAAAGAGGTCTGGTTAATGCACTACTATGCACATGATTTGTAAAATAATGATCATATACATGAAGTTTTTGAAAAATTATTGAGGCCCATTCTCTTTACTGTCGCTTGAGAATCACTATAAGTTGGCTTGGACCTGGCCCTCTAATTCAATCCATACCTAGGATGTTATTATCCTAGAAATGGGACCCATAGTTACATCTTTCACAAACTCCGGGGTAAACTTAAAGTATTTGATGATGACAAGATATCTTTACAATGAGGCATAGATGCCTAGCTTTTCCTATGGAATTATTTTGATTATATTATTATCTCTTTCTATGGTGTTTCTCTGCACTGATATTTTTCATAAATATACATCTCTGAATCACTTTCCTTTACTAGTTAATTTTTCTTTTTTTTATAAAATAATGACAGCATACTTACACTTTTTCTTTGTCCAAAATAAACTATTCTTCTCCTTTGCATGAGGACATGCCATACCTTGGTTTGGGGGAGGATTATGAAGATTGATAACAAAATATTTGTCTGCTTTTATCTTTTTATGACAAAATTGCTTATCTCTAACAAATGTTAAAGTGTTTTCAGGTTATAACATGAAGCATGTTTTTACAGAAACATATGAAGAAATTTGATAGAAGACTATACGAACAATCTGACTAATGATTCAGATAATGGTCCAAATGAGATATTATGGTATTATAGCATGAATGATTAAAAATTGTCAACCAATTTTTTGTTCTTGAATATAGTTTTATTTTTGTATGGATGCTTTGATCTTAAAATTTCTTTTGTTATCATTTTACTATTAGCATCTTTTTATCTAAATACACATGAAAACTATTTTTCTTGAATGTCATTTATGCATTTGCAATATATGTTCAAGCTGTCCAAAGTTTTACTTTGGACATGGTTGAACTTGTTATAAACTTTATAAATTTATTCATCAAATGCATATGCTTCTTAAAAGATACATATCTTGAATTCTGCTATAATAGTATGGTCCCCTAAGAAATCTAAATCTTCTACTATCTCATCATCATTTTTTCTATTTTGAAATAAAATAAATATTCCTTTAATAAGATTAAAGTTTAAATTCTTTCTTTCATTCGCCAAGTAGAAGGTAGTTACTAGCGCAATTTTTCCTTCTTCCTTAATCATTTTTCTTTTTGCTCAGAGGGACCTAGCATTTCTCTAGTTTGGGGGAATGTTGAGCCTCATTTTGTTATCATTTTTGGACATTAAATAACATATTTTATTATCTTTAGTATGTTTATGTCATACAAATCGTTATTTCGGCACAAGGTAAGAACAAATCTGATGTTATTTCCAATTTGGTTATTAATATCATTTTTATGATTTTATTAACTCAAAACTATGTTATTTAAAGCATTTTTAAATGTACTATCTGATATGTATATTTGTTTGCATATTTTATAATTCGTTTGGGCAAATTAACAATAAAATGTATTCATCCTTCCTTTCTCACCATACATACAGCTCACGATCCAGCTTGGTGTTCATCTCGTCATCTAGCCGTCGCATGAGATTCACTGATCATTTTCCATGTGTGCCTTAGATTGATGCACTATACATCCAGCTTACAGTTTAGTGTTCCATTTAGCTTGTTGTTCAACTCTCTTATCAGCTTGCGCATTGTCCATAATCAGTTTTGGGAATTTAAACATAAAACAGTTTGTAATATCCTTCGCTCGCCATCATGCCAACCATCTATGTGCTGGACCGATGCATTTAACTCATCCTCTGGAAGGATCACCACCAGTCTGCATGCTCGTGCTGATAAGGGATCCGTGTTCCAGAAACTTCTTGTTGTGTACAAACCCGCGCTCAACACCAAGCCATCCTCCATGCCAAGGAAGGGATTCACGCCGCGATGAAGAGGATCTGCCCACGTGAAAAAAGAGTATCACGCCACATCAAGAGCGCTGTAGAAGCCTGTCCACGTAAAAGAAGGAGTAGACTCGTCACGTTATGCCACAATCACACTGAATAAAGAGCCATACCATGCGTTGGTTGCAAATCAATTATGTGCTTTAAAGATTGCCTAAAATTAGAGAGAATTCTACCTTTAGGGTCAACTTTCTCATCTCTTATGTAAAACTATATATATCAGTCTCAGAATGAAGAGAAAGTTAGTTAGACAAAGCTAAAGTTAGTCACATTAGAGAAAATTTCAACTCAAAATGGGCCTTTTAAATTTAACTCAAATTCTATGTCATCATGTGTTAGCGAATGAAATTGCTTTAAATTGGAAATACCGTATAGGTCTTAAACACTTTTTTAATATAAATTTGGGGATAGGTATCATAAAAAAAACTACTTTTTTTGTTTGTATTTTTGACATATCTCCCCATTCTTTTACTCAAATTTCAATCAGGAGAGCTCATTGGATGCGGAATTAAAATCCGCATCCAACGAGTACCCACTCAGCATACTTTTGATGGACCCCTCTACCCGAAAAACAAGAAATACCTTAAAAACATGATGATGACATCATCATCACGTTTTTTCAGTTATTTCTTGTTTTTGGGGTAGAAGGGTCCATCAAAAGTATGCCGAGTGGGTACTCGTTGGATGTGGAATTTAATTCCGCATCCAATGATCTCTCCTGATCGAAATTTGAGTAAAAACATGGGGAGATATGTCGAAAATACAAACAAAAAAATAGTTTTTTCTTTTCTTTCTCCAAAATTAATAAATATTATTTTATTATTTTAACTATTATTTTATTACTTTTTTTAGGAGGCCCATTTTGAGGTGAAATTTCTTCTAAAAAGAGTTATATGCATTGCTGTTGAAGATTGCGTTTGAGTAGGAGTTAGCAGACTTCACCCCTGATTGTTGAGAGGACCCCTCATCAACTAGAGGTTCATTAGCTTAGTTTTAATTCAGTTCTTTCTTTTCTGTTTTAGTTAATCTAGTTTAATTTTTAGTTTGTTTTTATTATATGCCGATTTTATTTCCTATATTGTATTAACTTAGTTTTCTTTCAGTAGTTAAACAAGTATTTTATTTCTTGTATTGCGTTAGTTTAGTTTTATTTCAGTAGTTAAATAAGTAGATGCATGCATAGTTTTACTTTCAGTCTTTTATTCTTAGTTAGTTGTTTTTAGTTATTCATTTAATTCCAGTATTGCTTTCAGTTTTCAAGTAGAGTAGTTTATTTCCATTTGAATTTAGTTTTGGTTAGTTGTGAATTGGTTTAAGTAGAATAGTTTGTTTTCATTTCAATGTAGTCTTGTTTATTTATTTCTTTTTATTAATTTATTTATATAGAATAGTTTG
>LPNX010324872.1:281909-344108 GCA_001517045.1 Pseudotsuga menziesii | reverse complement strand
ACTTATCTGTTAATGAAGAATTCACCCGCAACCAGCTACGTCGCTGCAACGTTCCACCCAACCATAGGCCAGCTTGCTCATCAATCTCTCAGCAACGCTACCGCCCCCGAGCTGGGCATGATTCCTCCAGAATAAGGGTCAATTGCAGGCTTACACATAGCCAAGGGGACACATAACAGCCAAACCAACACTGCTGGGTTTCACAGGCTTTCAATAGACAAGCCAAGCCAGCACAGCCTGAAGGCTAACCATTGCACTCAGGCAACCAAATAGCTATCACAGCTCAAACAGGGAAAACGAATTGCACAGCCCCAAAAACACAACAGCAAACAAACTACAACAGGGAAAAACGACCCAACTAATCTGTGAGACAGCCAAAACCATGAATGGCCCTTCACAGTCAGTCGTGGATGCAAAATCACGGCTCTCAAATCACTATGTGCGCCCCAAACAGAAGAACACCTACGCGTGGGTAAACAATCCGACCCAGCAAGGAAGATAACAGACAATGGAGGCCCTGCGTGAAGAAAAACAGCTCTGTTTTTGCCCGTGGATGCACCACTAACAGGAAGGACGTGAATTTGCAGTTCGTGGGTGCTCAGCAACTCGTGGGGGAGAGGAAGAAAACCTGCGTGAGACCAAAAACGCCCCCAAAACCTGTGCGTGAGGAACCAATGGACCCAAAATCGTGGTAGAGTGAACTGACCAAGGATGAGTGCGTGAGGGAGAAGAATGGACAGACATGGGTGGAGTGGGCAAATGGGTAAGGCTGACAGCCTGCCACAACCACCACCACCTCAGCAATAACTCCCCAACCACCAGCTGAAGCATTAAAGAGGTTGACAAGGTTGGGTGAGACAAAAAGGGTGACAAATAACAAAGGTGGAAAAACCACAAGGTAATAAAACATGGGTTTTTTCCCCATAACCCAAGGTTTGACATCCCCCACCCCTTATCCTTTGGAACCATGCCCTTTTCATTCAACGTTGCACTGCCGTAGCTGGTTGTGGTTTATTTTAATTGATGTGCGGGTTTACATGATGCCAAATTAAAATGTGCCGGATAGCACGACATACCATCGGCAATTATCCCCATTGCCGAAACATACACAACAAAATCGATGGTGGGGCTTTTGCCTTGAGCTCCTCACCATGATTAATTACAATACATACATCATGCAAACGGGGTCAAAACCGGGGATGTGACACAAACCCTGGTTGATAATTAAATATTAGGTGAATTAGTCTAGTCGATATAACACCCAACAATAGTCTTCAGGTAAGTATTGAGGCAAAAGACAGTCCGGTTCAGGTATGGCAAATTTTTTCCTCTTTATTTGATAAATCTTATGATGTTTCTGTATATTATCTTAAAAAGAAGATCTTTGACCTCAAACCTGCTCAATTTGAAAGAGTTGAGTTATATCTTACTGAATTGAAAACTTTAAATGAGAAATTAAATAGTTGTGGTAAAGATTACAAGAAAACTGACACTGCTCTTATTATTCTTGTAGAACATAAAATGCCATATTGTTTTGATATGTTCATCCAAACTAGGAATAAATCTCTATAATTGTCTCAAAGTACTACGAAACCAAATTTTGATGATTTTTGTAAAGAATTGATCAATGAGCAAGAAATATTAATTGTTTCAGGGCAACGCACACCTAATAAAGCTCTAACTGCACTTAATAAGAATCCTAAGAAGGGTTTTAATAATACTAAAGGTTCTAATCCTTCTAATACTAATTTTGGACATGCTTCTCATGCTTCTAATGAAAATATTAAACAGAATAAAGTGTATGATTCTTGTAAACATTGTGGTAAAACTAACCATCCTGAAAAGAATTGTTTTAAAAAAAAATGTTTAATGGCCAAAGCTAAAAAGAAAACCTCTAATGACTCTCAAGTAGCTTTATGTGCATCTATTGTTTTTCATGATAATTCTTCTTCTAACATGGAATGGATAATGGATTCTGATGCATCTAAACATATGACTAGTGATGCTTCTTTATTTACTTCTTATGATTGTAGAGGTTATCTTGTTCCTACTTGTCTCTAACGTTCCTATATGGAATCATTGGCATTTTTAGGGCATTCGTCTCTTGCATATTAACATCATACTAATAAGAAATGCATATATGCTTTATATTAGTTGCTTAATGATTAAATTTTCATATATTTAATTGAAATCTTTGGCTCACTATTTATATGTTGTGGCTGACACTTAATGTGTAAAAGTAACTTCATTTTCCTTAATGAGAAAGTTAATATTTTATTTGATCATATTATGTTGCCATTCCTTTATATGATGTTTGCTAATCTTTGGTATATAAGCATTTTCATTTTTGTATAAGAAATTTTGTTTTATGATCTTTATATGCTTTAATATTGAAATTTCTTGTGTAGATAAGTTCTCTGTTTAGGCTTTCACCTTATTCCAGGAGTAATGAAGCATAATATTCTACTCTTAAAGTCATGATGTTCATCTGTATGATGCCATTTTCGATGTATAGACCATTGGGGTCTTGTTTATTCGATGTTTGAGGTCTTCTACAAATATTTATATTGCACCTTGATTGGAAGAATGTCTACGATCCGCATGTGTATTGGCCATCTGGGTTTTTTTTTTACACTTTTATGGTGTTCTTAGCCACACGTTCTGTTGTATCGACCATCAGAAGGTATCTGTACACTAGTGTGTATGTTATATCAGAGTTCTTCAGCTATCATGTATGGTTGTGATCATTCTTGTGGTGATCTAGGCATCTTGTGATTGGATTCCATCACATGTTCTCTGCATTTTACTGTTGGGTCTTTCATCGTACAACCTGGTTCATGTGCACTTTCATGATTCAGTGAGAAGCGGTTGTTCATCATCAAATTCCATCAACCGAAGTGTTCTTCTTATTTGCAGCTTTGGTTCTTCTGGAAGTTGTCATCAAGGGGGAGTAGTAATGACTCCTTCCTTCCTTAGTGTTAGTGTGAGCCCTTCTCCCAGCCATTATGAAGGGGAAGTGATGGAATATATTATATTCCTTGGAAGGTAATAATGTTTTGGTATTATGTCGGAAGTTGTCTACAATCTTATGTAAAAGAGTAATACATTTAACCCATAGTTATATGGTGTTGTATTTACTTGTGTAGAGTATTTTTCCATGGTATTGTATTAAGAGATGTTATTTTGGAGAATTATGTTATCCCACATGCAATATGTGAGAGTAATTCCTCCTTATCTCTTAGTATATAATACGTTCAAGTGAGTCTCTACACATCATGTATTCTTTTTCCTGAGTAGTCATTAATCTGTTTCTCCGTGCGTAATTCTGCAAATAATTTGCTATCTTACGCTCCCACCAATCCTTAATTTTCTGCTTTTATATCATTTGCTTTCATTCATCTCAGATATGTACTACCGGCAATGGAAACAATGTTGTAATCTCACGGATCACAAAGGGTTACCAATAATACACATTTATAAGCATACAGACATATCAAAGACAAGAGATAAGAACACAGGTGTAAGAATAACAGATTATATTATAACAGATGAGTTCATACAAATACACAGAATTGAACTGACTTCATATCTGGCTCAATAGCCTAATATATATCATTTACAAATGGTTACAAAATAACTACCTATCGGTTCAGTCAATCGACATGACCTTAGCTGGCTGACCTAATCTCTAATTAGTCAACTGGTTGACTAGCTCCTCCAACAGATGGCATAGATGAGGTTCTCTCTTGAGACTCTTCAATTTGTATAAAAAACTTGGAAGAAATCATGGGAGAGGGTCCATATTGAATAGTTCACCAACTTGTCCATGTTCTCCTCTTCATGCTACATTTATCATAACATGCCTTTGAACTTGACATGAATGCCTCTTCCTCAATGAATTCTCCTTCCTTCGGGGGATTTACAACCTCCTCATTGTGTAATTAGTCAATTTGTTCTTTTTAGTTAGTGTAACTTAATGAGTGTAATTTATTCAATTTATTCCCAAGATAGCCAAACACCAACTTGTGTCTTCCCTCACAACTAATGTGGCATATTACGTGTAATGTCATCATCCGAAGGTGTTGGAAATGAAGAATATTTCACTCATCTTCTTGTGACATCCACTACTTTTTGAACACAAAGGAAGTCATTATACTATAACTGTAATACCTACAAACTTGACTCTATTTACTTTAATCAAATAGAGTATAGAAATGAAACTTTAGTTCGAAGATAAAGAGAAACCTTTAATCAACGTTTATGTATCAATGCCAATAATTACCATACTAACATATCTGTAATTTAGTTAATTATGTTTGAACATATCATGTTTCTTGTATAATGGAACTAATACCTTATTTGTTGCTTCTTATGCAGGGGTAGACCTCATTGTTTTTATAAAGAAACTTTTGGAGATGGGAAACTCATGTAATAGAGTAAGAAAAACTAGAAGAAATATGCCCATTGAAAAGGAAAATGAGGTAAGAGAAAAGGGTAGGTTGACAATGGACAGAGTCAAAAATGGTCCATACATTTCCACTGATATTGCGATCGATCTTAACACAGTTGATGACATAAAAACTTCTAGTTCAGAACCACGAGTGAAGTGGTTGCGTCCAACAAACCCAACTCAAATTCCAACATCAACACAGTCTCCAACCAAGAATCCATCAACGATCCATGCTAAAGCTCTTGAAGACATAAGTATATTGAGAGATGCTGAGTATCAAGAGTTGGACGTAGGAGAAATTATTAATTTTCAATATCTCCAAGAAGACCATAACCATGTTGAGCACACTCCCAATATGGACCAACATGTGAATGAAGTAGCACAACAAAGAAGCTCTGAGATTTGTAGCTCATGTCCACCTTCCCTACCTCAACTGTCTAGTGCAAGAAAAAGGACTCCTATATGTATCCATGTGGATGAAAGTTGTATGTCAGACCTTGAAGGGAAGTTTCCCAAAGGCACTATCAGTTGGCAATGTAGCAAATTAATGAAGGAATATTTTGAATCCAAAGGAGATGCAGGTAAATTTCAATTATTACTATGTTTGTTAAAGTCAAATTGTTTGGTTGTTGTTAGGAGAATTATGGGCATAAATATGGTTAGAAGTTCAGAGGATAACAATCATATTGTTAGAAATCTCCAATCTTCTCTTAATACGATTGGGAAGACGTTTTGTACTAAATATATTGTGTGGCTTGTCGTGTGTTATCAAAATCAGTTGTAAGCAAGTCCACACGGAAACATCGCCTCCTTTCACACACTTCTCACATACTTAAATTAAATAGAAAAATTGTTAAGAAGTACTATGTTATAAGAGAAATCTCCAGACTCTAGGTGGAAAAGATTGTTTGGATTTTTTCGACAGGTTGCCTCATTGAGATATGAAGCTAATTGATGTTGTTAAGGACTTAGTACAAAAGTTCTAGCATGATCATACCAGACCTTCATCTAACCAAAGAGATGTGCTAAAGTTGAGAAAAGTTTATACTAAACGTGAACCCCACGTCAAACACTTCCTTGACACAACATAGACTGAACTCTATGAGAGATTCAGGAATGAGCACACACAATTGAACCTGGGACAAAGGCTCTTTGAGAAATGTAAACCATGGTATGTTCGTATATGCATTGATCGAAACACATGTTTTTGTAGATACCATGTAGAATATGAATATGTTTATGACACGTATAAAAATATTTTTTTGATTTGCATACTAACATTGAGCAGGGCTGCAATGAATCTGTAATACCACCGAATGCATCAAGAGATTTTATTAGCAACGTCATGTGTCCAAGGCATGAAGGAAAAAAATACTATGGAAAATCATGTCTATATGGGAATTGTTCCAGGTGCAGTTGGTTTTCTCTTTTGAACCGTTGCATTCATGGAAGCGATGAGCATCAATTTGGAAGTATGATCATGGAGATGCAGAGCTTCAAGTACGTAACATATCAATCATATAGTGTGAAGGAAAGAAAATGATTGCATTGATGAAGTCGCAGGTGCAAATGATAATTGCATGTTTTTCCTCTTACATGTTCAGTTTCTACATATACATTATTTAAAGATCACATTCTAATACAACCCTTGTTTTCATGGCAAAAGGTATGGGTATTTGATTTTTTTACGGAGTTCTACAAGAAAACCAAGCAGTATGTTTAGCATGTGCATGTAGAGCGATGGTAGGATGACCAGTACATAAAATGAAAGGACATATTTCCCATTGGGACCATATTGTCAATTGTGGATTTTACAGAAAACCAGACCCTTCAGCCACAAAATGAAATTCAAAGTCAATACTACCATTTCAACCAAGTCAACATCATGGTACATATTACGTATAGGCATGGCCTTGAGAGCAACATTAACAATAGGATAATACAGAAGAAAACCAACTTTTACATAAGTGATGACAAATGCCATGATCTACATTATCTGCAACATTGTTTTTTATTTTTCTATGATCAGCTAAAGGAGGAATATATTCAAATGGAACGGCATTGGATATGGTCAGATAGTTATGTGGGCCAGTTCAAAAATTCTTGAGTCTTCCAATAGATGAGTATGTTGCATAAGACTTACAATGTGTCGCATATATGGAACTACTTTGAGACTAGGCACGACAAAGGTAAGCATGATGGGGTCGATGCATGCATCAAGACCACAATATGAAGGGAGGAGATGAGATTTACCAAAAACCCCCATATCAAAGATGTAGAATCCATAGTTCAATGGTGCTCTGCAACAATGCCATACTGAACTAAAGTGCAACATACATTAACACGGGAGGAAGGGCAGTCAAGAATTTTTGGCAAGTGGTTGATGTAGATCGATCTCGTTCCTATAGTTGTGGCACAGTACAAGTAACACATGATTTCATTCGGTTTGAATCTCAAACAACCCCCTATTTGAAATATGGATGCAGAAACCTGCTTTCTTTTGCATCCCTTATAGTAGTGGTGAATGGGATGAATGTGAATGCATGGATTGAGTTGATGATTGGGATGATGTGTCACTTGCAGTAGACCCATGTGTAGTAATTGAAACAAACCACTTAGAGGAGGGTCATTCAATGATTTCAACATACTACAACCATATCTCAGATCGTGTACAGCCAGGACACATATATTCAGTTGTTGTCCCAAAAGACAATGAATGGGGCACAGATTATTGGTTGGCACGATGCATTCGAGGTATGAAAATCCTAAATGGATCATTGATTGATGATGAAGGAAATGAATTTCCTATTGGCTTGATGGTGGTTGAGGGTGAATATCTTACATTATATGGGAAATCAAGAAGAACTAGTGGGAATGTATTCATGAATTACAGACCAAGTTCGGTGGTCTATCACTTAACAAACTTCAGTGTTGGCACGAACATCCATCTACAGACAATGTCAAACCAAAACTCAACCAAGGTATGTTACTTCTTACCTCATTCAAATCACATTGATGGAGACAATTAGCGACAGAGAGGATCCAGATGGCTATATTGAATGAGATTGGGTAATTGCAGTTACACTCCTCTTACACTACCACACTAGCCTAACGTTCGACCACTCCTACCCTAAATGTTCGAAAACTTCTATGATATGACTATTTATATCTATTAACCACTCCTCCTTCAACTTGCACAATATAGTTCATACGCATAATGAGGCATGGGAAGGGTCGGTGCACCATTTCCAGGGTTGCATGGACCCCATTGGGGCGAAACCCTAGTTTACATAATCTAGTCTAGAGGCATGCCTGGGGCGTGTAAAGTTGGGGGGAGGCCACCCTATCCATAATCCCAATGGAACCAACAGTTCATCGATCGGAGCCTTGGTCAACATTCTATGGTGAGTTGTAGTAGGCATGCAAAAGCCATTCAGGGACGCTTGGGCCAATTCAAGGCAGGGGTCCAAAAACCAAACCAGGTGGCGATTTCTGAATCTGTCAGATTATGAAGGTGTGTTTGGGCATGGCCTCCATGGGAAGGCCACCCCTGGGTGCTCGACACAGGGTTTCGTATGGTCTATGCACCGTTTCTAGGGTTGCATGGACCCCACTGGGGTGAAACCCTAGTTTGCAAAATCTATCCTGGAGGCATGCCCAGGTTGTGCAGAGTTGGGGGGAGGCTCGCTTGTCTATAATCCTATGCAATGATTGGAATGGAACTGATAGTTTTTCGATCATATCCCTGGTCAACCTTCTATGGCGAGTTGCAGTAGGCCTGCAAAAGTTGTTTAGGCATGCATGGGCCAATTCAAAGTTGGGGTCCAAAAACTAAACCGAGCGGCAGTTTTCAATTTTGTCAGCTCCTGCAGTTCTATTTGGGCATGGCCGCCATGGGTAATCTACCACCATCTGCTCAGCATAGGGCTTTTCAGGGCTAGGCACCATTGCCATGGTTGCATTGACCCCATTTTCATGTGACTTTCAACTCGACATAACTCGACAGCCGAAGGTCAGATCGACAAACCGCTGACTCTGTTGGTCTCCTGGAATGCCACTACCTCTTTTGGATCCTCTCTACCATGTTTTTATGGCCCAGTGACTTCATTGTGCATCGATTTTGTAACTAGGTTTTTGCTCAGTTTCCTTCAATGCAACTCTTGTATTGGTGGGTCAACTCTACAAAACCCTCCACCGTACCAGTCTTGGTAGTGATCCCATATCAAAATTTCTCATACACACTTATTGGAGCCAACGAAATTCAATCTTACTTCTCTATTTGGTTTTTCTCTCTTGGACTGAGAGTCACCAAGTGTCCCTAAATGGCATTTTCATGTGACTTTCAACTTGACATAACTCAGCAACTAGAGGTCAGATAGAAGAACCATCAAATCTGTTGTTTTCTTAGAATTCCATTACCTCTAGGGGGACCTCTCCACCATTTTTCCATGGCCTAGTGAATTCATTGCGCATCAGTTTCATAAAATAGGGTTTTGCTCAGTTCACTTCAATGCAACTCTCGCATTGGTGGGTCAACTCTACAAAATCGTCCACCATTTCAGTCTTGGTAGTGTTCCCATATTGACATTTCCCATGCACACTTTATGGAGCCAATGACATGCAATCTTGCTGCTCCATTTGGTTTTTCGCTCTTGGACCGATAGTCACCAAGTGTCCTTGAATGACATTTTCATGCGACTTTCAGCTCGACATAACTTGACAACCGGAAGTCAGATTGACGAACTATTGAATTTGTTAGTCTCTTGGAATTCCATTACTTCTAGTGGTCCCTCTCCACCACATTTTCATAGCCTAGTGACTTCATTGTGCATCGGTTTCGTAAACTAGGGTTTTTCTCAATTTCCTTCAATTGAACTCACATTGGTGGGTCAAATCTCCAAAACCCTCCACCGTTCCAGTCTTGGTAGTGTTCCCATATTGGAATTTCCCATACACACTTGTTGGAGCCAATGACATGCAATCTTGTTGCTCTGTTTGGTTTTTCGCTCCCGGATCGAGAGTCACCAAGTGTCCCTGAATGACATTTCATTCGACTTTCAACTCGACATAACTTGACAACTGGAGGTCTAATCGATGAATCATTGACTCCATTGGTCTCTTGGAATTCCATTACCTCTAAGGGTCCCTCTCCATCACATTTTCATGGCCGCGTGACTTCATTGTGCATCGGTTTCGTAAACTAGGGTTTTGCTCAATTTCCTTCAATGCAACTCTCGCATTGGTGGGTCAACTCTACAAAACCCTCCACCGTGGCAGTATTGGTAGTGTTCCCACATTGGAATTTCCCATACACACTTGTCGAATCCAAATACATGCAATCTTAATGCTCTGTTTGTTTTTTCTCTCCCAGACCAAGAGTCACAAAGTGTCCTTGAACGACATTTTCATGCAACTTTCCACTTGACATAACTAGGCAATCAGAGGTCAGATCGACGAACTATCGACTGCGTTGGTCTCCTGGAATGCCACTACCTAGAAAACAATAAACCATATAACTAGAAGCTATGTACCTACACTACAACCAAGAAACTAGAGTTTCATCAATTACAAGTAGAAACACATAATTGTATGAATTAGAAGTAAAAACTCATACATGAATTACAAGTATATAGCCAATTAGGGTTTCATGGATTGAAAGAATTTCCCATACATAGATATGATGTATTATTTTAGTCTCTCTTATGTAGAACCACTTATACCATATACCTAATCTACAAGAGAAAATAACAAAAAAACTAGGGTTTTACGAACTACAAACCATAAACCTAAAAACTAGGGTTTATAAATTTACACATATAACTACAAGATAGGGTTTTATGAAGTAGAAATTCACATACATAGAGATCATGTGCTATGTTAGTCTTACTTATGTAGAAATACTTAAACCATATACCTAAGCTACACACACAACTAGAAAAAAACCTAGGGTTTCATGAACTACAAACCACAAACCTAAAAAATAAGGATTTCAAATTTACACATACATCTACAAAATAGGACCATATACGTATGTAAATAAACTTAAACCATATACCTAATATATAAGAACAAATGTCAAGAAAGATAGGGTTTCTTGAACTACAAACCACAAACTTAAAATGTAGGGTTCACAAATTTAGACATAGAACTACAAACTGGGGTTTATGAACTCATTAGGTTTATATAATTATATTTGTTAGTCTCACTAACTAGAAACTAGTATACCATATACCTAGAAGATATGTACCTGCACTACAACATAGCTAGGGTTTCATGAACTGCAAAACACAAACCTAAAAGCTATGGTTCACACATTTTAGACATAGAACTAAAAACCAAGGTTTATGAACTCAATAAGTTTATATAATTAGATTTGTTAGTGTCACTCAACAAGAAACCAATATACGATATACCTAGAATATATGTACCTTCACTACAACAAAGAAACTAAAGCTTTATGAATTACAAGTATACACAAATAATTGTATGAAATAGAAGTAGAGATACATACATTGATTACAAGTATCAAGACAACTAAGGTTTCATGAATTGAAATAAATTCAAATGCATAGAGATCAAATTATATGTTAGTCTCACTTGTTTATATACACTTAGACCATATAACTAATCTACAACAACAGATAGCAAAAAATATAGTGTTTTGTGAACTACAAACCACAAACCTAAAAAATAGTGTTTACACATTTACACATACAACTACAAACTAGAGCTTTATGAATTCTTTAGGTTTAGATAATTAGATTTGTTGGTCTCACTTAACTAGAAACCAATAGACCATATACCTAGAATATATGTAGCTAGAATAGACCATATAACTAGAATATATGCTTGCAAGCCAATAACCATAATGAAAGTGTGATCCGGGAGGATATTGGTGGCCACCCACCTATTCCACTTGGACCCCCACCATTGTTTCTTTCAGTTTTCCAGTTTCCTTAATTGTAGCATAGTTTACTATTTTTGGCAGTTTTCAGGTCCTAAACTTTCGGAGCCGTTTTGAGGCCCTAAACGACGTTTTTTCGGAATCGAATGGTTGGGTAAATATGATTCCATTTTAGACTCAACATTTGTTATTTATGGATGTAGTACTTGAATAGATCTTTTTAACAATGTATCATGCACATCAAATGGAGGTAGTATGCCAAAGTTACGACCCTGGGAAATTGATGTACCAAGTTACCCAACGGGGCCCACATTCTGGCGTTTCACCTCCTAGGGTTAGGTTTTTGGATGTGTATGGTTTTCGTTGTTTCTAAATAATATATAGGCCCTTCGAGACTCATTATAACATAGAGTTTAGAGGCATGTAGCCACCACATCTCTTCCCAGAGATAAGCTACCAGCACTCTAGCTAGTTTATTTTTATTCTGTATGTAAACAAGTTTCAGTTCTTTGATTAATGAAATGAAGTGTTATTTCCACTGCATCTTTATTTCTATGGTTTTTTTTGTATTCTATTGCATTCATGCATAAATCTAGATTAGTGGTATTAGAGCAATCTGCTCTTTCTCGATCCTTCTTTGCATGTCCCCAACAAGGGCGGGCTATAAAGAGTTAGGGCTCGATTTGGTTGATTCCTTTGCAAGATCAGCCTCGCAAATCTCGACAGCCTCGCATGGGGGACAAAAAGAAAGATGAGGGCATAGAATATCCTATAAAAATGTTGCTCTAGGAGGCCCTTGAAAAACAAAGGAATGCGATGATGGATAACTTTGCCTAGATCCTTCAACGACTTCCCACTGGCAGCGCATCTGCATCTAGTAGTGACTCTAGAGGCAAAACCCCTTTTAAGGTAAAGGTAAACTTCGACATTCCCATATTTGATGGCCGTATAGATGCAGACACCGTAGATATATGGTTCAATCTATTAGAAGGATATTTCTCGGTTCATGACTTTTTTGATTGGGAAAAGATTACTTTTTCACCACTCAAAGCTGCTCCCCATGTCAAGGTCTGGTGGGAAACCTACTATGAGAGAAAGGATGAGGAGGAACCCTCTTTGTTCTCAGCCGTACCCACTTGGAATTCTTTGCGAGATGCCATAAAGGGACAATATTATCCAGTGGGGAGCTATGAGGACAAGTACATACAATGGACTACGCTGCGGTAGCAAAGAGATCAAGATGTGCATGAGTTGATGAATCTATTCCATACCCTACGCACCAAGTTGGGTATAAAATATTCAGAGAAACATTTGGTGCTAAAGTAATGAAGTTGTTTGCACAGATACATTCAAGAGGAAATGAAGTTCCTCAACATCTCCTCGCTTGGTACAGCATACCGATATGCTGCCAAAATTGAGCAAAAATTCAAACAAAAAAAGCGAGACTTTGGGTCTGCAAATCAGAAGCAAGCAAAAGGTAACCCCAAACTGCAGAACCAAGGACACAGCCAAGGCACAGTGACTCAAGACAACTTTCCAAAGCCGCAAGAACAGAGCAACATTGCGAAACCGAAGAAGGAAGTGGGAAAGTGGTGCGAGTTCTATAAGAACCCCACTCACAACACAAGTGAGTGTCATGCCAAGCAGTGACTGGTGGCCGAGATAAAGGCTTCCAAATCAGATGCATACTCTGATACTAAATCAAAACTCGAGAAGTGGAATGACATAGGGAAGAATATTATTGATGCAGAGCCCAATGCCACCATTACAACCACGAATATCCAAAAGGAAGACCCAAAATATTTAGAGGAGGAGGAGCGTCTTTTCCACTCCCAGATGTGGGTAAAGGGTTCTCCTCTATAGTTCGATATCGATAGTGGGAGCCAAAAGAACCTCATTTCAGCAGAGTTCATGAAGTGGTTGGGCTTGTCGACCATAGCACACCCACAGCCATACACCATCAGGTGGCTTCACCAAGGACGTAATATCCGCGTCAGCCAGCAGTGTCGCCTTCCCTACAGCATCAAGCCCTTCACCGATGAGGTATTATGTGATATTGCTCCTATTGATGTTTGTGATGTATTATTAGGTCAAGCATACTTATGGAAGTGACATGTTGTGTATGAGTCCCGACCTCACGCTGTTATTGTTACATTGGGAAATAACTTGTACAGGATACCAGAAGTACCACCTCCTATCACTATCTCTTTGGTTACTGCAAAACAATGCAGTAAGCTCATTTCCAAAACTGGGAAATTTGTTTTCTTGATGATTCACCCTCAAGGAAAGAAGAAGATCGTGGCCACGACCTCTAGACAAGGCCCCATCTGCACGACAACAACAAATGTACAAGGTCGTGGAGGAGTATCAGGACATATTCACCTCACCCATAGGGGTGCCTCTGCACTATCAGGTCAAGCACCCCATCAATCTGACCTTAGGTGCACCGCTACCCAATGGAATGATCTATCGACGCTCTATTGTAGAGAATGATGAAATCAAGAGGAAAATTTAGGAGTTGCTGTAGAAGGGTCACATCTGACCAATTTCATTGCCCTATGGGAGCCCGATCGTGTTGGTACATAAGAAGGATGGGACTTGGAGACTCTGTATTGACTATCGGGTGCTAAACAAGATCACTATCTAGAATAGGTACCCGATCCCACGGATTGTTGACCGCTTGGACCAGCTTAAAGGGGAGAAATATTTTATCAAGATCGACTTAAAGTTCGGGTATTACTAGGTACCAATCGAACTGACCAATGTGTGGAAGACTGCTTTCAAAGCCAAGGAGGGCCTTTTCAAATGGTTGGTCATGCCTTTTAGGCTGATGAATGCTCTTGCAACCTTTATGAGGCTGATGGATGATATCTTGCGGCCATTCACGAACTCATTTGTAGTAGTGTACTTGGATGACATCCTGATATTTAGCCAGAATTGGGAAGAGGGCCTCCATCACATCGGACAAGTCCTCCAAACACTGCAAAAGCACAAGTTGTGTGCCAATTTGGACAAGTGCACTTTTGGCATGACCTAGGTTCAGTATCTGGGATATATCATTGATGAGTGTGGGGTACATGTGGATCCAGGCCAAGATCCAAGTCATTCAGGATTGGCCAGCCCCAACTACTCTAACAGAGCTTCGCATCTTTCTGGGTATTGCTAATTTCTACCATAGGTTCATGTTTGGATTCTCTCATATCACTTGGCCCTTGAGTCAAGTCACCAAAGGAGGAGCGAAAGAAAAATTCTTCTAGTTAGAAACTCAATAGAAGGCATTTGCAGAATTGAAACATCACCTCTGCTGTGCCCCAGTGCTCACATTACCATACCTACAACAACCATTTAAGACTGAGACAGATGCCTTTGACTATGCTATTGGGGTATTCCTTACTCAACAAGGGAATCCAGTGGCATATCATAGTGAGACACTGTCTGACATAGTTTGCAAATATCCCACTTATGAAAAAGAGATGTATTCCATTGTACAGGTTTGCTGATAATGGAAGCATTACATTTTGGGGAAGGAAACGATCATCCACAGAGACCATCGACCCCTGCAATTCACACAGACACAAGGGAAGTTACATAACGATCACCATCAGAAGTGGTCCACATATCTACAACAGTTTCATTTGAACATCAAGTACAAGAAGGGAAGCACCAATAATGTTGCATACTACCTCATTTGACCACTGATCGTGGTGATAACCACCGTGCTCAACTCTTGTGGGAATGAGACTTCTGGTTGGCCGCTTCTCTACAAGAGCGATCCAGAATTCATCCACACATACAGGACGCTCTTGGAGGGAAACCAAGTTTCAAATTTTCACCTCTAGGATGCACTACTATGTCACATGGGACACCTTTATGTTCCTTCAAGCGAGCGTGCGAAGATGATTTGGGAAGTTCACTACATTCAGGTTGCTAGGAATTTCAGGGTTTCGAAAATAGTGGTAGTACTACAGAAGTATTTCTATTGGCTGAACCTTCAACAAGACGTCAGGAATTACATCCGATCCTGCACTTCCTGCGCCATTGCCAAACCGTACATAAAGGAGCAAGGCCTCTATATTCCATTGCCTACCCCTAGTCGACCTTGGGAATCCATCTCCATGGATTACATGTCGGGCCTTCCTTCTACTAAGCATGGAAACAACTGTGTGTTTATGGTCGTTGATAGATTCTCAAAGATGGCCATAATGGTGGTCTGTAAGAAGAATATCACAGCAGAAGCCACTGCTAAAGTCTTGTTTGAACGAGTGTGGGTACACTTTGGGACCCCACATTCTATAATCTCAGATCAAGACAGTAGGTCCTTAGTACATTCTGGTCTGGCCTATGGTCAATTCTAGACACCAAGCTCACAAATTCCATGACTGTCCATCCCCAATTGATGGCCAGACAGAGGTCGTCAATAGAATCATCGTACACATTTTGTGCATGTACAACTTAAAGCATCAACGCACATGGGATGAGAGCCTCCCCTATGTACAACATAGCTATAACTAGGCCCTCCAGGGATCAATTGACCACAACCCCTTTTAGGTGGGCTTGGGATTCCATCCACTATGTCCCATTGATGTAGCCATGCCATTTGTAGCTACTTAGGTTGATTTAGCTCATGTACGGTCTGAAGTTTACAAGGAGAACAACTTCATTGAGTGCATTCAGCACATTCTCCAATAGTTTCATGACATATTTGATAGATCCAATGCTAAGTACAAGCAACGGCATGATCAGCATTGGGTGCAACACAACTTCCAGGTGGGTGACAAAGTGTGGCTACATTTGAAGAAGGAACGCCTCGCTGGACCCCACCGCAAGCTTCGTTCGCTCCGATATGGGCCATACACCATCACCAAGGCTGTCGGGGACAATTCCTTTGAGCTCAGTATTCCACCATTCCTTAGTATGCACCCAGTGTTCAATGTGGACCGCCTTTGGCCCTACTTTCCACCTCTACTAGACAAATCAGACATGGCAGAACAACTCACACCGACAGAGTTAAACCCCGACTGCATGGAACAAGACACAAATGATCAGATTATGGACACATAGATCAAGAACACCCACCATCAGAATATCCATCTATATCGAGTTGTCAATGTAGGCCAACTCCTTCACCAGGGAAAGTGGCTCACCAAGGACCAAGTTCAGCAGAAGTTTCCTCATCTCATGGAGGAACTCAATGCAATGGGGACCGTTTCTTCCTAAGGGGGGAGGAATGATCCAGGAGGATATTGGTGACCACCCATCTATTCCACTTGGACCCCCACCATTGTTTCTTTCATTTTTCCAGTTTCCTTAATTGTAGCGCAATTTACTATTTTTGGTAGTTTTCGGGTCCTAAACTTTTAGAGCCGTTTTGAGGCCCTAAATGATGTTTTTTTGGGATCGAATGGTCGAGAAAATATGAGTCCATTTTGGTCTCAATATTTGTTATTTGTAGATTTATTCGCTGAATAGATCTTTCTAACGATGTATCATGCATGTCAAATGGAGGTAGTATGCCAAAGTTACAACCCTGGGAATTTGATGTACCAAGTTACCCAATGGTGCCCACATTTTGGCGTTTCACCTCCTAGGGTTAGGTTTTTGGATGTGTATGGTTTCCATTGTTTCTCAATAATATATAGGCCTTCTAGCCTCATTGTAACACAGAGTTCATAGGCATGTAGCCTCCACATCTCTTCTCAGAGATAAGCTACCAGCACTCTAGCTAGTTTATTTCCATTCTGTATGTAAACAAGTTTCAGTTATTTGATTAATGAAATGAAGTGTTATTTCCACTGCATATTTATTTCTATGGTTGTTTGTGTATTCTATTGCGTTCCTGCATAATCTAGATCAAAGTGAAGGTTATCGATCCACCCTTAAGGATAAGGAGATCGCACCTTCTCTCTTTGTTATATATGAATATTTCTTGTGAAAGAGGATGGTCAAACACTATAGGATGATTCAATATTTTATTTAATGGTTGGTTGGGTGATTGTGAATAACATTGGATGTAATTTTCCTTTCAATTATGCATGTGGTTGAAGCATGTTTGTGGTGTTTATGGGACATTATCATCATATCATACAAAGTCAACCTCTTTTGCAACCAACATACATTGACATAGACCCCAATAAATCCACTTTTCATGAAGATAGGGATGTCAAACTAAGAATGATTTCTAGCCAATTCAAAATGGTTACCTTGTTAGGTTTAAATTTTCCCCATTGGTTAACATCAACTTGTGCAATTTGTGCATGATAAACCGTAAAGATTATTTCATTTTATTATTCTATAAAGAATATGTGACATATGACTACAATCCTAGGCATTCTCATATACAAACAAAAAGTTACTTTATAAGAGGCCACAAGAGATGGTTAGGTAGGGTTGGTGTTAGGGTTTCCCTCCAAGGTTTAAGGTTTCCTCATTGATTCTAAACACTAGTTTATGCATGCTAACCCCAAAACACCATTTGGGTTAGGGTTTCCTCATTGATTATAAAGCCTAGGTTATGCATGCTAACCTTTAAACTTCAGTTAGGGTTAGGGTTTCCTCGTCGATTCTAAACCCTAGGTTATGCATGCTAACCCTTAAACTTCAGTTAGAATATGCCAAAGAAACAAGTACAAGAGATCGTTAAAATTGCAAGTGATTAATAATAGCATAACAAATATGTATGTATTCAATGAGAGTAAGCAATTTCAACTTCATCTTCAAATGATATAAATTTCCAAATTTATCAAAATCAATGTTTGTCAAGTAGATGTAACAAATGCAAGCCAACAACATTCATGTTCAATATGATTCTCGGCTCATCAATACTATGAAATTTCCAGTCAATCAAATGGTAAGAGAAGATCATTCCCATATCAATTTCTAGCTTGCAAAATGAGACAATAATTACTATGTAAATACCAAAGGCAAACAAGTGCTTTCTATTCCAATTTGGACAATGAATAGGAATTTCAAACCAATGATAACTTTAAGCCAAGTATGATTGTCCCAAAATGTTACTTCCAGCCAAAGTAAAGATGCAATAGCTATGTCAATTTCAAGTTTGCAATTAGGAAGACAATTGTTAGGTAAATGCAACTGGACTACAAGTATTGTCAATTCCAACTTGGTTAATGAATGGGACTGTCAAACTAAATGTATTTTCCATCCAAGACAAATTTTACTATGACTATCCCAAATAGTAATTTCCAGTCAATCCAAGAGTGCCAACAAGTACCTATATGATAGTCTCAACAAAGATGGTATCTTGTACATGTTTTTTAGAGGTATTTTTGGTATTTTAGTAGTGCAAATATAGTTGTAGATCACTGTCAAAAATTCTTATGTATGGTTGGAAATGTTAATGATATACATAGTCCTCTAGGACTATGTATCTATCACAAAGGAAGGGTTAGGAAATGAGAGAGCATAGGTGGAAAGGTAAGCGAGTAGGTTAGGAGATGGAGAAGGGAGGAAGGGTTTGGAAGGGTAGAAAGCTAGGGTTTAAGGTTAGGTGTCTAGTTAAGTCTAGGTCCTTAGGGTTTAGGTCTACAATAACAAGGCCGAAGCTAGGTATGATAAGCTGAGACAACAAATGGAAGGGACAAGGGGTGAAGGGAGGCTTGGAAAACTAGAAAAAGATCTCGATAAAGTTATTTGATAGAAAGAGGAATACTTCATGGAAAAATTTGCTAGATTGAAAAAATATTTGCACTATGATTTACAAGATCATGTATTTGGTATTTAAAATTATCATTGTTATTGTACACATTTATGCAGTTGTGTATTTTTTTTGTTAACTAACCTACAGTGTTAAACTTTTTATGCATTTTATTGTGAACATACAGACTTGATTGCCTCATCAACAATAAGTATTGCAAGCGCATCAACTACAATCTACTACTGCATTAGACATAATTTATGAAAATATGTAATCAAAGGAAAATAAATATAAAGAAGTGAAAATTAATATATTCATATCCACAAATTTCCAATCATATACAGTAGTGGTGAAAAATGGAACATCATTCCCAATGTCTATACAATGGCAACTCGTTCCCTATACAAAATATGGCAACTCGTACCCTATACAAAATATGGAAACTCTTGCCAAAATGACACATCATGGCCAGTGTATTTAGGAGGGTCTCTCAATCCTCCTTCCCACCCTTAGAGCTCCCAGGTGCACCTCCAAATTTGATCTTCCTCTTCTTCGAGCTAGAGGAAGCTCAGTCCTTCTATCCACTTCGACCACCTCCCCTTAGGCTTTGAAATGACAACAATCAAATGTCAAATCCTACAGGAAATTATACAAGTATAAAACACAATTTAAAAATCAAAATAAAGTTTTAAAATCTTAAATAACTCACCTCAAACGAGACTGTAAGTGGTGAGCGGGGTATCCTCCTCCGTGATCCAAGTCTCTTGGCAATGCCAGCCTGCAACATTTAAACAATAAGATAAATCATACAACTAACTACCTATTTTAATTTTCATTAATATTGAATGAGATTTTCATAAACTAATCAATCTCACCATGAACAAAATAGGTTGGTCCTTGGGGCTGACAGGTGGAGCAGTCAGCTGGTCCTTAGGGGTGGCAGGTGGAGCAGTGGGCTGGACAATTTGCTCTAATGCTAGAGTGGATGGCATAGTGGAGGATGTAGCCACATCAATGTTGGATACAAAACTAGGGGGCATGGTGAGAGAGGGTGTGGATTGGAGTGGGTGAAGTGGTGATGTACGACAACAAACCCCAACTGGCACTAGAATGGAATGGGCCACCCTGGAAGGGGAAACGAGGGTGGTGGGGGGATATTGGGGAGGGGGCTGAGGTCTAGGATGAGGTGGATGGATGGGTGAATGTGGATGGATGGTGTATTGTGGTCGGAGGGGGGAGGGTGGAAACATGGGAAATTATAAGGGAGGGGGTGGATGGGTGGGGCAGGGGGGAGGGAACGAAGGTTGTGATGAACAAGGGGGAGCTAGATGGAAGTTTGGTGGTGGATGGGAGGCAAGGGATGGATGTAATGGGGTGGGGAGGGATGCAGGGAAAGGGACATGTATGCCAGGGGCTACAAATGGCATATATGGTGGGAAAAAGAAATTCAGTGGAGAAATAGTGACACCAACATTCCTATGTACTCATACATGCATACATATTCATGGCCTCGTGTATCAGTACATAAAAGATATAACATATATACAAATCTAGGCCATCAAAACTGAAATTAAATTTATACTTTATTACACGATACCTACACACGAGGGGATCTACTGATCCCTGACGGGGATGGCTGGTCAATCACTCTCGCAGACACCTGTGCAAACAAAAAAATATTTAGATTCAATTACTAAATATTAACTACATTGGACAACAAGATTAACTACTAACATTACATTTAATTACTGAAAGAAAACTACCTGTATGTATGGTTCCGCGATGTCCTCTGCAGCTGCCATGGCTCCATCTAGGTTAAAGGAACCAACGTCCTCCCACCCGGGTGTTGGAGACTCGACATTAAATAGATGTACATTAAAACAAATCAAGTCGTCAACATCTGATTCTAAGTTAAATTTATTAGAAATTATGAGATTGCATAACGTATAATCAATACTTGAACATTAAATGAAACAATAACTAACTTGTTGTAGGTAGCTCTCTGTGGTATGCTCCTGTGTGGGAACATGGCATGGATTTCTACAGTGAGAACAATGATGTGGCACTGGTCCCGTCAACCTGGATGGATCATCCTGGCTACCACCTGTAGCTGCTCTCCCTCACCACAACTAGTAGACCCTAGAGAAGTGTGTCTCTCGGGGTGGTCATGCTCGCTCTGTGATGACATAGCCACAAATTTGGTATTCCTGAGAAGGTGTCGTGTTGCATGTATAACGAAATTATGGATCTCATTTATACTGCTACCTAACCCAGGGGGTTGAGGAAGCGGGTTTAGCTCTCGCCTAGGTGCAGGATGTCCTCTGAGTGGGTTCTAGTGGGTGTGAGGTTGATCTTGGGCTAAGCCAAAAACAATGCCCTGGAACTCGACGACGTCGAAGTATTTCACATGGAACCCTAACACAAACTTGACCCACAGTTTCGTGAGAAAATACTATGGGACCTTGACATTGTTGCATGGAGGCCTGTCAAAAACCATGAACCATTTCTTCCTCTAGTTTTCTCTCCATGGCTAGTAATTACACCAGTCCATGCAAACTCACCTCTTCCTCACATCTAGAGGTTGTCCTGTTCTCAAATCTATAAATTTTCTTCACAGTTGGGATTTTGTGATATTTAGGTTTTTTATATTTTCTTTGGATATACCAGTGGCATAATGTTCTCTCATTCAAGCCCTATCTTGGCTCAAATTGGTTATCTTACTGTGGGCAATGTTGATAGACTCGATTATGTTTTGTAGTGATGTGGCGAGGGAAACCCGATATGGTTCCTTGGTGTTCTTTAGTTCATCACTCAATATCCTTAACTGGTTTAAATCCTCGTGTAATTCATCTTCGGGGTTTTCTTCATTTAATTCAGGGTTTATTGGGTCCTCTGATTGGTTCATTTCACTCCTTTGTTGGGATGGTTCATTAATATTTGTCATTATGGTAGAGGTAATGTATCTGCAATATCCAATTTTTTCTATTTCAAGTCATTTGTAATTTTTTTTAATTTTATATTTTATTTTCAAAAAACAATGAAAAACATTAAAAAAAAACATTAAAAAAACAAAAAAAAACAAAATGCAAATACTAATCCACCTACCTTATTCCAATGACGTGGGTGTTGTTTTGGGGTACCTGGACAATTGTTTTGGCCTTTGTGGGTGTCGTTTTGGGCTCCGTGGGTGTCGTTCTCGGGTAGCTTGCACGCTCGCAGGTTGTGAGTGGAATAAACTATTCACTGTTTATTTATTTTTAAACATAGGGATATGCACGCAGGTTTGACGTGCGTGCGGGTTTAACGTGTACGCACTAAACACGCATGCATGCCCAGACACATGTGCGCATGCTTAGGGGTGTGTACGCACTCCTATTGTCCACATCAGCAAGACGACGTGGAGGTTCTCCATTGTCAAAGCAGGAGTGCGTGCGTGCGTCCAAGTGTGTCTGCATTTTCCTATTTTTTTTTCCACTAACGCGCTCCCATTGCATCATAATTGGGTAGCAGATTCTTGTGGAAACCCTTATGTCTTTACTTCTTGTTTGACTATTCAAGGATTAAGGTATCCGCATTGATGCACCCAACATGTAGCTACAAATTTTAAGGAATTTTTTTTATGAAATAATTACCATGTCGAGAAACCATAGTACAATACAAACATGCATTCATATAATCTGAAACACCTTACACAGTTTGTTAATATTTATCAAGCATGTAACAAAAAAAATCAATAGAGTCCAGAGTTATCAATGGATTTTTTATACATTGTGATCACTTTAAAATTTACATGTCTTACGTACTTAAATGAAACAAGGTGTTATTGGTTCTAGAATTCAATCTATAATATTTTAAGCTTGGTATATACTATTTGGAATATATAGATCTCGCGTGGAATATAAGAAGTATACATGAAAGCTCCAACTGCAAACTTTAGGGTGATGATAAACACTTAAACATATAAAAACAATAATGTGTATAAACATTTCTACACTATGATATAACAATGCTATATACTATGCTATCCACACAGATTAAATGGTAATGTTGAGAATTTGGGTAACCTATGGTTTTCTGTGCAAGAATAAAAAAAGTGCAACTGCCATTCATCGATTGTTGCAAGCTATATTTTGAAACATAATATAACAAGTCGATGCCACAGTTCACGAACATGGAGCCGTTGACATAGAAATATCACAAACACTTCATTGATTCACAAAAATATCATAAGTTTACTTCGTTGATTCACATAAATATCATAAACACTTCATTGAGCGTTACCTAGTATACCTATATAATGTATAAGGGACATTGAAAGAAAACCTAACATTGCTCTCTGTTGGTACAACGACTTCCTCTTGGTCTTGCTTTCTATACTTCAGAGAAAAATAAACTAGATAGGTAATATATGTATTAACAAAATTATTTCCAAAATTTTAAAGCTTATTAATATATATTAATTACAGAACAAAAAAATATTCCAAGCTAGAGCTAACATTCATATCCAAAGAAACAAACAACTTCATATTTGACATCATGAAGACACTTAACTCCACCACCCTTTTTATAATAAATGTTTTTCAAGTATTATACTCAAAAGATGTGTGAGAGAGGAATCAACAGACAACAAAATAATCCAAAGATGGCCTTGAAAACCGTACCTTTAAATTCCATAAACTATGACCAAGAACGCACTCCAAAGATGGCCACGAAAATTGATTAAAACTTTTCCCTATCAGTCTGAAAATGGACGAATATGAATAATTTTTTGATGTTAGGTTTGGATAATTTATATCCAAAAGATATGAAACCTTGTTGAGGTAGGCTATCCATGACATATTTATATAATAATAAAAATTAGCGACATTAGGAGTTTATTAGGAGTTTGGAGTAGTTTATTAGGAGTTCGAAAGATTTTATTAGAAGTTCGACTCTTACATGACTGCACATTAGCTAGACTCCTAGATGTCAAATGCAATTGGACTAAGCCTTAAGTGATTAGAGTTGAAGTTAAGCTAATAGTTGTAGAATCATTGGAGTTAAGCTAATAGGTGTATCTAATAGTTAAGCTAATAGTTATACAATATAATTGTGATTAGAGTAGAAGTTAAGCTAATATTTCTAGAATCATTGGAGTTAAGCTAATATTTGTATCTAATAATCTATGGAGTTAAGCTCGTAGTTGTATCCAATAATCGAATATTTGAAGATTAATTTTAATTTTTACAACTATCACTAATTGTACTTATTACATGCTAATTAAGCTATTTTTTATTTTTTTGAAATTATTAATTATTAATTTTGGACGATGCCCATAGAATCAATCTCAACAATACACTTGTCTCATTCTCGTTTAATTTTGGACGACACCTATATAATCAATCTGGATAGTACACTTTTCCCATTCTCATCTGTAGATGAAAAAACATAGATGGTAGTCCACCCCAAAATTCTAAGATAGATACGCCTATCAACATAATAATGTCTCAAAATTTGATCCATATTACATGTAAAAAGGTATATGTATCTTACTAAAAGTAATAAAGTTGGTTAAAAATAGTAAAATATGAGAGCATAATTTGCATATGGCTAAAACTCGTAATGAGAGAATCATCTATCGAAGGACATTGAATCATCAATGGAGTTACTTGGTAACTAAATAATTCTCCATAAAAGATTGAGCATTTTTTATCTCATAAATGTAAAAGCGAATATGAAAGCCATAAACCCAATTATTATAGAAGGTGTATTTTTTTGGGCAAGAAAATTGTTCCGAGTATATATAGTTTTAGTAAAGTTTGTGGTTTCTCTTTTTTTGGGGAGGGGGGATTGAAACAATTTTCACTTTGGTTTTGCTTATATATGTATTAATATATTGGATGAGATTATGTATAAATTGTAAATTTATAGTTATAATGGTACTAGCCAAGCCGTAAACAAGGAGACGATGTGGCGGTTGGGATGGACACGATTCCGAGAGGTCCTTGATTTCGATGAATTAAAGGGCCAACACCTACTTTTGATAATGATACTAGCCCAGCCATGTCACCTTAAATAAATAGCTCCATATGTAAGTGATCTATAAATAAGCTAATATGAATTCTAGTGAAAAACTCAAAGTCAAAGTTTGAGTAGTGAATGGCATGGAAATGGAGGGTAAACAAGAGCTATAATTAAAAGAAGGAAAAGAGAAAAGATAGACTTATGGAAAAGTAGTCCTATCATCATTAGATGCGATCTACTCTATGCTTTAAATGAAACCATCTACTATCATTAAATTTGAAAACCATTAATTTAATATATAAAGGTTGCTGAAAAATATTTTATAAAAATGAAATCCTTTCATTTTCATAAACATAGATCACTCCAATGCATTAGATCCCATCTACCACGTGCTTTTTAATGAAACCATCTACTAATATATAATGGTTGGTGAAAAAATATTTAAATAAAACCATCTACTATTATTAACTTTTAAAACCATTAATTGAATTTAAAATATTTTATAAAAATGAAAATCCTTTCATTTTCATAAATATGAATCACTACAATGCAATGGATGTAACCATAAATAAGCTTTACTTAACAATAGCCATAAGGAAACTTTTTACCGCTATCACCATCCTATGAAGCTTTGAAAAATAGGTTATGTTTTCCTATTCCTAAAAAAAAAAGGTTGAACCAAGACTCCCATCGACAACCATAAACCTCATTCTTTCTCTTAACTCTTTACACATAAAATTAAACTAACTAAACACAAATTTTTCTACTTGTGTAATCAAAAGTAATTAAAATTAATATTATACCAAAAGAAATAGAATCTTATTATAATAATAATAATTTAACCTACATTTCTTTGAATGAACATCAAAATTCTAGGTATAATTTGAGTTCCATATAATCCAAATACTTTAACAAATAACTAAGTTTTAATGCTAAAAGCAATTCATTTTCCTGGACAATGGGCATTGGGCATGGCCCAGTTTCTTCATTGGGGTACCCTACCCTCCGGCATCCATCGACAACGCTCTTTTAGTATTTAATATTCCATCAATGTTTTCTCTGATAGACTCGTCGTCTGCTCACTGTCGTCCTCGTGAATTCAGAAAAGGTAGTATTCCATTAATGTTCCACCAAATCTTAGCATACAATTTTAAATGCTGTGGCAGAGCAATATTGAACGCCATTTTAAATGGCCCAGATGGCATTCTGTCACCCTTGGAAACAGGGTATAACAAGACAGCACTATATCCTAAATGTAAAGGTGATCAGACATCATTGTGCAGTCTGCATGGTTACACTTTCCTTTTATGATCCCTGATTCCTCTTATGAACAACTTCTGTCGTTCTGTGTTTCGTTTATTATTTATTCAATAACTTCCATTTCATATCATGGTGCTCAAGTTGCGTATAAGTCGGTGCAAAGATGACGATGAAATGGAAGGGCAAGGGCAGCCAGTAACCCCCGTAAGCCAGGCTCTCAACAGCTCGCTCCTCTCTCTCTCTGTACATGTCGTCTTTGAATATGAAGACCCCATATCAGATATCTCTCGCCACAAGAAAGCTCTCACTGATGCCGTCTTGTCAAAGAACCCGCTTTTCTCTTGTATAATGGTCGTTATTGCTCTTCCGGGTTGCTGTTTACTGTAACTTCCATGATAAATAGTCCCTTCATTTATACACTAGTGCTTATCTTGTTTGTCTTAATTAGTATGTTCTCAATGTCTGCAGGCCTTGTGCGTTACAGAGCAAACATAACTCTGATTCGCGACATAGCATTAGGGTATCTGACTTTTATGTTTGTTAGTTTGCAGAAAAAAGATGAACATGGAGTGTTTCGATGGCAGAAAACAACAGTCAACACCGATGACCACACAATTGTTGCAGATTTTCCGGCTGGCAAGGAATCCTACGATGCCCGGGTGAATGAATATATCTCTGAATTGGCCCTCACGCCATTCGATCAGTCACGCCCTCTGTGGGAGTTCCATTTCTTGAATTACAAAACCAGCAAGGCGGAGGCCACCATGGTTTTTAGGTTCCATCACGCCCTCGGAGATGGTATATCTTTGATGTCGACGTTATTTTCTATTGCCAAGAGAGTCAACAATCCTGATCTCCCGCCGAGATTTCCTAGACCTAGTGTTAAATCCATTTCCTCGGAGCGGTCCAGTACTACCCTACCAAATTTTTTTCATAGACTATGTCGTATTATTTTCGTAGTATGGTACACGTTGGTTGATTTGTTAAGCACTTGGCTGAGAGTTATAGGGTGGATTGATGATAGCCATCTGCCGATTCGAGGACCTCCTGGAGTCGAAAAAACGCCTGTTGTTCTTTCTTCTGCTACGTTTCGGCTCCAGGATATCAAACAAATTATGAATTGTGTAGGAGGGGTATGCGATAACGATATGCTAGCAATTCACTAATTCATTTGCCAGCTGGCTGACTGACTTGTATTCTTACATCCTTTTTATTTTTTCTACAGACGGTGAATGATGTTGTAACAGGAGTAGTTTTCTACGGCATGCAACGCTACTTGCAGATTCGCCTGTCAGCTGGTATTCCAGCCCTGCTTTCGGCACAGATTAGATTTATCATTAGCTTTGATTTTAGTTTTTGAAGAACAATAGTGAATGAATGATGAATGATTTTAATAATTTCTTTAGTTTTTGGAGAACAATAGTGAATGAATGATGAATGATTTTAATAAATTCTATGAGTTTTTGGAGAACAATAGTGAATGAATGATGAATGATTTTAATAAATTCTATGAGGCTGAGCAGTTTAAGGGACCAAAAAAATCACAGCCTTGATTTTTGCATACTCTTTTTCAAGTAGGAGCAGAAACTCCTCTCTATATTCTTTTCTATGTCAGATCTTCTGCTGTAAATCTTGACTAAAAGACTTACAACCTGGTTGATAATCTTCTTCAAAAAGATGATGCATGTTGTCAGCCTTTAAGCTATCTTCATATTGAATGTAGATATAAAGCTGCACATTCGATAACAAAGTGCCACTCTATCTCCATCACACCCTTATTGCAGAATATGCAAGTTTTCTCTTCCCACACTTCCTTAGGTACCGTCCACCTAAGGTGATATGAACCAATCCTCAGCTGAGCAATTAACAGCTTTGCTTTTCCCTTGATAGCTGCCCCTAAATATGTTTTCTCACCATGATCTCAATTTGGGTTAAACTCTTTGATGTAGTAGTCTTTTTTACTCCCATTGTGATTGTTCCACATGGCAATCCTGATTTTTTCTGTACATTCATGTAGGTTGATATTCCACTTACTTATCCATTTTTTGTTTTGCTTAGTTAACATATTAATAACTTTTTGGGTGCAGTTGGACAACATAGTTTGCAAGATGCTTACGGAAAGAGATTTGCGATACCAAAGGAATCTGTTATTAAACAACTGAAGAATTCAAGAGTGACAGCAATATCTATGATAAACTTGAGAGCATTGGCTGGATTACAGGTTGATCTGTATTAAATAACCCCATCTCCCTTCAAATCCATTTATTCATTCAGCTTTGGTTAGATGCGCGCATACAGTTTTGAGATCTAATGACGTTGTAAAGTGTGCAGAACTTAGAGGACATGTTGAAACCAAATGCCCAAACTCCTTGGGGAAATCGCTTTGGCTTTTGGCTCGTGGGGATACCAACAATGGGAAGTCTGGAAAACCCACTGGATTTTCTGAGAAGAACAAAGGGTAACTTAGACAAGTTTAAAATGTCTTTGGGGATCTTCATCATTGCCACAGTCCTGAGATATCTAGCATATTTGAGAGTACCAAGGGTACGTTTGACATGCCTATTTTAAATGGATTAAAATTTGTTACAGTCTAGTTCTTGATTTCCTTTTTCATTCATGATATGCTTGATACAGGCTGTTTCAAGACCTTCATACAATGTTGTCACCAATACAACGATGATGATATCAAATATGATTGGTCCAGTGGAAAAGATAGCATTGGCAGGGAATACAGTAAAAAGTTTTTCCTACTTTGTATCCGGTTTACCTCAAGTAAGCAAACAGGCAGCATCCCACTGTTTTCTTAAACGTTTATATGTTGGTTTGAAAAAATTCTTTAGTTATTAAACAATGTCAAACATCAAAACTCTATGTAATGGTGGGATTTGTTCACATAAGCTCTCCACTTATTAAATGAATTTATTTACGCGTTATGTACTAATTGTGGCATTTGTTCATGCAGGCTCTCCAGGTGTGTATCGTAAGCTATATGGGCGTTGTTATGTTGCAAGTTTATGCCCACAAGGCATATGTCGATGCAAATATGTTATCAAAATGTTTCACAGAGGCCTTTAAAGAAATGAAGGAAACGGCAATATTATAAACCAACTAAAACCGGGAAGAACGAATCTGGTTATGTTAGGGAAGAACGAATCTGGTTTATTTTAAGATTTTACTAAGTTGTAAGTTGTATTAACATTATCAAGGTTATTAAGCTAAATATATGTTAGAATTTTGGGGTTGGCTACCATCTATGCTTTTTCATCTACCTACCAGAATGAGACAAGTGTACTGTCCACATTGATTCTATGGGCGTAGTCCAAGATTAAACGAGAATGAGAAAAGTGTATTGTACAGATTGATTCTATGAGTGTCCTCCAAAATTAATAATTAATAATTTAAAAAAAATAAAAAATAATTTAATTAAAATGTGATGTGATAAGTAGAGTTAGTGATAGTTTTAAAAATTAAAATTAATCTTCAACTATTGGATTATTAGATACAACTACTACTAGCTTAACTCCATCTATTATTAGATAGAGCTATTAGCTTAACTCCAATGATTCTAGAACTAATATCTTAACTTCAACTCTAATCAAAGTTATATTGGATAACTATTAGCTTAACTATTATATGCAACTATTAGCTTAACTCCAATGATTTTACAACTATTATCTTAACTTCAACTCTAATTACTTACGACTTAGTCCAACTGCATTTGGCATCTAGGAGTCTAGCTAATGTGCAGTCATGTAAGTGCCGAACTCCTAATTAAATAGTTCAAACTCTTAATAAATTCCTCTAAACTCGTGTGATAACTGCACTTAGTGGCATGGTATTGTGCAACTAATGTGACACTCGAACTCCACCTACCAATTGGGAGTCGAGTTAATGTGCATAAGGCTTAGTCAAACTCAATTTGGAAGCTAGAATTCAGGATAACTCATAGCTTTTTTATTAACTACAATAGATTTATATTAGCTTAACTATTAATCGTTTGAACTCCTAATAAACAATTATAACAAAATAAAATATCCCTCATGTGATAACTCCAATTTGTGGTAGTTAGACAAAAATAAATAAATAATAAATAAAAATAGCTCATATGAAAACTGAACTTAATGGCATGGTAATGTGTAGTCCATGTGACACTTGAACTCCATCTAGCACCTCGAAGTTGAGCTAATTAGTCAAACAACATTTCACAGCTTAGAGTTGAAGTAACCTTTAGTTCATGTGATAGTATAAGTCCTAATAAAATCCTCTCAACTCTTAATAAAATCCTTTGAATTCATGTGATAACTGCACTTAGTGGAATGGTAATGTGCAACTCATGTGACACTCGAACTCCACCTACCAATTGGGAGTCAAGTTAATGTGCATAAGGCTTAGTCCAACTCCATTTGGAAGCTAGAAGTCACTATAACTCGAAGCTTGTTTATTAACTACAATAGATTTATATTAACTTTTAAATTAACCATTAATCATTTGAAATCCTTATAAACAACTATAAAAAATTAAAAAAAATAGCTCATGTAATAACTGAACTTAATGGCACGGTAATGTGTAGTCAATGGAATAGTTGAACCCCATCTAGCAGCTTGAAGTCAAGTTAATTAGTCAACCTCCATTTTACAATTGGAAGTTGAGGTAACCTGTAGTTTGTGTGATAGTAGAATTCCTAATAAAATCCTCTGAACTCCTAATAAATTTCTCTTAACTCATGTGATAACTACACTTAGTGGCAGGGTAATGTGCAACTCATGTCACACTCGAACTCCACCTACCAATTGGGAGTCCACTTAATGTTCCTAAGGTTTAGTCCAACTCCATTTGGAAGCTAGAAGTCACGATAACTCGAAACTCTTTTATTAATTACAATTGATTTAAATATTAGCTTTTAAATTAACTATTAAATACAACTATTAGCTTAACTCCAATGATGATACAACTATGTACTTAACAACCACAACTTAAGTGGTTGTCATGTTAGATTAACTATTAGATACAAGTAATTGACACATTCTTTATGAATTTTTTTTTATAACTATTAGGTTAAGTCCAATGATGATACAACTTTAAAGTTCAACTTCAATCACGAATTTTAATTGAACTGCAATGATTGATATATTAACTTTTAAATTAACTATTAGATACAATTATTAGCTTAAATCCAATGATCTACAACTATTAGCTTAACTTTAACTCTAATCGCAATTATATTGGATAACTATTAGATTAACTATTAGGTTAACTCCAATCATGATACAACTATCAAATTAACTCCACTTGTGATATTCCTCTAGGTTTATTCCAAACATATTAATCTTATTAATATGGTTGTTACTAGTGTTACAATTTGTTCTGATATTTTGTAGTGAAATGTTGTCAAATAAGAAATATCATTAAAAATGGTTGAAATTACAAATATTAATGGTTGATATTGCAAAATTTTTATACAATATTAATATATAAAAATACTAAATTAATTTATATATTTAATAATGAAAAATTACAAATTAATAAGAAATTTTATAACTAAAACTATATATCTATCACAATAAAAAAATTCAAACCTAAATTAATAAATATGCTTTACATGTATTATTATAAAAAAGGTCTAATGGAAAAATGATATCAAGTACAATGTTCAATGCATATTTTTAATAACTTAAAATATGATAAAATAGAAAAGTTATATAAAAAAAACACTTGATACATAACACTTAACACTTAATTGTGAAGTGTTATGATATTTATGTTAATATTTTTTTATAATTTGTTGTAGAGGAAGAAAATCCTTTTGTTAGATTAAAAAAAATAAACAATAAATTTAGGATGCCATCTTGAGACTCGGAGTCATTTTCCATTTTCCAATACATCAATTTATGCTAGAAACATAAATCAAAAGCTCTATGATTAGCATAATAACAAATCTTTATTTTCTTTTCCATAGATTTTTGTAAAGATTTCTTCCTTCCTCCCTTTTTCTCTCCTCCTCCCCATAACCCTTACTAACCTCCTCTTTAGCTCTTTCTTAACCAACCCGTCAACACTCATCCCCCCACCCCCGTCTCTCTCTCTCTCTCTCTCTCTCTCTCTCTCTCTCTCTCTCTCTATATATATATATATATATATATATATATATATATCCAACCACTAACCACCACTCCCTCATCTTTCTCTCTAGCACTAATGCTCAATCTCTCTCTCTCTCTCTCTCTCTCTCTCTCTCTCTAAACCTGTAACCCCTCATCTCTCTATGTTCCTCTCCCCTACTCCCCCTAACCATAATACCCTACCACTAACCAATGGCACTTCCCCATCCCAATAAATGTCTCCTACTGGAGCCCCCTCTAGCGCCCCCCTTCATGTTTGTCCTAATCCCCCTCCCCCTACCATTAACCACATGCCCAAAAATATTTATCTCTCTCTAGCCCCACATTTCATTCTCTACCACTAACCCCCCTTCTCTCTCTCTCTCTCTCTCTCTCTCTCTCTCTCTCTCTCTCTCTCTAACCCTTACTAACCCACACTCCTCTCTCTCTCCCCCCCAATTCTCGAATGAAACCCCTCCTCTACTACCACGAGGGTTGGAATTTCAAAAGGCAGACACCTATCAAAATTACCGTTAACAATAAAAATCTGAAACGTTTTCTGTATTCTAAGCCGGATTTTGATAGTCTTGGTAAAATCTTAGCTGTATTTGGTGGGTGAAATGACCCATGACTAGAATTTACCTGTCAAATTCCATCCCTGCCTACCACTAACAACCCCCTCATCTCCTCCCCCTACCACTAACCGCCTCCTCTCTCAACCTAACCCTGATCTCTCTCTCTCTCTCTCTCTCTCTCTCTCTCTCCACGTACCCCTAACCTCATTATTGCAATGAGGCTTATCAAATACCATAAACCATCTATCCATCCAATTGTCCCTTTATGGTTAAAATGTGCACCCATCCATTCAAAGATGCTCAAACTTTGTCAATTATAGGGTTAATGAACACTTGGAGAATTGATATTTTGGTTATATTTAATATTTTAACATCTTGCTTCCTAATTCCAATTTAGTAAAACTCTCTCATCCTTCCCGTATAGTAGGAAATATCACATAATTGGCCATGGACGTCATAACATCCCTCGCCTAGAACCCTAGTCTGTTTGGATTAACATGAATTGTAAACTGTGAAATCCTAAAAGGTTGTACATTCGTATTTTGTAATAGTTAATATAAAATTTCACAACTCGTTGCAAAGAGGTTGAACACAGAAAACAACATGGATCCAAGAATTCACCAGAGGTTGAAAGGGGGCCTTAGAGTCTCTTAACCTTAAACCTCGCCTAAATCTTACCTATACAATGTTTTAAGTATAAACCTTATGACTAAACCTTAATTTGTGTTCAATCTTAAGTGGGTTGATTAAGAATTCACAAAGGATAGAAACTTAATCAAAGTTTGTACATGGCTCATTGAGAGACACCACGTGTGGGTATGCAAAGATGCCAGACGCCTAAGCAAATTCATCAATGGGGAAAAAGTGAATTCGACAATTTGAAGGGGGGGAATGGGCATTTTTTGGAAGAGGAATTCGATCTGTGACATTGTTGGCCTAACTGTTGCAGAAAATGGGAAAAGCATTGAATGAAATTTCCTTAGTGGACTTCTAAACACATGAGAAGTGTTTTGTTTCACTTTTGTGCTGACATAAGGAAATTTTGAAGGTAGATTGAATTATTTGGTATGGAATTGGTTTGTAATCCAGTGTTCCTGTTTTCCAGTGTTTAAACCTTTGAGTGAATTAGGGGCTGGTGAGATACCTAGTTGGTGAGTACATGAATCTCAGCTCAAGGGTGGTGTTTTGCTGAGAGTGAGTGAGAAAATATTCCTATGGTTGGGTGGAGCATGCCTCACACTTAGTTAGTTTCCCAACTTCTCTAGTTTCAGGTAAGTATGTCTGTTAAAAAGAATGCTTAACGAATTGCATTTGTTGCAATTCATAATGGAAATGATGTATGTTATAAGTATGAAGAAATCTTTTGAAGCGACAACAACTCATTACAAACAAATGTGAGTACAATGTTTAAATTGTAATGAGTCTTAATGAATGGTTAAAGGAACATATGAAAGAATTGTATTTAAATTCTTTTGGATGATTTATGTTAAGGATTTTGTTCGTTTTCAATAAAAGGGATAATTTGTTGGAGTTTTTCTTGGATGCCTTGAAGCTTTCTTTGCAAGTTGTTAAAGGAATAAAAATAACCTTATGGGTTCTAGATGTTTGTAAGCTTCCACGGTTTTTCCAAATTTTGATCGTTGATTGAAAAGAACCATTAATTTATGTCTTTAAATGTGCTTGCTTAATTGTTGATGCCTAAAACTGTTTGATTTAATGGTTGTACTATGTTTTATGAAAACAGTTTAAATAAATCAAGCAAGTGGTGTAGCATGTCTTGCAATAGTTGAATGTTGTATACAATTGATTGTTTATGCCTAAAATATTTCAACCAGTTGATTAAACAAACCTAGTTACTGATTCATTGTAAATGCGAATGAATAAGAATGAGTAAGTTGAACAGAGGAACTCGAATAATCAATTTTGGTCCTTTAATTTGTAAATTAATTACCATAAATAGTTATCTTGTTCTCCCTAAATGAGTCATAGGACTTGATTGAAGATTTGGATTAGCTTTCCCAAGTCATTGCCAATCAAGGTCGAATTGGGGAAGGAAAATTTTTAAGTTTTGGTTTAAATCACCATGGATTTTCCTCATGCTTCAATTTATTTTTGGGTAAACAAAATAAGAACTCAAAGCCATGAAAATGCTATTAAAACCGTTGAAGTGTAATCCCATTAATGCCTTATTTGTTTTACTTAAAAATGGCTAAGTGTTGGTATAATTAATCGATGTAAATGAGATCGTTGATTATTGTGTCTACGTGTAACCGTGATCGTTTGTTGCAATGTCGATGAGTTTGTGCCAAGTTTTTACTTCCAACATGTTGATGTCGTAATTAGAAGTTGGGAGTGATCATTGTATTATTGTTATGTTGGTGCAGACTCCTGACTTTCGACATGCCGATGTCGGGAATCAGAAGTTGAGAATGGCTTATGTAACTTTTGTACTGTAATGCTGAATCATAAATTCTAACGTGCTAACATTGGGAATCGAAATTCAGGAGTGATTTGTATAAAATTTTGAATGTTGTTACCAACTCTCGAATTTCTACCTTTCAACGTCGGGAATCCGAATTCGGTAGTGAAATATGTAAAGTTTGATTATTGATGTTGACTCTTGATTTTTGACGTGCCAATGTCTAGAATTGAAAGTCGTAAGGAGAGATGTTTTTTTAATTAATTTGGCATGCTGACCCCCGACTGCTAACATTGGCAGACGAAAGTTGGGAGTTGATGTTGTTTTAACTATTTCTTATGTCAACTCCCGACTATTGGTGTCGACGAAGTCAAAATTGAAAAATAAATGTTGGGATCGACAAAATTAGATAGGAAAGGTGAATTTGGGTTGTCAGATCTAGTTTAGGAGTTAATTAATGTTTTTAATTGTTTTCTTAAAATGATTTTTAATCAGTGATTAAGGATTGTTTAAGCTTGTTAAGCCATTTTAAACACTATGCTTTTGCATAAGAGAGTTTTTGGGGTTGACTTCTAGCTAATTAATGTAATGAAATTAAATTTTTGGGATTTTATAGAAATTACATTTTTCTCTTATACGATTTAGCTACAAATGGATATTTGAGTAGCTGTGTAACATATGGGTACGTTACAGATTGGTATCAGATCTAAGTTGCAACACTTAACCTCTGGGATTGTTTTAAATCTTCTAGAAATAAAAATTTAAGTTTAATGTGCATTGTCATGTATATGATTTTGAAATGAACTAACATAGTGATGGAAAATTTAGATTGTCAGCTATAGTATTTTTTGTTGCAGTTCATTGTAGTTGTTGATTGCCATAGTGGTAGGACAATAGAATTACAAAAATGACCAGGAGTCCTAAAATATCACAGTTTTCTTAAGAGGTATGAATGGGAGACTAGAGGATAGAGTCCAATGGTCATCAGTAATAAATGGAACCTAAAGAAGTCTTCCAGACATTAAAATATATATAGTTTGGAAATGAAAAGACTATGTAGAATCTGGAACATTAGAACCAAATAAACCAACAAGTGGTGCAGAATCTGGTTCAAATTGTTAGAACATCATACCAACTAGTACCATAGTCACATACCACCTAGGACCATGGTCTCATTCATTTTCACTTATGTTTCATAGTCGAAACATTGGTTATGATCGCTTCCTAAGGTTATTGGGGGATTTGTACCATTAATTGCACCCAATGCCTACATGTTGGTCAACCAAGAGCATGAGAGCCTTCATTAATGATAGTTTAGTCTCTTGGGGTGTTCTCACTCCTTAAATTGTGGATCTAGTTTGACCAAAGGTGCACATGCAATGTTTTTTTGTGTTTTTTGTTATTTTGGACCATTTATGACTTCCTAGAGCCACTCCCACTCACCCATGTACTCCAACATTCCTACCTGACACTTACTTAGGACTAAGAATTCTTCCCCAACTTTCACATGGCCATTCATGACTGTTTGAGGTGGGTTGGGAGATTATTGGTCCACCTAGGGGGGTTTGAGGTCCTATCTAAGCCTGACATATGTGTGCCACCAATTTTCCTCCAAAGGATAATGTTTTTATCCTATTGTAATATAATCATGTTCCAGACATGTTTACATGTTGGACTGTAATAGAAAACTCAGTTATTGGCACCATCTCTATGTGCTAATTTTTCTCTTTTACATTGTTTTCTTCATTTATTGTCAAATTATTTTGTTGTGAGAATTATCTTAGCTTCAATATCTTGTTTTGAATCATAATTTCACATGGTATCAGATCTCCTTGGATCTGCAAGTCGAATTGAAAGATTTCATAGGGTTCACATTGCAATCTAGGGTCTCCTCTAGTAGATTAAGAGTTTGCATGATAGGTTGCTCAAGTGTTCTTTCTCACTCAGTGTGCAATAGAAAATGGAGAAGTATCATGTTACCTTTGTCACTCCATTCAACTATATTGAATGGAATTTCGATATGGTGATCTAGTTGAGATCAGTAGGTCTCTACAGGCTTACCATGGGGATAGAAAATGAGCCAAATTCAACTGTTGAGAAGTTAAAGTTTTTTAAAAGATTGGATGAAGCGTTTGGGATGTTATGTATCAAAATTTCAAGATATATCCTAATGTAGAAAATATTGCAACACCAAATGAAGTGTGGCTCAAGCTTGATTCATTGTTTGGGAATATTGATGAACTAAGAGGACACCAACTTGAAAACGAGTTGATCACCTTGAATCCAACTCACTTTGAGACGATCCAATAATTTTTCACCAAGTTAAAATCCATGGTAATTCAATTGAAGAAATGTGGCATCGAAAAGAAGGAAGAGCAGCTGATTTTGTCCATACTTTCGAAGCTAGGGCCTGAATATTCGGTGTTTGTTTTGACATTCCACTAAGGAAAGCTGACAGTTTGAGATTCGAGAACTCAAGATCTGGAAGACTTCAAGGATACTTTGACTCAAGGACAAGATAAGTTAGTTTTGGAATATTATAAACGCACTCATAACTTAGGATAAAATATTTAGTCAATTTTGATTAAATTCCTACCCACTAGCCTAGTTAGCTAGAATCCACTTGCACTACAAAGTCAACACTTTCCATCTATACCCCATGAATGCTTTAATTCTAATTTTGGGTTGATCTTGACCTCTTTATTAACTGCCAAAATTAGTAACTGCACTTTTCTGTAGATTCTGCCTTATTCTGCTTGTATCCATCTTTTATGTGGATAAGGTAAAGCTAGTTAACTAGAAAACTAGTATCTTTTGTTGCCAACCAATCCTCCATAATTTTCTCTTCATATTCTAGGATTAGCATGTTTTTCCATCACTCTTAACAAATCACTCATGATTTTTATAATTCATGAGGTCCTTGACTGATTTGGGAAGTACTTTAGCCACCTATGGGGGTTTAGCATATTTAGGAAGTATACCTTTTTGAGATTGATGAATTTTCTACAATACAAATCGATGTTACCTTGAGGGATGTACTATTTATGTACACTATTATTCATCATTATTCAATGAAAGGATATTTTTGTGAGGGAAATCTACCTTATGACTTGGGGTACTAGGGTCACCAACATACTATGGGTGTGAATTGTAGACTATTCTATGGTTTAGAAATATATATAAAAGAAACAAAGTGAATAGGGAATACACCTTTCTCTGGATGATTGCTCAAATATTTAACTTTCCTCCTCAGATTCTCCTTAGCCTTCTCATCTTCAACACCTGGAACAAAGATTGATATTTATCCACAATATCTTCTATTTTTATAAAAAGAGACATGAATAGATTACAATTGAATTTATAAACAAATAAAAATATAGATTACAACTCATAAAAATAAAAGCATGCACTAAGACAAATATGGAAGAAAGACACTCTTTATTGATGAAGTTCGGGAAACATTACAACCCTGTTTGAGACAAGCTTCATCTGTAGACCAAGACTTAAGTCCTCCTTGCTCGTCTCCCCAATAGATTCCTCCAACATAACCTTGATCTCTAGAATTGCTTCCCCTATCCTCTTCCCCTCCCTTCTCTTTATAGTTTCTAGTGAGGAGAGGATTCGAGGACTATGGGTTAGGGGAGTTAGGGAAGTTACTAATACGAACCAAACTACCCCTAAACTAATCATGTTTTTATTTTAAAACTTGTTTTAATGGAACTCACAGGTATATATAAGGAAACTTGAGAGTGCCTCACGACTTTCCTAAGTCATGATTACAAATTTTTAGAGATGAATCGCGAGTTGCATATGGGCTGACCCACGAGTGACACACAAGTTTTTATGAAAAGACTTGCTAGTGTAAGGAAATTTTATTCATAAAAACTGGGAAAGTTGAAAGGAGAAAGCATGTATCAAGGATTACATCCATCTATAAGGTCAAGGTAACCTCAACCCATAGTGTCCTTTTGTGCAATGGCATGTTGGATTCATTACTCAGACGAAGAAGTGACATTTCATGGTATAACATATGCCCCCTAATGTGTGAGGTCAGAGGGTAGTGTTGGCTGAAATACATTACAATATTTTAACTTGGAGGACTCAAAATCAAGGTCGTAGAGAAGTAACTGAAATGGACAAATCAAGTTCATTTACATAATCAGCTCCGAGGATTCCACGTTCAATAATGTGGAACACTATCTCCTTTACCAGATTCATTTAAATCATATAGTATGGACAAAAAGGCCACATATGTTTTAGAAAGGTGGATCAGAGCCACAATAGTACAATGATGGATCTTCAATATCCAGAAAAAGTGTCACAACATTAGAGGAAATTTGGGGTCTAAAATGGGCCTTATAAAAAAACGCACCAACAATAAATTTTGTGAGTTGGAGTTCAAGAACCAATAGAATTTCAATAAAATGAGTCAACCATAATTGTTGAATTGACATATTTGTCATAAAAGAAAACTACTTTTTTTGTTCTTATTTTCGACATATCTCCTATGTGTTTACTCAAATTTTAAGCGGGAGAGCTCGTTGGATGCGGAATTTAATTTTGCATCCAATGAGTACCCACACTGCATACTTGAGATGGACCCAACTACCCCGAAAACAAGAAATACCTGAAAAAATGTGATGATGATGATGACATAATCACGTTTTTTCAGGTATTTCTTGTTTTTGGGGTAGTGGGGTCCATCAAAAGTATGCAGTGTGGGTACTCGTTGGATGCGGAATTAAATTTTGCATCCAACGAACTCTCCCTCTTAGAATTTCAGTAAAGAAATAGGGAGATATGTCGAAAATACGAACACAAAAAGTAGTTTTTTTCATTCTTCCTCCAAAATTAATAACTATTATTTTATTATTTTCTTTAGGAGGCCCATTTTAGACCTCAAATTTCCTCTAATGAAGTATGGCACAATGTTGTGCAACTTAGGTTATATAGGCTGTAACTTAAGGTCTTCGTCCAAATCCATAGAAACCAGTACGATACTACCATGTGAATACATGAGTTGAAGTCGAACGTGGAAGGATGCCATCGGAGTGTTAGTTAGAGAGTTTTGCTGACAACCAATGAAGAGGAGACCTCCAATATGAGCAGTGGATCCTAAGGTACTATCTTCGAAACTCTAGGTATTCTTCTGTAGTAGGTACTGATCAGAAGCCATTTTGCAAAGAGGAAGGCAATGAATCCTTCAACAGGTCACATGAGTAACTGGTAGATTGGATAAGGGAATATGTATAGAGGATAAACTCAGAGATGAAAATGATAGGGGTCAGAATGAAAAAAATAGGGGGTACAGATCCTTGAATAGTGAGTATGACACAGAGATGAACCAAGGAATATTTAGACCTTCAACTGGTACAACTGTACCTAACCGCCATGTAGGAGACATGGATAGATTCCCCATGCATTTAGGACAAGTGGAGGAGTAATGACTCAAAGTGTTAGTTGAACTGGGAAGTGAAAAATTGGTTCATGAGTATCGGGAGACTCAAACTAGTGCTTTCTTCAAGGATGACTTGATGCCAATGAACTTATAATCAAAGAGTGTATTTGCTTCCTTTTCTTTCTTGTTAAGTGTTTATGCTTGAAATTGTTCACAGACTACAAGAGAACAAGCCAACACAATCTCAATAATCTCAATAAAACAAAATAGGGGTTTTAGGGTTTCTTAAGGATTTTTGGTTGAGAAGTTTAATGACAAGAGGGAATGCATTCATAAATCTAAATAAACACTAAATCATAAGCATAGAAAGGTTGAGATGCATAACATAATAACCATAATCCAACATAAAAAAACATTGAGGTTCATCCATAGATGGCAATCATTCCAAGTATAAAAACTTTAAACCAGCAATGAAATTACCAGCTGAGTAACTAAAACAAGCTATAAATGAAGCTAGAGAATAAAATGAAGGGTAAATAGAGCATATATTTCATAATCAGTCTTTCAAATACACATAAGAGTCTTTTACTTCTAAGCCTACAAACAAGTCTGAAGACCTCCTCTTGCCAACCAAAAAAAATCGAACCATTTGCCTTCTTTGAGGCTTACACTTATACTATTCTCCAAAATTGGTTAAGGAACTCAACCCTAACTTCTTTTTTTTAGTCTACCCATCGAATAGTTTCATCTAAATAATATTTGCAAAAATAAAGTAACTTTCAAACCTAACTAATAATTGATTATCTTAACAAACTTTACAGATCCTTAGCTGCTTTAGCTATCAAGGCAATCCCTTCTAGGTCTTGGCCTTTTCTTCCTACCTTCAATTGATCTGCTTCCATATCTGCAATCCTTCTAGTTAGTTCTTCATTATGCTGTTGTCGGTCCTGGATGGTTTGCTTCAACATTGTGAATTGACCTTTTGTATTCCTCTTCCTTTTCAATGCTTCTCTTGAAACTGCAATCAGCTCCTGATAGTGGTGATTCACCTCCTCCAAATCCTCTCTGAGTCTTTTGTTTTCCATGACCAAGCCATCATTCATCTCCTGCATGTACTCAACCTGATACTTATATTGTTTTACACTTCTCTGTAAATTCTCTTTTTCTGAATCAAAGGTTTTATTTCCTGCTATGGTTTGCATCTCATTTGGAAGCCATGGAATATTCAATCTCTTATAAATTTCTTCATCTTCTGGAAACAATTCTGTAGGGGTTTCAGGAAAACCTAGGTGTTCTTCACTCTCATCTTTTCATGGAACCTTTTCCTCAACCACCACCTTCTTTTCTAAGTAAGAACTCTTTATTTCAGCTTCTTGTTGTTCCTACACATTTGACTTCGTACCTCCAGGAATATATTAGATATTTTAGTATCAGTCAGGACAAACTCTCTTTCTGATTCCATTGGCCTTTTACCCTTACTGTCACCTTTATCATCATTCAATTTTTCCTCAAATGAAAAATCATCTATCACTGTTACTCTTTCTTTCTTCAATTTAGGATTCAGTAACTTCTTCATATTCAGTTTGAGTTTATTTCTAGGTCTAGTTTTTGGTCTCCAAACAGGAGCAATATCCCCCAACATTTTGATAGTCTTTCCCTGATGAGTAACTGAGGCAAACTCAACAACTTTCAGTTTCTTTCTTTTTGGTAATGCTACCTCATCACCCTAGCTGTGAAATTCCTTCTCAGTACAAACTCTAGTTGCATCAGTGACAGGGACTTTATCATCATCAAATAGGCATTTCTCATCTTCTGACAGAACTGTGATAGGACTTTGTTTTTGAACTTCAATATCCTCTTTCTCATCTAAAATTTTCTCTGTAGGTACAACATTTTTAGCAGAAATTGTCTCTGCAGGTACAACATTTTCAACAGGCTCGGCTTCCTTAATATCTGACTGTAATTTCTTGCTCTCATTGTCATTAAGGTGTTGTTTAGATTCAAAGTCTTCATTTGCATGATCTGAAACTTCCTCTAATTTAACCCTATCTTCATCTCTGACCTTTACCTTTTTCCTGAGCTTTCTGATCAAAGTCTGCCCTTTATCAGCTTGTCTTCTGTGAGATTGTCCTTCTTGATCGTTTTGAAAACATGACCAGAAAATGAAATACTCCCAAGTCTTTCCCGTACTTTGCAAAACAATCTTTATAATAAGTTTGATGAGCCCATGATGGAAAATGGACTGCCTTGTATGATTTTGGTGCTCCTTAACTCTGCATGACATCTTTTGCAGACTCTTTAAAAAGAAGAAGGGTAAGTTCATCTTGGACTCATCACTGAGATGCTGAAGAAATCTGAAGTGGTATTTGAAAACAAAGGCATATCTACCCTCATAGGTAATATAACTCTGTAAAAGTTTAATGGGATCTATCCATTTAGGTTTGAAGTTATGAATTGGTACACCTTTACCCCAATCTGCAATTACACCAGGAAGTAAGTACTTTTGTGCATTGAAGGTGAATGGGACCTTCTTAAACCACAATTCTCCCTCGTTCAAAATACCTATTGCCTCAGCTATCAACTCCTTAGTTATTTTGAATTGTAAAGTATCAAAAGACACAATGTATGTATCAAAACACTGGGAAAATTTATGAGACACCTCTGCATGATATCCACCAATCCTTTTGAAAAATTTCAACCATCCTGCATTTAAAAATAACTCTGCACATTCTGGAAAATTATCTACCCAGCTTAGGTTAGTGGGCTCAGCTCTATTTTTTTTCCACTTTTCTTCATATTCACTATGGTTTAACAACACCTATCGATATCCCACAACCTAACTATATTCAAATCATAACAGTCTGTCCTAACACACAGTTCAGAAATCTTTTGTGCCAAATTACAACAGTCTGACCCAATCACAGAGTTCAGGGAATTCCAACAAGTTCTTCTTTGAATTTTACTGTTTTAAATGATGAATAGTTTGAATATATTTGTTAATAATTCATCATTCACAGTGTATTAGGTGAAAAACTCATATTTCTCCTTCGAATTTTATCATTAAGGATTTTATCAGAAAAGCCCCAAATTAAGAAAACCGTAGCAAAGACAGGTGGGCTACCTGTTCAGAAGACCAATACGAGCACTGGAATGCAATCACTTCAATGGTTAAGTGTCTAATTTCACATTCCACCTATCTCTAACTGTCCAGACCACTTCAAATAGTCACTGCTGGAAAGCCCTAATTCCTCATTCAGTTGAAAAAATCCTGATTTCTCAGCAGTGTGTTCTCACCATGACCTTTAATATCCTTTGTGTCCTTCATATAAGGAACATAATCCCGAAAAACTCTGTCTCATTCTACTCGATGTCATCATTCATCCTGCTCTGTATGCAGTCGCCACAATCTACTGCTTATGATGATCACCCACCTGTTTCAATGATAAAACTATGCAGGACATGTATCAAATGCATCAAATGATGTGATTAACACCTCAGAGACAAGACACCCAAAAAATAAGACTGAAAAAATGATGATTTTAGCATTCGCGACTTTCGTGTAGCGCTCTAGTGTATCAATTTTGCTCTTGCGCTATAAGAAAGTCCAATCAAATAATTTCACATCATTAGGCCACTAATAAGGTTTAAAACTTGGTTTATGTGCTTAATCTCGACCTTAGTGTCACTTATAAAATCATTTAATCCATATATGCCTTGTAAAACCCTTTAATAATGAAATCAAAGCAAATTTTTTATAAAAGCGGGCTTAAAAAATAAAAAATTACGAAAATTAAAAGTTTGAACTCAAAATTATCTTTATAAACAAAATTTCCTAGAAGCAAAAATACTAGCAAGGTTCAAAAACATAAATAAAAGCATAAAACTAAGGAAGACAAAATCATGACCTAACATCTAGCTCCTGTTGCGGGGTAAATTCCTCCTTGTGAGGCTTGAAGAACCTGTAGACTAGTGCCTTCTGTACTGCTACCTGCTAATCTGCAAAATTTCCATTGGGTTATGGAGTCCTTATTGTGTTTTACTCACATCGGTGTATACAATGAAAACTAAAATTTCACGTCAAAAACTATAGAAAATTCTTGAGGAATCATCCATTAACTGGAATTGACAATTCCTCACCCTCCAAAGTCTGTAGAACAAAAGTGTTGTTTTCCAAAAACTTAGATACTAGGAAGGGCCAAACCAGAGGTTATCAAATTTGCCATGTTTCCCTTTTTGCTCCTTCCTAGCATCCCATCTTAGAACCATGTCTCCTATTGAGAAAGTATTATCTTTGATTTTCCTGTCAAATCTTTCTTTTATCTTCAATCTGTATAGCTGTGCCTTTTCTTCCACTTTTTCTCTATTCCGCTGCAACTCTATCATTGCATAAATCCTTCTCTGCATATCATTAGGTTCTTCCTGACAATCCTGAAAAAACTTCATCACTGGGATACCCAACTGAACAGGAAAAACTGCATCTGCACCATACACTAAGTGGAAAGGGGAAGTTCTAATTGCTTTTTTGACTGTTATTCTGTCAGCCCATAATGCATATTTCAGCATAGAATTCCATGATCTCTTATTATGCTTCAGCAATTTCCTGATACTCTGAATGATATTTTTATTGGAGGTCTCAACTAAACCATTACCTTGAGGATAGTAAGGAGTTGAATGTTTCAACAAGATGCCATTCTTTTCACAAAATGCTCCCATTGCCTTAGACTTAAAATCCTTTGCATTATCTGTTACTATTCTCTGAGGACACCCAAACCTACTGACAATGTATTCTTCAATAAACTCCATAATCACTCTATCTGTGGCATTCCTTGTGGGAATAGCTTCCACCCATTTGGTAAAGAAATCTGTTGCAGTCAAAATCCACTTGTGTTGTCCTGAGGAAGATGGATTTATCTCTCCTAGATAGTCCAAACCCCACTGCTGAAAAGGGGCACTTATTGCAATTGGTTTTAAAGGTAATGGAAACAATTTTTGTTTACCAGCAAATTTCTGACAAGGGATGCATGCTTCTACCTATTTATATACATTTGAAAATAAAGAGGGCCAATAGTATACAACTCTTAATATTTTGTATGCAGTTTCCTTCCAATACTTGTGACCTCCACATGCACCCTCATGAGATTCAGAAATCACTCCTTCAATTTCAGGTTTATCTAAGCATCTGAGTAGAATACCCCCCAGATCCTTCCAAAATAGCTGCTATTCTACCAAACAGTACTTAGTAGTTTTTAGCTTCAAAGACCTAGCAACTTCTTTTATCTAAGTGTTCAGGACATTGCAAATACAATAGAAAATATACAATGTCTACATACCATGTAGATGCTGAATATAAATACATAATCTTCTCTTTCTCCAGCTCTGCTTGGTTTTCTTCTTGTGCTGGCTCCTCTGCCATCAAATGTAATCCTAGAGTTTGGCAATTTGATTCAGCCAATAGCTTAGCTAAACCTTGTCCCTTTACTAGTTTGGTAGGTCTGATATCTACATCATACTCCATAATTTTAGCAATCCACTTGCCTCTTTTTCCCTCGCTGTCAGGCTGTGTCAAAACATCTTTTACAGCAGCATTAGGCACATAGGAAATAACTTTGGAATGCAAAACATAGATTCTGAAGAATTTCAAAGCTTTTACCAAAGAGTAAGCCTGTTTTTCTAAGATGCTGTATTTTAATTCAGAATCTCTGAGAGTTTTGCTGAAGAATGCAATAGGTTGTTCAAGACCATCCTTATTCTTCTGCAACAGAACAACAGCCAATGTATCTTCAGATGCAAAGGAAAAGGTTAGAAATTCCCTAGTAAAATCTGGACTTACTAATACTGGAGCTTCATTAAGAGCCATTTTAATTTTTTCAAATGAGTTCTTTGCTTTAGTGGTCCATTTGACTTCTTGATCCTTCTTTAGCATGGCTGTAATATGTTTGATAGTGTCAGCAAAATTTGGTATAAACCAACGTAGAAAATTGATTTTACCAATGAAAGATTGGACATCTTTTTTACTCCTTGGCAGACTTATCTTCAGTATTGCTTTCACCCTTTCTGGTTCAATCCTTATACCATCAGCTGAAACTAAATGACCCAATAATTTTCCTTCCTGTACAACAAAGTGTGACTTCTTTGGATTCAAGGATAAACCAAATTTTCTGCATTTTAGGAAAGTTTGTTTCAAGTGTTTTAGCTGTTCATCATCTGATTGTGAAAATACAGTAATATCATCTAAGTAAATTACCACAAACTTATCCTTTTCCCCAACAAAGGCTATATCCGTAGCCCTCTGAAAAGTTGCTCCAGCATTCATTAAACCAAAAGGCATCTTATCATACATGAAAGTTCCCCAGGGAGTAGTAAAAGCGATTTTTTCTTTATCATCAGGATGCATAGAAATTTGATTGTATCCTAAAAATCCATCAACCATAGAAATCCTTTGTGCCCGAACAACCTTCTGCAATATTTGCTCAATTTTAGGTAGAGGATAATTATCCTTTAGTGAAGATCTATTCAAGTTTCTAAAGTCAACACACATTCTGATTTCTCCATTCTTTTTCCTGACAGGAACTAGATTAGCAACCCATGAAGAGTACCTAAGAGGAACAATGATCTTGGCATCTAATAACTTCTTAGCTTCTTTTTCAATAACAAGAAACAAGGTCGGATTAATCCTCCTCAGTTTCTGTTGAAAGGGTTTAACATTCAGTTTTAAAGGTACTTTATGTTGTATAATCCCAGTATCATATGTTCTCAATTATTCATAAGACCATGCAAAGACATCAACATGTTCCTTTAACAACTTAATGTACCTATTTCTCTGTTCTGCTGTGAGTGCTTTTGAAATCTTCACCATTCGTGGATGTTCTGCAGTACCAATGTTACAATCCACCACATTCTCTTCTGAATACTATACAACAGGTTTTAGAGGTGTATCATCTTTTGAAAATATCCTTTCTAAGGGTACCAAACCTTTTGGGATGAAATTACCTTTTAGTTCAATAATCTTGTGGCCAACAATTTCATTTTCAACAATCTCTTCAACTTCTTCCTCGTCGTCATCTTCTTCTTGATCAATCAGGGAATTAGAAAACTCATGTGTAAGATCGAAAAATCTTTTAATTTCAATGTCATCTTCAAACACTCTCCACTACTTTACATTATCAGGTACAGAAGGTATGTACCTAACCTCAATGGGATACTTCAATTGTGTGGTTTTGGGAATTCTAAAATGTGTAGCTGCTAAGGCTAATGAATCAGCAGTCTGATTATGATCCCTTGGAATATAGGTAATGTTAAAAGCTACAAAATAATTTTCGATTATATCCCATACCTCATTTCGGTATACTTTTAGCAAATCCTGTTTCACTTGATAGTTGTTCCTCACCTGTTAAACAACCAACTCGGAGTCGCCATATGCAGAAATATGCTGAATGCCTAAATCTTTAGCAGCCTTCAAACCTAACAGCAAAGCTTCATATTCAGCACTATTATTTGTAGTAATAAATTCTAATATATACATCAGCTTTACTGTTTCACCACCAGGAGATATGAGAAGAACCCCTGCTCCAGCACCTTCTTTACAAGATGATCCATCAAAGTATAATTGCCAAAGCTCATATTCTTGTTCTTTACTGCATTTAACTGGCTGTTCCTTTTCAACCTATAACAAACCAACAGTATTATCATCATCGCTAAAATGTAACATGCAAGTACCCAAATCTTTATCAACGGCATACAGAGGATGGTTTGTAGGGTTCTTGTCATCTATCACAATATAGGCAAATTGAAGCTCTCTGTACAACCTTCTATTTTCTCCTCCAAACATAGGAATAGTAGCATATGTTAAATCCATTTGTAAAGTTCCACCAACTTTCTTTGCCCAAGACCTAGAGAGAAGTAATCCAAATTTAGGTGTAATATCTGCTACTACCACATCCATGATCACACTTTTCATTGTTAACTGAGCCAAACTAACAACCATGTCTTTAATCACACCCAAACACTTTACAGCTCGTGAATCAAAAGCATACAGATCATGGTAGGGTTTTGTTATACTCAAACCTAAAGCCTCCATGACAGCCTTTTGCATTAGGTTATGTGATGCTCCTGAATCTAAAAGACAGTTATGTATCATTTGTTCATGGATTGTCAGTGTAATGTAAAATGGAGGTGAAGCACCTACTTCATTCTCAGTTTTTTCAGCCAAAGCTGATCCAATAAATATTTTAGGATTTTCTTCCTGTAGATTCACTGTATCAAAAAGAGGCTAACTGTTTGTTGAACCAATCATTTTAAGAACCGATTCTCTGTAAAAAGAATTTTTCATTAATTCAGTAAAAGGCATAGGAATCTTTATTTTTCCTAATTCATTTTCCAGATTAAAATTCTACACAGTTTTATTTACCTCTTCAACCTCCATACTCTTCTTTTGCTTATCCTGAATTTGTTTTTTCTCTAACACAGGATCATATTGCTGTTTAGTAGGTACAACTACCTTCTTCTTTGGGTTTTGTACTACTTGTTTTGGGCCTGACCTCAAATTCAAAGTTTTCTTTGGTTAATTCTGATAGATATCAGCAGTTACAGTAGTCATTTTCAGATTTAAGTCATCTTCTGTTTCAAACATATCAGCATCATAGTATTATGCATTTAAAAATTCTTCTTCAGTGACAAAACCTTCAGTCAACTGTTCTCCAAAATAGTTCATATCTTGATCTGTGTATTTAAATAACACTTCCTCTTCAATTTCTTCTTCATCAACAATATTTTTCTGAAGAGGGGGTGGTACTCTTTGATCCTCAGTCTCTCTCCTTTCTCGCTGTATATCATTATTTCTTTGTTCTCTAGGTATGAAGCGAGGAGCAAACTGTCTTCTGAATTGGTTTTGATTGTTAGGGTTTCTTTCACCTTCTGGGACAGGTTTGTTTGAATTCGTTTCTAGTTCTAACTTATTTAATTTTGCATTCAAGATCTTAACTAGCTTGGCCATCTCATCAATTTTACCTTTTGCAAAATGAGATGTTGGAACCCCTGGAGCTGCTTCCTTCTTACCTTTCTTGTCATACATCTGTTGTTTCCTTCTTCAATCTATTGGAAGCTAATATATTAGACTCCACCTCTAATGTTGCATCTTAAATGTTTAGTAAAGAAATAGGTCTTCTTTTTCTTAATAATAAGGAAAATTCATGGTCAAAAGCGTTTGCATATGTGAGTTTTGCAGATGTTTTTGAAGGTTTTATCTCTGTAGGAATTCTGCCATACATTTTATTGAATCTATTCGAAAAATCTGCAATGGTTTCATCCTTCTTTCTCCTAAGGGCTCCAAAATCAGTTATATAATAAGTATGATCCTTGGTGTCACCCCATTGTCTCATGAAGAGGTCCTGAATCTCTTCTATGATGGTGATAGAATTTGCAGGCAACTCCCTAAACCATTTTCTGACATCTCAATCAAGGCTCTGCACAAACATCCTCATCCATACATCCTTAGCTTCAATATTCTGGTTATTAGCATAACTGAGAAAGGCTTCGCAGTGTTCCTCAGCTGTAGTTTCACCATGTTCATTAAATCTAGGTAGGTATTTCTGATAATCACTTCCAGGAAGTGCATTCAAAGGCTGAGGCAAAACTAAGGGTGCATACCTAGTTGCAACCATTCGGTCCATCATATCTACTGGCTGATTTTGGGTTGCCATTTTAAGGTTGACTGACTTTAGTGATGGAGAGATTTGACTGGAACTTGGCTGAAAAAGGGGTTTTACCAACTTTCAGATGAAATAGAGGAATTTTACCAGGAGATACTATTTTTTCCTTTTTGAAGGATTGAGGATCAATGAAAAATTGAAAGTTACTGACAGAAATTATAGGCTTCAACCAAGGTGAAGTTTCTTCGTCTTTTCTCAACATAGATAAAGGTGATGAACTATCCAACTGATTAGGGTTACATAGGGCTGGTGATGACTGCGACCTTCTAATCTTCCTTACTTTTTTCAGTATCTGTTCTGGGTCTGAAACACCCAATTGCAAAGGTGAAACAGGTTTGTTTCTTGTTCCTATTCCCGTAGTAGCCACTGTGACAAACTGGTGAAAAGTAGTCTTCAAGATTTGATGGTTTAAGTTCACCTCTTAAAACTGATGAAATGATAAGTATCCCAGGGAAAAATATGTTTTCAACTTCATTCCCCTGCAATGGCGCCAAAGATGTTTATGCCAGAAATTGTTCCTAGACTACAAGAGAACAAGCCAACACAATCTCAATAATCTCAATAAAACAAAATAGGGTTTTTAGGGTTTTTTAAGGTTTTTTGGTTGAGAAGTTTGATGACAAGAGGGAATGGATTCATAAATCTAAATAAACACTAAATCATAAGCATAGAAAGGATGAGGTGCATAACATAATAACCATAATCCAACAGAATACAACAATGAGGTTCATCCACAGATGGCAAGCATTCCAAGGAAAAAAACTTTAAACCAGCAATGAAATTACCAGTTGAGTAACTAAAACAAGCTATAAATGAAGCCAGAGAATAAACTGAAGGGTAAATAGAGCATATATTTCATAATCAGTCTTTCAAATACACATAAGAGTCTTTTACTTAGCTTATAAACAAGTCTGAAGACCTCCTCTTGCGAGCCAAAAAAAATCGAACCATTTTCCTTCTTTGAGGCTTACACTTATACTATTCTCCAAAATTGGTTAAGGAACTGAACCCTAACTGTTTTTTAAGTCTAGCCATCGAATAGTTTCATCTAAATAATATTTACAAAAATAAATTAACTTTCAAACCTAACTAATAACTGATTATCTTAACAAACTTTACAGATCCTTAGTTGCTTCAGCTAACAAGGAAATCCATTCTAGGGCTTGAGCTTTTCTTCTTGCCTTCAATTGATCTGCTTCCATATCTGCAATCTTTCTAGTTAGTTCTTCATTATGCTGTTGCAGGTCTTGGATGGTTTGCTTCGACATTGTGAATTGACCTTCTATATTCCTCTTCCTTTTCAATGCTTCTCTTGAAACTGTAATCAGCTCCTGATAGTGGCTATTCACCTCCTCCAAATCCTCTCTGAGTCTTCTGTTTTCCATGACCAAGCCATCATTCATCTCCTGCATGTACTCAACCTGATACTTATATTGTTTTACACTTCTCTGTAAATTCTCTTTTTTTGAATCAAAGGTTTTATTTCCTGCTATGGTTTGCATCTCATTTGGAAGCCATGGAATATTCAATCTCTTATAAATTTCTTCATCTTCTGGCAACAATTTTGTAGGGGTTTCAGGAAAACCTAGGTGTTATTCACTCTTAGCTTTACATGGAACCTTTTCCTCAACCATCACCTTCTTTTTTGAGTAAGAACTCTTTATTTCAGCTTCTTGCTGTTTCCTGCAACATCTGACTTCATACCTCCAGGAATATATTAGATATTTTAGTATCAGTTAGGACAGACTCTCTTTCTGATTCCATTGGCATTTTACCCTTAATATCACCTTTATCATCATTCAATTTTTCCCTTGATGAAGAATCATCTATCACTGTTACCCTTTCTTGGTTCAATTTAGGATTCAACAACTTCTTCATATTCAGTCTGAGTTTATTTCTAGGTCTGGTTTTTGGTCTCCAAACAGGAGCAATCTCCCCCAACATTTTGATAGTCTTCCCCTGATGAGTAACCGAGGCAAACTCAACAACTTTCAATTTCTTTTTTTTTGGTAATGCTACCTCATCACCCTGGCTGTGAAATTTCTTCTCAATACAAACCCTAGTTCCATCAGTGATAGGGACTTTATCATCACCAAATAGGCATTTCTCATCTTCTGACAGAACTGTGATAGGACTTTGTCTTTGAACTTCAATATCCTCTTTCTCATCTGAAAGTTTCTCTGCAGGTACAAAATTTTTAGCAGAAATTGTCTCTACTGGTACAACATTTTCAACAGGCTCGGCTTCCTTAATATCTGACTGTAAATTCTTGCTCTCATTGTCATTGAGGTGTTGTTTAGATTCAAAGTCTTCATTTGCATGATATGAAACTTCCTCTAATTTAACCTTGTCTTCAGCTTTGACCTGTACCTTTTGCCTGAGCTTTCTGATCAAAGTATGCCCTTTATCATCTTGTCTTCTGTGAGACTGTCCTTCTTGATCATTTTGAAAACCTGACCAAAAAATGAAATACTCCCAAGTCTCTCTCCTACTCTACAAAATAGTGTTTATAATAAGTTTGATGAGCCCATGATGGAAAATGGACTACCTTGTATGATTTTGGTGCTCCTTAACTCTACATGACATCTTTTGCAGACTCTTTAGAAAGAAGAAGGGTAAGTTCATCTTGGACTCATCACTGAGATGTTGAAGAAATATGAAGTGGTATTTGAAAACAAAGGCATATCTACCCTCACAGGTAATATAACTCTGTAAAAGTTTAATGGGCTCTATCCATTCAAGTTTGAAGCTATGAATTGGTACACCTTTACCCCAATCTACAATTACACCAGGAAGTAAGTACTTTTGTGCATTAAAGGTGAATGGGACCTTCTTAAACCACAATTCTCCCTCATTCAAAATACCTATTGCCTCAGCTATCAACTCCTTAGTTATTTTGAATTGTAAAGTATCAAAAGACACAATGTCTTTATCAAAACACAGGGAAAATTTATGAGACACCTCTGCATGATATCCATCAATCCTTTTGAAAAATGTCAACCATCCTACATTTGAAAATAACTCTGCACATTCTGGAAAATTATCTACCCATCTTAGGTCAGTGGGCTCAGCTCTATTTGTTTTTCCACTTTTCTTCATATTCACTATGGTTTAACAGCGCTTGTCAATATCCCACAACCTAACTATCTTCAAACCATAACAGTCTGTCCTAACACATAGTTCAAAAATATTTTGTGCCAAATTACAACAGTCTGACCCAATCACAGAGTTCAGGGAATTCCAACAAGTTCTGATTTGAATTTTACTGTTTTAAATGATGAATACTTTGAATATATTTGTTAATAATTCATCATTCACAGTGTATTAGGTGAAAAAACCATATTTCTCCTTCGAATTTTATCATTAATGATTTTATCAAAAAATCCCCAAATTAAGAAAACCCTAGCAAAGACACGCGGGCTACCTATTCAGAAGACCAATACGAGCACTGGAATGCAATCACTTCAATGGTTAAGTGTCAAAGTTCACGTTCCACCTATCTCTAACTATCCAGACCACTTCAAACAGTTGCTGCTGGAAAGCCCTAATTCCTCATTCAGTTGAAAAAATCTCGATTTCTCAGCAGTGTGTTCTCACCACGACCTTCAATATCCTTTGTGTCCTTCAGATAAGGAACATAGTCCTGAAAAAATCTGTCTCATTCTACTCACTGTCATCATTCATCCTTCTCTGCATGCAGTTGCCACGATCTAATTCTTATGATGATCATCCACCTGTTTCAATGATAAAACTATGCAAGACATGTATCAAATGCATCAAATGATGTGATTAACACCTGAGAGAAAAGACACCCGAAAAATCGGATTGAAAAAATGATGATTTTAGCATTCGCGACTTTCTTGTAGCGCTCTAATGTATCAATTTTGCTCTTGTGCTACAAGAAAGTCCAATCAAATAATTTCACATCATTAGGCCACTAATAAGTTTTAAAACTTGGTTTATGTGCTTAATCTCGACCTTAGTTTCATTTATAAAACCATTTAATCCATATATGGCTTGTAAAACCCTTTAATAATGAAATCAAAGCAAAATTTTTATAAAAGCAGGCTTAAAAAATCAAAATCATGAAAATTAAAAGTTTGAACTCAAAATTATCTTTATATACAAAATTTCCTAGAAGCAAAAATACTAGCAAGGTTCAAAAACATAAATAAAAGCATAAAACTAAGGAAGACAAAATCATGACCTAACGTTAAGTTTTAACGAGTCCAAGAAATTCAACTCGATTCTTTCTTCATTTTTTAGCAAGCTTGAAGGAAAGAGAGAATAATGCTTGATATATCACTGATCCATCGATTTTATGAGCCCAAATTAGTGAATACTCGTCGGTGTTTTCATAGTTTTGATAGTCTAAAAACTCCCAAGAAGACTCTAGGGGGGCTATTTTTTGTAAATTTAGTCTCCTGAGTCTGAAAATGTATAAAACCATCCAAAGGAGAACTCTCTTAGCTTCCGAAGAAATAAGGTGTACCTTTTTTGTACTTAATCGACAAGGTCCGAAAAACGGATAAACTATCACCAAACCGACGCTCCTTCAAAAGAAAGAATGTAGCCTTAGTTTAACGAGTGTAAAGGAAGGTAATATCACTTGGAAATTTCCATTTATTGATGAGAATGGGACAAACAATAGTAAATTCGAAGCTTTGTACTGAGGTTTAAGGAGCATGACAATGGCATAAAAAATACTCAAAATATTTTTCATGTTTATTCCAGAGCAGGAAAAGAGAAAAGTAAGCTCAACCATGTTCCTTTTCCATAAGTTTAGTCCTCCGGGACCGGAAAAGAGATAAATCTATACTTGAAGATACCCTTCTAGATTTCCAAGAAAATAGAGTACATTTTTTGTAAATAATCCATAGGGTACGGAAAAGGGTTAAACTTACATTGTTATGGATGATCCTTCATTTACTTTAACGAGTTTGAAAGAACAAGAAAATCAACTATCTATTCATGTTTAAGGAATCAAACCAGGGCTTGAATGTAACTCCATAGGGAAGGAGCCTTATAATGAAGGGTAGTTCATTAAAAATTACAAAATGAGGCTCATTTTTGTGTGAAAAACAACTACAAAGGCTTCCCGCACCCTAGAAAAATGTGGAATGGGTACCGTAATAAACAAGAAGTGTTCTAACTAGGGTAACCCATGTGAGGTAAACCCTAACCATGGACGAAAAATGATGCTTGAAGGGTAAGAAGTGGTTGCAGATCGCAATCCATAGGTGAAAAAAGAGATCCTAAGGTTAATAAGGGGATAAGGTATAAATACAAGATATAAAAGGGGACCAAGTCCTATCCTATATGTTGAGGAAACATACTCCAATTTCATTCATAACCTGGAAAACTAGATAAAAACAATAAACATTAGTCCAAATAAAAGAAATTGACCAAAACTGTATAAAAGTAGGTAAAATTTTTGAAAATTTTACTATAAATAGTGAAAATTGGTTCAAAAACATTTCATTTTATTTTTACCACTATTAGTGCAATTTTTACCTCTAATATTCAAAAAAAATTGTGCTCAAACGAGTGGGAGAATTTCTGATCCGCAAGTTGCAGGTAACTCACATCTCCATCATCTTTCATTTCATGCTTTCAGTTTTTTATATGATGCTTATTTAAGGTTTTTGGCGAGTTATAAGGGCACCACGCAAAACTCTCAGGTATCCCATTACAAACTTGCAAGTTCACAATGTAATCATGGGTATGTAATGGGGAACCCATGAGTGACACACGATTTCCCCACTGGACAGTCGTGAGTGCTACGGATTAGGTATTTTTATGATTCTAATGGAAAAAAAATTCATTTTGTAGGAAAAAAGGTTCTAGAGTGGAGGTAACGGGAGAACAAAGACATGGTTAGGTTGGAAATGGGGGATCCAATGACAATGAATTCCCTTCAAAGGTGCGGTTGTTGAAATTTTACCGCACATCAAACATGTGATCCCAAGTTCGACTGTTAGAGACTTTGGTGCAATTATGGGATCATGAGCTAGGGATGTTTGATATTTATGGGGAGACACTAGAAATGAATGCTGAGGACGTATACGTTGTCACTGGATTATCACATTAAGGGGTACTGGTTAACTTAGGTGTCACTGGTCATGCGGGAGATCCCCTTAGCGTGCAAGACTATGTCAACACTTATTTTTTACCAGGTACAAAAAAATCGTGGACAGAAATCTCGATTGCTCAAATTACTAGCTTTCCACTAAAAGTGCTTGTAAGAACTATTGTCTGAGTGGTGGGTTCATCCGCATTGCATTTAGCTAGACGCACCCACATGCGTCTAGTAGTGGAATCTCTGTGAGGTGTAGTATTTGACTGGTGTTTGGGGCTAGTCATTATCATGAAAAAAAACTCTTAGACTGCAGCTTAGCAAATAAGAAGAACTTTGGTTATGTTGGTATCTTGATCTTCATAATGAAACTAAGCACTAGAATACCCCTAAAACACCATGGTCTAAAAGGATTTCCCATCTTTTCAAGTCTATGATCATTGAAGACAAAAATCACTTTCTCTTAGAATTCCCTTCCTACACACACATTAGATCTCAGTTCCATAATATTTGTTCCAACACTGAACTCTCTAACCTTCTAAATCCTCAAACTATGGTGAGCTAGGGACACTCCTCTTTAAGATTTTTGAGCATAGAAATACTATTTTAGAGAAAATTAAATTATATATATATATATATTATATTATCAAGGATCGATACGCCAAACTTGGTAGTTATGGATGTTAAAGACTATCATCATCATCATCATCATCATCATTCTAAATTGTGCCACCAAGTAAATACACCTCTCAAGCTTGGACCAACCTTAATGTTGAACAGGACAATCATTTATTATCATAACCTTTCATTTTCATAATAATATATTCACATGACATGTTGTTATGTCACCGCAAGTGACATATATAGACCCACAATTCATATTAAATCACTTGAAAAAGAGTTAAATTTTTTGTTTTCTATAGTTTTGGAATAGTGTTAAGAATTCAATATTAATTACAATTTTGAAAAAATCTATTTATTTGAATTTGTATTGGTTAAGCGTTGTTGGCATCAACCTCAATATCAAGCGATGTGGTTTTCAGTCACCACTTACAAACCATGATGTTTGCGAACTTGATGATGGGTTTCGAGATTGGGTTTTGGATTTGTGTGTATGATATGATGATAGGATTGGTCATCTTCGATGTCCATTGTCAAATGCCCCCAAGCTCCAACAAGAACAAAATAGACATGCTATGATTGAATCTCTCCTACTCCAGCCTCGGCCTCTTAGTCACGTGTAAATGGCTCTCATAGATTATCACTCCTCCTTAAAGCATTTGATTACTCTACCACAAATATGTGCTGAAAAATGCCTTCATCCACGTTCCACCTATAAAAAATGAATCAGCGTGGGAAACGTTGAGCTACCTTTCTTTATCTGTTTCTCTGCCTCTCTATGATATATGATCTATACAAGGATATTTGAATTTTTTTTTGTAAGTTCCATGGAAAATTTATATTAATATACAGAAAATAAAATACAAGCACAAGCGTTCAAGAGAGTATTAGTCTCTACAGAGCTGCTGGGGAGTCTCTTCCTTTTGCCACAAAAACTAGTACTGACTACCCAGGCATAAATACCTATCCCTAGTTTGTCATGGTTTTTCCTCCTATTAAAATTTTTCAAAAAATGCTAAAATTATTATGCATGGATACAAAACCTTGAAACATTTCTGATTAAAAAACCCATGCAGGGATATGGAAACAAGAATGTAAAAAATACCAGCAATATTAAACTTAAGACTAGAAAACTTTAAAAATTTTAAAAAATGGGGATGTGGAGACTATGCAAGTTACTTGGTGATGAATCCTGTTTCCACAGTTTCTGGCTTCTCCTTCTCAATGGGGAATATGTATGCCGATGAGTTTGAAGAATCATATGCGTCATATTTGATCGGGAGAGGATGCGTTTTACTATAGGAGTTGATATTTGTTTGACCACTCTGATCCATATTTGTCCTCTTGTAACAACTGGTAAAATCTATATTAGTTTTATCCAATTTAGTAGTAGGATCACCCAACTTGTGTTTGCTTGGATCCTCTTCTGTTGGGTTTCCAATAGGAGCTTCCTCCAGTCTAGAAGACCAGCAAAGCAGAATGGGAGGAAGAAGCATGTGCAACAGGGGTTGGAGAAGTAGAGGAATGAGGGATATTGTCCTCACTGTGATCTTGGATCTACATGATAATATGACCTAACATATTCCTAAACCACCAACAATTCCTCTAACGGACCTGATCACGTCTTCCTATCAGTTGTTGAATCACCATTTCCTCTTCCCAGTCATCTAATAAATTATGAATGTGACCTGGGACTAAATTGTCATAGCCTTTTTCAAAAGAATCAATAAAACCACTACGTCTAGTGCCACCGCATCCCCTGCCGGCCCTTCATGGGGTGTCCCCCAATTGTCTGGACATATTAAAATCCTAGGAAAGAGGTGGAGACACCAAGTTGTCAAAATTATGGATAAGGAATAGTGTATGAGTGTCCCAAGAGCCAGAGTATACAGAGACAATGTAGCAAATTCCCACCTCAATGGGTACCACCTGAACAAAAAGACACCCAATTATGCACCACCAACAAACACCAACAAATTTATGTTTGCAATGATTTTGAATGCGACAACATTCTTCTTTGTTTTCCATATTAAGATCCATCTCATGCACACTAAATCCACTGCAAAATAACATCACAAGCACAATACCCTTGATCCAGACAACCAAATTAACGAGGATGGAGAGAAATGAAGCCAAGGGATTCAAGTTTCAGACAACATTTAATCACATGGATGGTGGATTGAATGTGGACCACGTGGAGTAGGGAGAGGAGGCTCTGTGGACACCTCCACATGCTCCTCGTCTAGCCTACTAACACTTAAATCCAAGAAGGGATATTTGAATGTTAAGTATAGTTTTTTATTTATATTTTTATTATTATGATCTGATAATTGAATTTTCTTATTTTGAATTGGATCCATAGGAGATAACATCTTCTTTGAATTTTGGAGTGCATCGGGTGGTGGATGATGCTAACCAAGCTTGCATTAGCCTGACAAATGACATAAAGGTTCATTAATTCTTAAATTTAATTACCATTCAATTGAAATATGACAGTGGAATTGTGTTTACATTGTTTTAATGTTCACAGCAAGTCCCGCTTCTAGTCATCAAACTATCTAGATCTAATAGTGTGTCATAATCAATTCCCCAACCACTGATAACATAGGTTTTGTTATCACCAATTTTTTAATTAATATTTCATTTTGTAGTTGGATCACATCTCTCTAAATATGGATTTGATGCTTTGATAAACAATATTATATTCAGCAAGATCTCTTGTGTATCTTGCTACCATTTTCAAAGATCTTCCCGTTGAGGTGCCCTTCAATTCCCTTTTTCTGTTGGTTTTTCATTTGTCTTTAGGAGGTTAGCAATTCAGTTCTCGAAATGAATGAAACACCTTATAAACACTCACAGATAAGTATTGACAATTGACTAGATTCTAGGTGGTGGAAACCTTAAAATGGAGCTGGAAATTCCTAAAAAGATGTGGGAATTTTGTAAATGGATGGGAAAGCTCCCTAGGTGGAACTTAGGTCCTATATTTTTTGTTTCTTAGAATTATTCTATTTTTTAGGTTTTAACTTATTTAAGGAACAATTTTTGGGTAGTGGTTAATTAAGGTTTAAAGTTTATTTAGGATTCTAGTAAGTGGTTCTCAAGATCTGAGAGTTTGGAAATCAATTTTTTTATGTCATTGTATTCCTTGGAAAAGAGGTGTTTAGAGTTTGGTGAAAACGTAAAAATTGGGTTGTCTATTTTTTGGGGGCTCCTCCACTTGTCTAGGGATTTTGGGTTTTTATAAAAAATATTCTTTTAGAATGTCACAAGTTGCGGATGTTTCATGAGGAGTCTTGTCACAAGACAAGGGGGTCAACTTGTAGGATGGATGGTGGAAATGGTCGGGTGTTCCAAACAAAACATGGAATACCTATCTATGTTACAACTACATGTAGGAAAAGATATAGGTGGTGCAAAAAAGGATCCATATGTTGGCGAGATTTTGACACATGTTGGTCGAAATGCATGGGTGAATCCATGGACCTGGGTAACACTTTTTGGCAAGCGCATTTCGGCAAAAACAAAAAAATGTACCTCGGTCGAGGGTTTAACAAGCCCTCGAACGAGGTTTTAATATCTCGAACGAGGTTTTTTCCAGCCCTCGGTCGAGGTATTTATTAACCCTCGGTTGTGGTATTAAACCCTCGACTGAGGGTTAATAAATACCTCGACCGAGGTGTTAACTCGGTCGAGGTATAGACCTCGGTCAAGGTAAATACCTCGACCGAGGTGTCTCTGTCAAAAAAACTATAAATAGAAGCCGCGGACCCATTTTCTAAATGAACATGATCATTACATAACTGAATTGTATTTATTCGAGGAAGCACTAAATTATCAAAGACTACAAAATATATTCATTACACTTTGCTGAATCCTTCAACAACTCATGAAAACCTGAAAATAGAAATCTCCACAAAAAACTTTGCCTTCAAACATTAATGACACTCCCTGAAGTCCCTAATACAAAACGAAATGGAGCCATTTTTGAGTAGTGGGATGCAACTGCAAGCAGTGAAAGCTTTTAAATTTTGAAAATAGAACTCTCCACAAAAAAATTTGCCTTGATCTCCATAAAACTCTCTCCAAATCTCTTTTGTGGTTCGCTATTTTCAATATTTGAAAAGTTTTCACTGCTTGCAGTTTGCATCCCACTACTCAATAAATGGCTCCATTCCATTTTGTACCAGAGACTTGAGAGAAGATAAACGATCAAGGATATTCAAACTTGTATGAAAGAAGGCCTACTTAAACTGTTATAAACATGCTCTAACAACCATGTGTATCTAACTCAATAAGCCAAAAACTTTAGGAGGGATCTTCCAAATATAATGATCACAAGATTCACAACAAGTACAAAATAACCCAAGAATTATATGCAACCATGAATGATTAAAGAACAATCACATATGAAACCATTAATGAAATCATCCTTCAAGAATATTTGAAAAGTTTTTTTGAAATTCCTCTGGAGCGGCCTTCACACTCCCACATTCAATTCACATTAGACACATATCTTTTACTAATATTAACCTACCTTTGTGGTCCTTCGCTGGACATTAATAAAATTATCATATCTGAAATGGAAAGAAGGAAAATGATGCTCCCCTAGTGGTCCACAACTAGCGATAATTGTTTCTCATTTCACCTATCCTATAACATCAATCCCTTCAGACGTGAGGAATTGTGTGATGTTTCCCCACTTGAATTTGTGATGTTCTTTTATGAAAACCCTATATTTGGAAACTTCATGATTTAATGAGTCCAGGTAGTATAGTGTAATTGTTACTTTGAGGAGTAAACTTTATAGGGTCCCAACAAGGTAGTTTGTACTACTACAATATCCTTGATATCAACAAAGTAGTGTCAGAAAGTAATCTCATAGAATTGGAAAACTTTCCTCTTCATAGTTCGATCATAAGGTGTACAAAAGGTCATTAATACTACCATATTATTGATCATAAGGTGTACAAAAGGTCATTAATACTACCATAGTATCGATCCTAGGTCTATCTACACAATAGAAGCCGGCGG
>LPNX010324872.1:262626-277618 GCA_001517045.1 Pseudotsuga menziesii | reverse complement strand
ATGCATTTTGAGGGCTTCTATCTAGCACATGAGTAAAAAATCAGGTTTTCATCGCCAAATTTGGCCAAAAAGTGTTACCCATCTTCATGGAATCACCCGCATGTGACTCCAACTAGGGTTTAGAAGTAGGGTTTGGTGGTGCTGCAAACAAGGGTTTCAACAAGGGTAGGAGACATTACCCATTCCTTAGAAAAACTTGGGCGTATTGTTCCTCAACTCATCCCAAGGAAACAATGTCTATGAAAGGGATAGGACTCATGAACCCGGTTTTAATCAGTCTAAAGAAGGGTTGAGATATGTGGAAACTTTATTTTATTAGGGGTTTTCTTTGTCACCTCCTCCCCCATTAAACCCTACTTCAAATTTGGGGATGTTCAAGAAGTCTTCCTATGGTGTGGTGAAAAAATTTGGAAAATAGAAGCTTAGGGAAGCAGGTGATAAAATAGTACTTGGGAGTGATGTCGATCTAGAAGGTATTTTGGGTTTATCTCTACAATATAGAGTCGGAAAATTTAGTTACAGAGCCATGAATTCTAGGCCCTATTCTGCAATGCGTTTGTTCAGTTTGGATGCCTCTAATATGATACATACCCTAAATATTGATTCTTCTAAAAGGTTGGCACGGGTTTTTTTATAGAAAAGAAGAGCATGCTTCCTTTGTCCTTCAGTAGAATTGGATTCAAGGAAATAAGAGCTTAATGCTCAAATGTTGACATATTTGTTTTGACCCAGATCCTGAGAATGTAAGGTTTCACCATAAATGGGTTCATCTTCCAAAGGTTTCCCCTCACTACATGGAACATACAATCCTTTGAATCAGTGGGAAATCACTTGGGGAAAATTATGTATATCATTGATGACGTTTTAAATGGAATTGATAAAAGGGTTGGAATAATGCTTGTCAAGACTGATATGGCTAAGGGATTGTTGGAAAAAAATAATATATATTGGTAGGGAAGAATTTTTTCACAAACCTTGGATTACTGGGGAATTCCTTTTATATGCTCGAAGTGCACAGATGTGGCAAATCTATGACAGAACTATCCTTCTGCAATTTCGGGATCAGACTATGAAGATTCATTCTAGGAGATTCATGCTTGGTCCTCGGATGAAAGTTGTGATCTGTACCCTATGCTCAAATAGAAGTGTTCGAAGGTTGACGTTTCAGGCATAAAGGCTTCAGGGAACTCTTCAAATCCGTCTTTGTTTGTGGGAAAGATCAAATATTTTGATCCTGGGTTTGTGTCATCATCATTAGACGACGAAATAAACTTCATTATGTCTCTGGAATCAAAAGGTGATGCTGCGGGTTAGGAAAATATTGATTGTGTTCCATTTTTCTATCATGGCATTGACATCCAAAATTTGTGTCCTCTTCCTGTTGTGTGTGGAGAGGCTGTAGGGAAGGAATATGAAAATAATATAGAGTCAGGTCATGCTCTTCCTTGGAAACCTAGTGCTATATCTCCCCCTATCGTCCCCTTTGATAGTGGTTGTGTTTTTGGTTATATTGGACTTGACATACAAAACTATAGATGCTAAGGGGGCTTTACAGGATTGTGGTGTTGTTCATGAGATCTCATTATCCAACCAGGTTTTGGAGTAGGTCATTCTTGTTCCATTTGGTAAGGAGAAAATAACTATACCCTTGTATGAGGTTCCTTTTCCCCCATATTTATTGTGAGGTTTCTAACAAGCACCCTCTTAGATACCATATTGGAAACATCCCTATTGAAGATTTTGACTAGTGGAAAAATATCTATCTATCATGAAACAAATACTCTGAAAAGCCTAATTCATAAGGGGATTCAAAAAGGGGGTTTAAAAAAAGAATTTTCTCACATCAAAACTCATAGTGTCAGAAAAGGAAAACTGAATGGACCAGGTTCAAATAGTAACTTGTCTATTTCGTCTAAAAAGGTGGAAGGATCCACCCTAACCTACTTTTTGGTCCATAGAGATCTCAAATCCCAAGAAAGGGTTAAGAAAGGATCTTGCTCTCCCTAAACATAAGAGGAGTGTGGGGCCTCCATAAATATGTAGCCCTCAAAATATTGATAGAGAATGAGAATTCAATGATAATTTTTTTGCAAGAGACAATGGTTCTCTGGGGAAAAGCTAGGGTTTTTTCTCCAAAATAAAACAGGACTGGGGTGTGGTTTCAACAGACATTGATGGACAATATATGGGGATTTTAGCTACTTGGAATCCTAAATATGGTTTTCTATCATCCTTCAAGATCCATTTGATAATTTTATTAAGTGGGGATATTCTTGGCTTTTTCGGGGAAGTCAACCTGATAAACTAGTACGACCCTTACAATGACCAGAGACCTTTTTGGGATTCAATTATGGATGAAGGTTTTTTACAATGCCCTAATTGATCATTGTAGGTGATATATATCTAATGCATTCATATGCCGAAATATGGGGTTATAATACTTGAAGGGATTTTTTGAGCACTTATTTTATGGATATTTTTTCTTCAGTTGGTTTAAATTATATTGAACTAGTTCCTATTGTTTTGACTTGGTGAACTGGAAGAATGTTTTCATATGGCATGGCCAAAATACTTGATAGGATTCTTTTGGAAGAGAAGTTATTGCGAGTAATGTCTAGATACCGTTCTTGGGGGGATTATTAGGTTATATCGGATCATCTTCCAATTTGTCTAGAATTTGAATTTGATGAATATAGATATCACTATCCCTTCAAATTAAACCATTCCTAATTGATGGAGGATGAATTAAAATATTTGGTTAGTGTTGGGCCCAGAAATGGCCCCTTTTTTACCATCCTTATCCAACCCTTTTTTCCTTATCCTACCCCATTGAGCATGCTAAACATATGTTTTTCCCTCACTCTGCTCCTCAAGTCACCAAGGTATGGTTGGTTATTGTCTTATTTTATTAATGCTTATGATTGTGGTAATTAAGGCTTTATATCTTGAAATATGCTAACATATGATTGTTTGTAAAGGTATTTTGAGATATAGAGACTGCAGGTATAGTGGGCTGAACATGCTAAGGAAAGGATGGACATTCATCACTCAAGCCGATCACCATCCATCCTACCATTGCCCAAAGAATGCGGTCTTAGTATATTCTTCCAGGCAAAGCTGTACGAGGATAGCTACAACAGAATGTGACAGATTTGGAGGTCAACAGTGCGCTGTTGCTCGTGTATAGCTATGATCTGAGGACATCATTATTTCTGGGTCAATTAACAGTTTCCCTATATTTCCTACTTTCATCCTGCCACGGTTGTAACAATTGTTGTAATTTAGGGCACCTCAAGATCAAAGATCTTCATGGATTCCCAATAATAGGGATAGGATGTTATGATTTACATTGTATAAATATGGGGAACTGTTCTGAGCCAAGGGTTGAACCCTTAACCAATTTATTGTAATAGCTGCGACTGAGGATTGTGGAATTGATCTACCTTTTTAATACAAGGAGTTACTTCAGAGCTAAGGGTTTTAACTTGCATTATATCCAACATCTCTATGTGAAGGCTGGGCCTGCCTTCCCACAGGGATTGCTGAGTTAAATTAGGAATTTTAATTATTCTGTTGTGTGATTTTATGTTAATTTCATTTCTTCATAGGAAGCTGTAATAGTTGTGGATTTACAGTGTGTTATTAATTGAATCTCTTAGAAAGCTGTAGTGGCATGGTGTGACAGTCGACTGTGTAGGTAATTGTTCCTTACGCAGCTGCATGGTAACTGTAACAGCTCTGTTAATCCTTAGATATTTTAATTGTGTTTCTATAAATCCTTGCAATTTGTTCCTTGTTTTTATGGTTGCAGAATTTCATTCCTGTACTTTGAATTCATAGAATAGTTGAACTCAATTCCTGTACTGTGAATTCCTAGACTAGCTGAACTCAATTCATGTCTTTTGGATTTCTAGAATAATTAGATCAAGATAGTTGGGTAAATCATTAGATGATTTGGTAAAGAGGACTCCATTTTCTGCAAAAGTAATCTAGATGTGATTTCATGAATCTTTCAATTCTAGATTAAGAATAGTAGAAGGTAATTGTGGGTGTCTTCCTTAGAAGGTAAACTAGATTAAGTGGATTCGTGGGATGAACATAGCTGAGCAAAGAATAGGATTGTTTATTTACAACAACTTAGTGTTTAAGCATATATAGTGCATGCTATCCTTGAAATAAAAGACTTCCCTGGGTTGACAATAAATATTGCACACTCCGTATGTTAGCTGTAATTAACTTGCATATTGGGTTCCCAACATTTTAGCACCGTTGCCAGAGAGGATAAGTATTAAACACTATCATAGTCGCATCTTGTAATTATTTCTATTCAGTCTTCTTCAATTTTTCTGTTGGAATGATTTTGGTTGCATGAATACAAGAAGGGTAAAGCGTGACCATCTTACAAACCCCAAAACCCCACCAAATACTAACAGTGCAGGTGGTCGAGGTCATGGGTGAGGTCCAGAATTGTGGAGAAGGACATTCATTGACGATCTGGTTGATAAAACCAATTCTTGTACTAGGGCTTGCTATCAGGAAACACCTATCAGAAGAAGCCATGCCAATCTTGGAGTGCTAGCGTTAGGCTCTACAGTGGAGAACATGCGAGTAGCTGCAACACCCTCGAATATCCCTGCAGAAGAAGATAGAGTCAGTACTATAGGATATACTGATTGAGATCTGATCTATCACATTAACAGGAAGGTTGTAATGGAAGAAGAGTGGACACAGTTCCATCAGAAATTCGTTGATCAGTGGAAGAATGAAGAGAAGAATGAAGAGGAGATAACAGAAGAAGAAATGAGTAATAGACATGAATTTGATGGGGAAGAGGCAATGGGAGAAAATCATCACCATGAAGGTCATTCCCTGCCTGAAAGGACAGTGGCTACACTTTAGTTCCCAATTCGGCAACCAGAAGGGACAACCCCTATGAAAAATATATCGCCATCGGTGTTGCCTTGCTTTCATGGAAAAGCAGTAGAGGATCTAGATGAATTTCTTTTCGAATTTGATATCCTATGTCGTAGCTATGACTACACCACTGATGCACAGAAGCTAAATATCTTCCCTGCCACTTTGAAGGACAATGCATTACACTGGTTCATGAGCCTAGGAGGCAAAACTATTACTAATTGGGACAAGATGAAATAGGTGTTCCTAGAGAAATATAAGGAATATTGCAACACCAAGGACAAGAGAGAAGAATTGTTTAAAATGGTACAGAAGGAGGACTAAAGTATGGAAGATTTTGTTGAGAGGCTTTTAAATAATGTGCAAAGAGCTGGACAGACTAATATGGGGTTAGATGTGCTCAAGATAATCCTGCTTCGCAAGATTAGGGATGATTGCCTAGATATGTTAAAACTATTAGGAAAGGGGGATATCTCCAAGGATCCTTTCGAGAAAATTGTGGAACTATGTAAAAGGTACTCCAAAAGATATTCCAGGAATAACAAGTGAGACAAGCGGGACAAATTAGAACGTGATGTCTTCAACAAAACTCAGAAGTCATCTAATGGAGGAGCCACCCGTGTAGAGATAGGCAATCTCCTTGAAAATTTTAAAACATAAATGATGAGCTCTATCTCCTCGAAAATATATGTCTTGAGGGCAAAGTAGAAACAAGCAATGGAGGATCTCACACTGGGAGTGTTATGTCCTTGATGTAGAAAGAACCACCCTCTAAAGGAGTGCCTGCTAGACAAGATAGAAGTGTGTCAGCTATACGAGCTGAACCATGACACAAAAGCATGCCCGTCACTTCTCCAAGTGAAGGCCATTCTACAGGAATCAACTCCACATGTGGAACCAACTTATTTTATTGCACAAAAGAAGCCCTGGAAGCCTCGAAATCAAGGTATGACTCCAGACTCGTTTCCATTTTTGAATTACATGAATAATTGGAACAATATGCAGAACATGAATACATAATTCCCTTCATCTTATTCTAACCCTCAATGGTACCCCTCTCAACCTTTAATGCAAAATTATAACTCTTGGAATCCCTTGGTTCATCCACCACAACCACCCAACCAACCGACTTCTTGGTCTCCTGGATGGAGGAATTTCCATCCAAGGAACCAGTTTCCTTAACAACCTCCACATCAACAGCAACCATACCCTTCTCAATATCCTCAACCTTATCAGTAGTCGTAGTTGCAATTGCAGAACAATGCTACCCCTAACATGCCGATACGACCTCAGCTGCTTGCTCAACCTAATCCTAACCCAAATAATAAAACAGTCCATCAATTTGAGACTGTCAACATGCCTGCTTACTCCCTTACTCCTGTGCCTTGCAACGATATTCTCTTACGATCAGGAAAGGTAGTAGATCCTGTAATCATTGAAGATGTTCCATCCCTTGTACATGAAGAAGGGGTGAATCCACAACATCTATCTATTACGACTCCCATCATTGAATATGTTCAACATCCCACTAATGTGTTGGATGAAACAAATAATAATATATCTAGCGACACACAGCCTACCTAGTTGATTAGGAAACCACCGTACCCAGAGAGATTAATGCTACCAAAGGTAGTGGGACAACCTCAGTTTAACCTCTTAGGAGAGTTAAAGAATATTTATGTTAAAATTCCCCTTCTTCAAGCTCTTCAAGATGTACCTATCTATGCTAGAACTGTTCGGGATCTGTGCGCAAGGAAACCAGGAAGGAAACCCAAAGACCCTCCCACTGTTCATGTCATAGGGAAATTATCTGCATTAATAATGGAAAAAACTGTTCTGGCCAAATATGATGATCCTGGGAATCCCACTGTCACTCTGCATATTGGGCATACACAGATACCCAATGTACTGGTAGATTTAGGAGTAGCGATTAATGTCATGACAATTGAAACTATAAGGAAACTTGAGCTCACTAATCTTAGGCCAACCCCCACCATTTTAGAACTGGTCGATAGATCCACCATTAAACCTGAAGGAATTTTGGATGATCTCGTCATCTCAGTCGAATCTTGGGAGTACCCTGCTAACTTCTTAGTTTTACAACCTAAGTCCCAGCTAGGAGGGCACCCACTGATCCTGGAAAGACCTTGGTTAGCCACAACTGATGCTTGCATCAGTTGCCAATATGGGTCTATGACCATATTAGATGGCACCAAGACAAAGAACCTCACTCTCTATCCTCTAGCTCGACCGTGCCTAGAAGCTGAAACTCCTTTATGGATGGAGCATGTGGAAGAAGAGGGCGTTCAACCATTATTAACGATAGGGAAGGCTTTAACCTTTAAGGAGGAAACTGAAGACGATGCCATTAATAATTTCATCAGTGAAACCACTTTTGTCAATAAAGAAATTTATCAAATATTGAATATTACTATAGGTGAGTAAGAGCAAGAAAACCTCACGGAAGAAGCATTAGTCAGTGACATGCATATAGTCCCAGCATTGAAAATTTTTAAAAGCATTCCTGTCAAAATAGAGTCTGGAAAAACCCTGAATATTAACCCCAGTCTCTCCCTAGATGAACAGAAGCACCTGATTAGTCTCTTAAAAGAACACAAGGGGGAATTTTTTTGGGAGTACACTAACATGAGGGGTATTCCCTCTAACCTGTGCACCCATCATATTTATATTAAAAGTGACTCCCGACCTGTGTTCCAGCCTCAATGATGAATGGACCCCAATCTTAGGGACATAGTGAAGGAAGAAATTCAGGAACTCTTGGAAGCAGGATTTATATATCTCATTTCAGACAGTGAGTGGGTGTCCCCACTTGTAATAGTACCCAATAAAAATAGTAAATGGAGAGTCTGTGTGGACTATAGAGAGCTAAACAATGCAACACAAAAAGAACATTTTCCGTTGCCTTTTATCGATCAAGTACTCAACACATTATCGGGGAATAATTTCTTCTCCTTCTTGGATGGGTTTAGCGGGTACAATCAAATTCAGATTGCTCCTGAAGACCAAGACAAACCTACCTTCACCTGTCCCTGGGGAATGTTTGCATACATAGTGCTTCCCTTTGGTTTGTGCAATGCACCAGCAACATTTCAAAGAGCTATGATTGGCATATTTTCAGAATTAGTTAATGATAGTATGGAAATTTTTATGGATGATTTTACTCATGGAAAAGATTTTGAAGAAGCATTGAAAAATTTGGAAAAGATTTTAACTCGCTATGAACAGACCCAGCTCACTTTAAGCACTGAAAAATGCCATATGATGATGAGTGAAGGAGTAGTATTGGGGCATTTCATCTTGGCTGATGGCATTCAGGTGGATCCCTCAAAAATCAAGGTAATAAAAAATATACCTACTCCTGCAACTCAAAAGGAAGTGTGAAGTTTCTTAGGACATGCTGGGTATTACCGAAGATTTATAGAAAACTTTTCCAAACTTGCCTCTCCCTTTTTTCACTGTTAATGAAGGATGTGCAATTTGCTTGGAATGTAGCAAGCCAGACAACGTTTGTTAAGCTTAAGGAGAAGCTATCCACAGCTCCCATCTTAAGAGGACCCAATTGGACCCTGCCCTTCCACATTTCGTCAGATGCTTCTGATACTGCTATTGGAGCAGTTTTAGGATAGCAGGATGGTCAAGTGCCTTATGCAATTTATTATATTAGTAAAAACTTATCCCCTGCTAAACTTAATTATACTGTCACTGAGAAGGAGTTCTTAGCCATTGTTTACTCCATTAACAAATTTCGACATTATATTACTGGATATCCTACATTTGTGCACACTGACCACTCTGCCATTAAATATCTAATGAATAAACATGTTACTAATGACAGGGTGACTAGATGGATTTTATTATTACAGGAGTTTGATATTACCATTATAGATAAACCCATAAGAGAAAATGTTGGCACTGATTTCTTATCTTGTTTCACTAATAGTGATGATAATTTTCCTGTTGAGGACTCTTTTCTAGATGAACACTTATTTTCAGTTTCATCTCACTCTCCTTGGTATGCAGATGTCACTAATTACTTAGCTGCAAGAAAGATTCTGGCACATATGTCCAAAAGAGAAAAGAGGAAAAATATTCAGCAAAGTGCCAGGTATTGTTGGGTAAACAGTCATCTCTTTTACACAAGCCCTGATCTTGAGATCAGAATATGTGTAAGAGAAGATGAAATCTTCCATATACTGAAGGCCTACCATGATGAGCCTTGTGGGGGGAATTTTGTAGAAAGAAGGACAGGACACAAAGCACTGAGAATGGGCTACTATTGGCCAACCATTTTCAGGGATGCAAAAAGATATGTCCAGTCTTGTGATAGTTGTCAAAGGATGGGTCAGCCCAATAGATTAGATCAAATGCCTCTGCAACCACAGTTAGTGGTTGAACTCTTTGATAGGTGGGATTTAGATTTTGTTGGTCCTATCAGACCTCATTCCAAGGAGAAAGCCTACTTCATGGTCTGTACCGACTACATGACGAAATGGGTAGAAGCTGTGGCTTTGGTGAAGGCCAATGACCAGGCTATGATTGATTCCTATATAGTGAAATATTTACCCATTTTGGGGTACCCAAGGAAGTGGTTACCGATGGAGGACCGCAGTTTGTTTCATATCAATTTGAAACTCTGCTATGAAAGTACCACATTCAGCATAGGATAGCTTCACCTTACCATCCCCAAGCCAATGGCCAGGTGGAAAGCACTAACAAAGTCATTGAAGCTATCCTTACCAAGACAGTCAAGAGCCATTGTAAATATTGGGATGATAGACTTCCAGAAGCATTGTGGGCATATCGTACCACTTGGTGCAACACTACAGGTTTCTCTCCTTACGACTTGGTGTATGGGAAAAGTGTCGTCTTCCTAATCAAATTCTAGATTAAGACTTTGAAGATAGCCACAAAGGTAAGCCTAGATGTAACTGAAGCCCGGAAGATAAGATTGAACCAATTGAATGAACTGGACGAGAACCGATTAGCTTCCATGGACCAGACAGTGTTAATTCAGCAACAGAGATCCAATTGGCATGATCGATTCATTAAAAAGAAGGTCTTATGTGAGGGATACTGGGCACTACTATACGATTCCAGATTCAAAAGAAATTCCAAGGGTAAACTACAAACAAGATGGCTGGGCCCATACCTAGTAGACAGAGTATTTGATAATGGTAGAGTCCTCCTAGTAACCATCGATGAGAACCGCGCACCATTATTTGCTAATGGTCATAGCATGCGACTATACCATAAGCCCATTTCAAAGGACGCATTTACCTCATAGATTGCAACTGATCCATATTACCAGTTAGAACAAGGGCAGGAATTTTTCTCTACCCCTGTCAATCCTTAATTAATCACTGTAAATCACACATGAATCTTTGTACATAAATAAATTGTTTTTTTTCTTTTCTGTTATTAATTTTTCTTTTGCACTTGATCCATTTTTTTAATAAAATGTTCAGGAAAGTGCCTAAGAGTGGTGGTCATTATCGGGCTTGGCAACCAAAATCATTCTTCTGTAAATTCCTGCACCAAATTTTTTTTCCCTTAAACAAACCTGTCGCAGCTATGACACCCTTTTTTTGACAGTTGCGACACCCTTTTTCCGGCAGCTGCGACACCCTTTTCTCGGCAGCTGCAACACCCTTTTCCCGGTAGCTACAACACCCTTTTTTTAGCAGCTACAACACCCTTTTTCCGGCAGCTGCAACAGCCTTTTTTCGGCAACTGCAACACTTTTTTTTGGCAGCTGCGACACCCTTTCCCAGCAGCTACGACACCGTTTTTTGGCAGTTGCGACACCCTTTTCCAGTAGCTGCAACACCGTAAAACTCCACCCTTCTTCCATTTCTGCAGCTGCAACACAGTCAACTTCCGTCCATTTAACATTCTTTTATCCTTTTCCCGCAACTATGACATCTTTTTCGGCAGCTGCAACACAATCAACTTCAATCTGCCTAACCTCTTTTTATCCTTTTTTGGCAGCTGCAACACCTTTTTTCGGCAGCTGGCACTCCACTACATTTGGCTGAATTTTCTTCCAAGGCCATGCCTGGGCTAAACTATGTGATTTCCTTATGGCTTGCAGCTGTGACTCCTTTTTTATTGGAAGAATGTTTTGCAAGATAGCAACTCCTCCAGATATGGCTCTGATTCCTGATGCCAACAATTTGACTCATTTTCTAGCACTCATCATGTTTTCGACCATTTTAACACGATGGTTTTTGGTTCACCAGTGGAAAAGGTTATTACAACACCCCTATAATAATAATCACATTTAATGGCTGCACATCACACAAGTATAGCTTTCGCAATGATTGCACATCATACATTCTACTATTCTCCAAAGGACATCATCCATCACGCATTTTCAAAGGTATGGCTTTGATTAACTACTTGATTAAGTATTAATTGGATGTGACAATATCAATCATACGTTCCTTTCTGTGCCCATTATTGCATCGTTAATTCTCTGCTCGTGTGACGTAATGACTAATTATGCTACCTAATAACCACCACTTTTCCTAATTTAGGATAAATTTCAAATGATCCAATGCGCTGAAACTTTCTAAATTTTCCCAACTCCACTCTCAGCTGTTCATGCATACTCTATGCAGTAACTGTCGAAATATTGTAACTTCAAAGAATATTCTTTATGTATCTTTTGTGGTCCCCGATGGTCCAACCGGGAGAACCACTTGTATTACATTGTACCCCAATGCTCCTAATCGGAAGAACTAATAAGAGTCATGAGGTAGTCCCCTCTAATTGTAAAGGTGGGTCATCAGCACCCCAGTGTGGTTACTTGAGCCTACATGTGTAACTCGAGCCTACATGAGTTAACTTAAGCCGACATGTTAATTGAGTAAACTTTAATTAAACGGATGAATATAAATAGAGGTTTAGTGCTCCTCATTTGACACACACTCACTCACTTGGAATAGCGCACTTGTGGAGGAGAGAAGTTGCTGGAGAAGGAGGAGAATCAGGTTTTTGATTTCCTTGTTGGTTTTACCTTTTTCCCTTTTTGGGGCATCTATATTGAGGAAGCTTTTGCTGGGTTTTTCCCTTTAGGGTTTTCCCAGGATAAATCTGTGTTGTTCTTGTGATGCTGTTTCTTTCAGTGATCCTGTTTTATATGCTTTTATTATGAAAAATGAAATGATATACTGATGTCTTAGTTAAGCATATGAAAATTTAACATGGTATCAGAGCTAACCTGAATAGGGCAGATTTCACAAGTTACAGAAGCTAGGGATTCTTATTTTTTGGTTCTCTCTCCACAATCAATCAGCAAAATAAGGCTAGGCTGACTCTCCTTTGAAGGGTGCATCGTTCTGTCGAAGCAGAATTCGATTCCGAGCATTTTCAATTTTCGATGTGGAAATTAGGGATTTCTACAGAAGAGGAATTTTTGAGTGAGACCAGCATAGGATTTTTCTCCTCATCAAAAATGAAGTTTAGAGACCTGGATCAATATTTTTGGTTGGGTGAATCTCTGGGAAAGTCAAACCCTAGTTTGACCCCGAGCTAGAAAAACCCTAAATACTAAAACTGCTACATTTTGGTACATTCGCTATATTCCGAGATTGGAGAAGGATCAGGAGCTGAAAATTGCAAGGGCCGAAGATAAAATCCTGATGAACACTGTGTCCAAAATACATCCTCATATTCATTGTATTTCAGGATATATGTTCTCTCCAACTTAGGGTTCCAACCTCTTCTAGAATTCATCCCTAAACAGGACACCTGGGGAGAATTGAAATATCTTGGGCTACAGAGGTCCAAATGGAATTCTTGAAGATTTTATAGAAATTTCACAGACTTTTGTTTCCATGGTCCGAATATCAGACTCATAGGATGAACCAGTGACACGTGGCATGCCGTACAACTTCACTATTCTGAACAGTCCTATAACAGGTCACCTTGGGAAAAGGATCATAAATCCCAAATGGTGAAACCAATTCTGATGAAACCTGTGGTGGTGGATCTGGGACATGTGAGGTTACCTTATTACAAAATTTCAGACATATAGGAGCATAAATGTCGGAGCTATCATAGAAACAGTAACAGGAATTTCTGCAGAAGAAATTGGAAAATTAGGGCTTCCTGTTCTGGGAGCTTCCCTCCACTGTTTTCAGGAATGGAGTACATTGGACAGCTCCATTTGAAGAGATATATCTGTCTATCCAATCAGATCTGAAATATTCCAAGTTTTAAAAATTAGGGTTTCTGTGACAAACCTTAGATCAGCCAACTCCAGAACCAGGACGGACACCTCAAATCGGTAAGATCTAATCCTTTGCTATGTTTATTTGAGGTTCTCATTTCAAAGTGATCTATCACATCAGCTTGATGATAAGCTTGGTGAAGTTGACAAATTCCAAGCCTAGAAGTATATGATCTCTCTGAAGAAAATGGATTGGACACCTTCATGAGCATAGAGGTTCCAGTTTCAAAGGGAGATGAGGCTAGAAGCATTTCACAAGAAGAACTTGGTCAAAGCCCAGAAGATTATTGATGATTCAGTCTCGAATCAACAAGTGTCATCCCTAAATACATCGATGAGGTTTGATTACTTGACCAAGCTATTTGAAGGGAAGAACATAGATCGAAATATGACCTTAAGAAACCAGCTAAAGAAGAAGTGAAGAATGCAGAAGTGGTGATGGTCACCTTGAATGGCCTCCCATGATCATGGAATTCATTCATTCAAGGAATGTGTTCCAGAAGGAATTGATTACTTTCATTAGACTTTGGGAAGAAGAAGAATCTCATCTCTGAAGATCAAGCTCTCATCTTCCAAAGAAGATCCCTCAATCAATGAGGAATATGAAGATCTCAACTCTTGAAGAACTTCTTATCTACCTCAGCCTTTGGATAAGAAACGATGCTATCATGAATGAAGAAGACAATAAAGTTGAAGACTCAAGAAGGAATATACCCATGAAACAAATAAAGATAAGCATTCAATTGTCATTTCATTATATTGTTTTGTTATACATTTGATTATATTCAGTGATGTGTTATGCATGATAGATTGTTTGCATTAATGACTGTATACTACTAATATGCATGTGATGGGAAAGGTCATGAACAACCTCCTACAAGAAAAGAAGGATGAGACTTGTTCTGAAGAACAAGTGATGACAATTCAAGATTCACTCCAATAAACATGAATATGAAGCTCCCAGGGTCAAGGACACCATGATGAAAGAAAGAGCTTCGGAGAATGGTAGATCCACCTTGAAGGATGAAGACCACCATGGGTACAAGAGATAACTCAAGATGAAGAAAAGAATGCTATAAAAGAAGCTATGATCAAAGAGTAACAGTTGATCATGGGGAATGATGTATACGATATGATGGAACAAGTGTACAAAGCAAGGTTCGTGATTCTCCCCATAAAGAATAGACTATGACATGACATACTCTATTGACCAGTATATGTCAAGCATAGAACCACCTGTACAAAAAGAAGAGGGAAGATGATACTCCACTTCAGGGGGAGTGACTACAGAAAATTATATCTGAGTTCGACATGGTATGACATGATGGATAGCTTTGTGATGGATCGAGACTTTACCAAGAGTAAAGTAGGTTCCAACCTTAAAGGTTGAATGCAAAAGACTAGGATATGTTGATGACCTGAGAAGACAAACTGATAGAAGATGTTATGATACTAGAATGATGTTTGGGATATAGTACTCAAACCAAAAATCAAGAATGTGGTATCTTCCAAATGGATTTGCAAGATAAGATATGTTGCTGATATAAGTAAGGTAAGAGTTGTGGCTAGAGGAAAGAGGGAATTAATTCTGAAGAGACACTTACTCCAGGAAGTAAGGTACACTTCCTTCAAAATTATCATGGTAGTTTCTTCCATGATGAAGTAAAGACAAGCCTTCCTTAATGGTATGATTTAGGAACAGTTTTACATCGAATAGTCACGAGGATTTGAAGTTGAAGATAGAAGGAATCAAGTATGCAAGTTGAAGAAGGCACTCTATGGCCTGAAGCAAGCTCCCAGAGCTTGGTATGGAAGAATAGTCGA
>LPNX010324872.1:233842-262522 GCA_001517045.1 Pseudotsuga menziesii | reverse complement strand
CTGAAAGGGACTATAGACTTTGGTCTATACTATGATGGTAGCCATGAGTATAGATTGTATGGCTACACAGTTGCAGATTGGGATGGAAGTATCTCAGACAGGAAAATCACATTAGGTATATGCTTTTGGTTTGCTATGAGTTCATGGTTTAGCAGGAAACAGTCCAGTGTTTCTCTTAGCACGGTTGAATCAGAATACATAGCAGATTGCTCTACTAAGTTGTGAAGCCATATGGCTTCAGAAGCTGATATCAGGTCTCCTTGACCTGAATATGGACACTACAATGATTCTATATGATAACCATAGTTGTGATGACAAAGGACCCTGTGTTCCGACGTAACCCGTAGAAATATGGTATTTCTACATACAAGATAAGATGCAGATGATGATACTATAGATGCAGATGATGGTGATTCAGTATTTCTATACTGAATATATAGATGATGATGATTTCAGTATTCCTATAATGAATATATAGATGATATTTCAGTATTTACATACTGTAGATACAGATGATGGTGAATCCGTATTTCTATACTGAATATATAGATAATTATGCTTTCAGTATTCACATACTGGAGATACAGATGGTGATAGATCAGTATTCAGATACTGAAGATGTAGATGATGATGGTTTGGATGATGATGTACTGACGAAGCCTCTACCTCGAGTAGAGTTCGAACACTTTTGAGACAAGCGTGGTGTTGTTTGAAAAGACCTTCCTCGAAAGGGGGAGTAGTGATGTTGCAGTGGGATTGTATCATCCCTGGGAATTTGCGCTAAAGTGTTCCGGAGACCTTGGTCCTCGAGAATGAAGAGGGATTGTATCATCCCGGGACATCTGTCCATAATAGATCCAGTGACCTCGGTCATCGAGAACGTGATGGGATTGTATCATCCTTGGGAACCTTCCCTAAAGTGATCCAGAGACCTCGGTCTTCGAGAATGAAGAGGGATTGTATCATCCTGGGACATCTGTCCATAATAGATCCGGTGGCTTCGGTCCTCGAGAATGTGGTAGGATTGCATCATCCTTGGACTCAAGTCCTAAAGTGATAGGGAGGGATTATCCCGTAATTGTATCCAGTGACTTCGGTCGTCGAGAATGTGGTAGGATTGCATCGTCCTTGGACTTAGTCCTAAAGTGATAGGGACTGATTCTCCCGTAATCAATCCAGTAACTTTGATTGTCAAGAATGTGGTGGGATTGTATCATCCATGGGCTTTAAGTCCAAAAGTGATCCAAAGACTTTTTGTCTTCGAGTTGTGGATTGCAGGTTGTTGCTGATGATGATGATGCCGTACTAATCGAAAGATCAGAGTATGATGATGATGACATACTAATCGAAAGATCAGAGTATGATGATGATGATGTACTGATCGAAAGATCAGAGTATGATGATGATGACGTACTGATCGAAAGATCAGAGTATGATGATGATGACGTACTGATCTAAAAGATAAGAGTATGATGATGACGCACTATGATTATGATGTTTTTGATCGAAAGATCAGAGTATCATGATGATGTTTCTAATCGAAAGATAAGAGTATGTTGATGATGTTTCTGATTGAAAGATCAGAGTATGATGATGATGTTTCTATGTTGATGATGTTTCTGATCGAAAGATCAGAATGTGATGATGATTATGATCGACAGATCAGAATATGATGATGATGATGTTGCTACTGATCGAAAGGTCAAGGTGCTGAAGATGTTGTTGTTGATCGAAAATTCAAAATGCTGAAGATGTTGCTGATCAAAACGATAAAATGCTGAAGATGTTGTTGCTAATCGAAAAATCAAAGTGCTGAAGATGTTGCTGATTGAAAGTTCAAAATGCTGAAGATGTTGTTGCTGATCGGACAGTCAAAGTGCTAAAGATGTTGCTGATCGAAAGATCCAAGTACTGAAGATGTCATTGCTAATTGAAAGATCAAAATGCTGAAGATGTTGTTGCTGATCGAACCAGTCAAAGTGCTGAAGATGTTGCTGATCGAAAGGTCCAAGTGCTGAAGATGTCACTGCAAATTGAAAGTTCAAAATGCTGAAGATGTTGTTGTTGATCAGACAGTCAAAGTGCTAAAGATGTTGCTGATCGAAAGATCCAAGTGCTGAAGATGTCGTTGCTAATTGAAAGATCAAAATGCTGATGATGTTGTTGCTGATCGAACCAATCAAAGTGCTAAAGATGTTGTTGATCGAAAGGTCCAAGTGCTGAAGATGTCGCTGCAAATTGAAAGATCAAAATGCTGAAGATGTTGTTGATGATGAAGATTGAAGATTGAAGATGAAGACTACATGATGTTGAAAATATTCCAATGATTTATAGATGTGTTACCCTGCTGATGTTGATGATGTCCGCTATCTCTACTCTTGTTGTTGTTGATGTAGAATACCCTTCTCGTTAAGGGGGAGTGTTGAAATATTGTAACTTCGAAGAATATTCTTTATGCATCTTTTGTGGTCCCCGATGGTCCAATCGGGAGAACCACTTGTATTACATTGTACCCCGATGCTCCTAATAGGAAGAACTAATAAGAGTCATGAGGTAGTCCCCTCTAATTGTAAAGGTGGGTCATCAGCACCCCAGTGTGATTACTTGAGCCTACATGTGTAACTCGAGCCTACATGAGTTAACTTAAGCCGACATGTTAATTGAGTAAACTTTAAGTAAACAGATGAATATAAATAGAGGTGTAGTGCTCCTCATTTGACACACACACACTCACTTGGAATAGCGCACTTGTGGAGGAGAGAAGTTTATGGAGAAGGAGGAGAATCAGGTTTTTGATCTCCTTGTTGGTTTTACCTTTTTCCCTTTTTGGGGCATCTATATTGAGGAAGCTTTTGCTGGGTTTTTCCCTTTAGGGTTTTCCCAGGATAAATCTGTGTTGTTCTTGTGATGCTGTTTCTTTTAGTGATCCTGTTTTATATGCTTTTATTATGAAAAATGAAATGATATACCGATGTCTTACTTAAGCATATGAAAATTTAACAATAACCTCCATTGTCAAAATCTATAATCTGTTGGACTGCAACATACTTCTAAAGGCAGAAAACATGGGTATTCCATCTTGGTATAAACCTCCAAACACGCAAGAACTCAGAAGAAATGCTAAATTTTCACCATCTTTCAAGCTGCGGGTTGGATTGAATTTTTCCAACGCATGAATGGATTTCACCGTGAAGCAACTTTACAGTTCGCCTTGAATCTTACAGAAACCCACTCAGAGGTTTGGGGATTTTGTATTGAAGTCTCTGAAGCCATAGTGGCTAAGGTCACTAGTATTCCCCAGGAGAAAAGAGCTTGGTCCAGACGTTGAACCCCCACTACTGTAGCAGTACAGGATTTTCTAAGGGAAGGGGAGCAGATTCAAATGACATGAAGGGGGATAGCCTTACAGTCATTACCATGGCCATGGAATCAGGTTGCCATTTTTCTTAAGAAATGCATCACCTGTGAAGGTAGGTACCAAACAATCTATCATTCAGAATTTCCTTTACTATCTCATCTCCGTCATAGGGCTCTGTTAAACATTCCATTTTATTTGCTTAATGATTTACATCATATGGCGGGGTTTGTACTAGCTGCCAAGCATCCACTCTCCTCACTTATCCACCATGGACTCATTAAATTAATAATCTTATGAACCCTTGCTCAACACAATCAAACCTGGGAGTAATTTACAGCCTAAGTTCAGGAACCTGCTCCTCTGCCCAGTGTTCCAACAGAAGAGGAAATGGATGTACCTGTACTCATGGGGCCTGTTCAAAATCAAGAATAGTCTGTCAATCCATAGTTGGGGGGAAATGTAGAGCAACAGGAGGTTCAGAGACCCTCTAATTTAGTTTGGGGGGGAGATGAGAATGGATCGGAGGATCAATCAGGGGAACAAGTAGAACAATTGGGAGAGGATGTAGATAAAAACCCTATGAAAGAACTAAATAGTAGGGCATCTCTAATAGCAGAGGGTGAAACTAGAGCATTATTAGATGCTGTGACAGTTGAACCCAAAAATGATAGAGCCATGATAACAGAAGAAAACACTGAGGTGGTGACTATTGAATCTTCCCCTGAATGGGGAGGAACCCTGATTGAGGAAGAACACCCTAAAGAACAAGAAAATGATGGAACTGGGGTTATTCCTTCCACATCAGTTGTGAATTTAGAAACTCCAGAACCACAGAGAAAAAGGAGGAGATCAAAAGATGAAATAAAGGATGAAATTAAGGCATCACCACCAATAATATAGAAAAGAACCAGGTCAGTCATAGTAGTAGAAGCATCAAGGGAAAAATGGGCAACCTTAGAAGCACAAATTGAGTTCCCCATTCTTATACCCAAAACAATTGACACCCCATAGGAACCAGTCATAGAAGAACTATAGATTGAAGGACTTCTGTTTGAAAATAGGCTATTAAAAGAGGAAGGACAAGCACTCCGAAAGGAATTAGAAAATTGGAAGGAAGCGTCCAGAAAACGGGGTGAAAGGAAGCTGCACACATTGGTTGATGCTACAGATCAACTGGAAGGATCAAATCCTACCAAGGATGGCAATGAGGAAGAAAGAGCGATCTGTCCTATGTGTGGAGAAATATTTGATGAGTCAGGTTATAAGGTTATAGTTCGTGCCTTTACAACACAACAGTCTACACCTACGACTGTGGAAGGACAGGGACAACTTGATTTGAGAGATGGTGGGAATCCCAAAGAGAAACTTCATGAGAAGGCAGTTGCATATGAATAGGATGTTGTAAGACAAGAACCAACATATTTGAATATTACCAATTTGAGAGATGGTGAGATTCCCCAAGAAAAATTTCATGAGAAGGAAGTTTCAGATGAGCAGGATGTTGCCACACAAGAACCTGCATCTTTGAATATTCTTGTTGAAATTGCCACTAACCCTAGGATAGAGGAACCAGAGGATGAAGTTATTTCTAATTTTATGGATGAATATTTCAATGTGACCCCTGAACCCTCTCATGACACAGAAATAATAGAAATGGAACTACAACAACAAAACAATGATGAGGTCGAACAAGATGCTGTCACACAAGAACTAGCATCCTCGAATGTTCTTGTCCAGGTGGCTATCCAAATGAGAGAAGAAGAACCAGGGACTGAAGGCACTCTGGAATTTGATGAATAAATTTGTACTATGACTCCAGAATTGTCTCAGGACACAAAGATACTAGAAATGGAATCACAACAATAGGGAGATGAAGAAGTAATTTAGGATGTCGTCACACAAGAACCAACATCCTTGAAAATTGCAATAGAGACTTTTGGGATGCAACAAGAAGCCAACATTGAAGTGGATGTCATTCCTGATATGGATTTAGGTGAAGATGAACAATTTCAATCACAATCCTCAGGTGATACTGAAATCCTTGAGGAACAGCTTCATACTGAAGAAGACATCCAATCCCAACAGCATGAGAAAAATAAGAACGAGGCTCTGTCACACAAGAACCAGCAGCCTTACATTCCCTAGCTGAAACAGCAGCCGATGATTAGGTAGAAAATAAGATTAAAATTCATGAGGAAGTTGCTCCACAAGAACCAACATCCTCATAGTCAGCTGCCAAAGTTTCCAAAGGAGAACCTCAGAAAGAGGATGTTGTTACACAAGAACTAGAATCTCCAGAAGTGGTGGAAGTTGTTGCTGAAGAAATTCCAGGAGGGGTTGCTGTTACACAAGAACCAGCACCCCTAGAAGTAACTTCAGATGTACAGAATTTCCAATGTGGCACATCAGGTGATAAGGTGTGGACTGAATCCCTTCAAAATTATATTGACCTATATTTTGACAAGGAGGAGTATCCTGAAGAAGAAGAAACCCTGAAATCTATAGAAGAAATCTCAATTTTGAGAATGTAGGTAAGAAAGTGGAAGAGCCAGGTGGAAGAATACCAAGAATGGATGGTTTCCCTCACTGAACATAAAAATACCATCAGGGTATTGAAGGAAGAATGGGCAGAAGAATGCATGACCCAGAGACTTCAAGAGCAAGAACTACAGAAGGAGCTAAGGGAGCTGAAAAAGTTTAAGTCTATGTAGTAGGAAAAAGACTAGATGTATGCTCTTTCTCAAGAACTCCTGGGCACTAGAGTACCCTCTTCCTCTTACCCTCCCTTTCTATTCAAGAAATTTATTTGGTTTAAATTAAGGGATGTGAAAGAAGGAAGAACATACGAAATAACAACCTTAGCAAAATTCTTGGAGACATTTTTGAGAAGCAATTTTGAGGACCAGAATTTGCTGTGTGAGCTGTATTTGCATGAGATGGCTTGTCCTTTGGACTACCATTCGAACCCTGTTCCTTTTTCAGGAGATGTTCAGTTGAGGGCTTTTGCCTCTTTTGTGAGCAATCATGCTCAGTGGGAAAGGTCCTTTCAAAATTTTTCTCAAAATGAAGCCCACTCTAACTTGTGGATTCAGAGTGAACCTCAAAATCCTTGTCTTATCCTTTCTCAACACTAGGGTCTACTTTCATGCCCCATTCAAACTCGACATATAATGGAGCTATAGGAAGGGGTTGTTTCTACCTGCACCAGCCATATTTCCATACATCAACAAACAGCTTTGGAAGGCAGTAAGCATAGATGGCAGGTTGCCTCTCCAACCCTCAGGAATAGAGACCCCTATTATTTTAGAAATTTTGAACAAGCACTTTCTAGGATTGAGGGTTATGTTGGATGTATCAGGGAGTGTGGAGTTAATTGGCTGGGACTGAAATTCAAATTTCCTATCATCTGGTGGTCAACAAAACCATACAGGAGGGATTTCTCATTGACTAAGGCAGAGGAGCAGCAATGTTGGAGATATTGGGTTTCCCATAGGGGGTTCATAGAAAAAGAAGGAACGTTTGAGTTCCCCTACAACTTTTCTTTTTTCCATGAATAGATCATAGTGCAAGATTCAGATTCGGAATAGTGGAGGTTGTTGTACGAGGACATGCAACAGGACAGTTGGGGAAAGATGTTGGGCCCATAAATGGCCCCTTTTTTACCATTCTTATCCACCTCTTTTTTCCTTATCCTACCCCATTGAGCATGATAAACAAATTTTTTTCCCTCACTCTGCTCCTCAAGTCACCAAGGTACGGTTGGTTATTGTCTTATTTTATTAGTGCTTATGATTGTGGTAATTAAGGAATTATATCTTTAAATATGCTAACATATGATGGTTTATAAAGGTATTTTGAGATATAGAGACTGCAGGTATAGCGGGATGAACATGCTAAGTAAAGGATGCACATTCATCGCTTAAGATGATCACCATCCATCCTACCATTGCCCAAAGAATGCGTTCTCAGTATATTCTTCTAGGCAAAGATGTACGAGGATAGCTGCAACAGAATGCAACAAATTTCAAGGTCAACAGTGCACTGCTTCTTGTGTATAGCTGTGATCTAAGGATATCATTATTTCTAGGTCAATTAATAGTTTCCCTATATTTCCTACTTTCATCTTGCCATAGTTGTAACAATTGTTGTAATTTAGGGTGCCTGAAGATCAGAGACCTTCATGGCTGCCCAATAATAGGGATAGGATGTTATGATTTACATTGTATAAATATGGGGAACTGTTATGAGCCAGGGGTTGAACCCTTAACCAATTTATTGTATTAGTTGCGACTGAGGGTTGTGTAGTTGGTTTGCCTTTTTAATACAAGGAGTTACATCAGATCTAAGGGTTTTAACGTGCATTATATCCAGCATCTCTATGTGAAGGCTGGGCCCACCTTCCCACAGGGATTGCTGAGCTAAATTAGGAATTTTAATTATTCTGTTGTGTGATGTTTTGTTAATTTCATTTCTTCATAGGAAGCTGTAATAGTTCTGGATTTACAGTGTGTTATTAATTGCATCTATTGGAAAGCTGTAGTGGCATGGTGTGACAGTTGACTGTGTAGGTAATTGTTCCTTATGCAACTGCATGGTAGCTGTAACAGCTCTGTCCATCCTAAGATATTTTAATTGTGTTTCTATAAATCCTTGTAGTTTGTTCCTTGCTTTTATGTTTGCAAAATTTCATTCATGTACTTTGATTTCATAGAATAGTTGAACTCAATTCCTGTAGTCTGAATTCCTAGACTAGATGAGCTCAATTCATGTCTTTTGGATTTCTAGAATAATCAAATCAAGATAGTTGGGTAAATCATTAGATGATTTGGTAAACAGGACTCCATTTTCTTCAAAAGTAATCTAGATGTGATTTCATGAATCTTTCAATTCTAGATTAAGAACAGTAGAAGGTAATTGTGGGTGTATTCCTTAGAAGGTAAACTAGATTAAGTGGATTCATGAGATGAACGTAGCTGAGTAGAGAATAGGATTGTTTATTTATAGCAATGTAGTGTTTAAGCATATACAGTGCATGCTATCCTTGAAATAAAAGACTTCCCTGGGTTGACAGTAAATATTGCACACTCCGTATGTTAGTTGTAATTAACTTGCATATTGGGTGCCCAACAGTTAGAAATGTGTGGAAGCATACTGATATTGGGGGGAACATCTCTACCTCACATTATTTGGTTCAAAATTTAAAATGTTAAAAAAGGTGGTCAAAAGATGGGAACAATTGGAAGAAATCTCAAAAAGAAGAAATTATGAAAATCAAAGCACATATTCAGGCCATCACAACAACTGATCCAACCAAAAGTTGGCATGTTTTAAAAATTCGACAGATTCTAGCACTTCGACTACTTCAACTACATTGAATGCTTTGACAGGTTCAACATCAAATCCATAACATTCTACCCTCTTCTACAATGTATCCTAAATAAGAAAAAAGGTAGAGAGAGATAAGCAAAAATGAGAGAGTAAAAGAGAATATTACAGTATTTTTGTGATAACATTTGATACAGAAGTTGGATTGGGGCTCCCTTGGTACCATTCGAAATTTCACGTCAACGGCTACAACTTTTGTGTTTTTCTCTTTGCGAGATTCCTTACGGTTTGGTCGGGGCATGCATTTTTGTAAATCTAGGTATAAGGAATCTTGAAAAAACATCTTTTCAAATATTCTTTTTGAAAAGAATATTTTAAAGCATATTTGAGAAAATGATTGAAACGATGCTTTTCATAAAGCATCTTTGAAAATATGCTTTTTGGGATTCCTCATGTCCATATTTACAAAAATTCACACCTCATCCAAAGCGTTAGGAATCTTGCAAAGGCCAAAACATGAAAGTTGTATCCATCAACGAGACCTTTCCAACGATACCAAGAGAACCCCAATCCGAATTTAGGATCAAACGTTATAGCAAAATTATCATAATATTGTATTTTTCTCTATCATTTTTGCTTATCTTTCTCTACATTTTTCTTATTTAGGATAAATTTTGGGCTTGGTAATTCCTTATGTTTGACAAGTCCAGAACTCAACAAACCTCAACAAGTTTCACACTCGACATACAACATCTTGACATGCCTTGTCACCACGTGTCGAACATTGACAGATTGACTCTCTGTCTTCCATTCATCTACGATGGTTGAACTTCCAAATCATTATAACTTCTTGTAACTGAATGTAACAGGTAGTCACCTAAGTGTCTCATGATTCTATATAAACATGTAAATTGTTGTAACAAGGATCCAACCTTCATAGAGAAGAAGTAATAATAAAAACTGGTTCGAATTCTTGCATATTGTCTGTGCGCATACTTTCTGTTGATATAGTTTATTTTCTGCTTTCCTTGTTCGTTTTCTAAGATTTCTCCATAACAGTGCTCGATTCATTCAGTTGATTGTTGTCCCCAGCATGCACCTGGGAACGACTTGTATCATTGGTATCAGAGATTGATCTTGTCCAAAGCTTAAGTTACATTATTACTTCAATCGAAGTTATTTAACTTATGTTCAAACACACTCACAAACTCAACAACACAAGCAAACACTTCCTTTAGCTTCAGAAAATATGGTCGAAGAAGCATACAATAGACATGAAATTGATCAGACAAAACAACTCATAGAAAAATCACTAGCTCACAAGCGAACCAAAATGTTTGCCTAGTTCAGCGAGACTCTCATGCAATTCGCTTCAAATTTCTAGGAATCCATGATGCGACCTCACTCTGATAATATTATCCCCTTCAAAATGAAAATGAATCTGGACATACCAAATCTTGAAGGCAATATTGACGTGAAATTCATCAACAATTGGTTACAACAATTAGAATCATACTACTCTGTGAATCAACTCTCCAAAGTGGTAAAGATCACCATTTCATCCTTGAATATGTCAACCTCATTACAATGCTGGTGGGAAAATTTATTGAAAAATATGGAAAAGGAAGGATACCCCATCAACACATGGGTAAATTTTTTTGAGTATGTCCGAAAGGAGTTCTACTTGCCCTAGTATCCTGAACAACAATATAAGAAGTGGCAGCAGCTAAGGAAATGGAAAGGCTAGTGCGTACAAATTTATATAGACAATATTTGTTGAGTCATGGCTAGACTTATCATCCAAGAAGAAGATAAATTATTTGTCATGAAGTACGTCAGCGGTTTATCCCCGTACATTCAGCAAGAGATGGAGTTACTGACTATTATTACGCCTGCAGATGCATTTCATTACGCCGACAAGCTTGAAGCTAAACAAAAAGGAAAAGCATGTTTCGTGAACAAGCCAAAATGTCGAACATATGAAAAGAAGTCATCGGTCGACTTCAATAAGTTGAATAACCCTTCTCATCCTACTCCGCCAAAGGCCAACCATCAAAAGAAGAACTTTCACAAAGACAGGAGGGATTGCAACAAACAAACTCCTACCGATAAATGGTGTGATTATCACAATCCATCAAGGCATGATACATCAGAATGAAAAGCTTAGAAGACATTTTTGGAAAAATTGTCGACCTCCGACTTATTCGACAGAACCCTAGTAGAATCTGATCTAGAAGTAGCAACCCTCTTGGCTTCGACCTCGACCACTACAATAGCCTCAACTTTTGTCGACGAGGAGGAATGAGAGCTCCTGTTCCATACACAGATACGGGTTCAAAAAAATTCATTACATCTAATTGTGGATAATGGTAGCTAAAAGAACTTCATTTATGAAGATCTCGTGAAGAAATTAGGTCTTTCACCACTCCACACCCTCAACCATACAATATCGGTTGGATGAAGGATGGAAAGGAACTAAGAATCACACACAAATGCAGAATCACCTACTTCATTAAGCCTTTTGAAGATGAAGTAATCTGTGATATGGCACTGCTTTCTGTAGTCGACACCTTGTTTGGGAAAAGGATTACTTGTGGGATTGACATGGTACATATCAATCATGACTGGAGAAGGTTATTATCAAAATTTGGAATCAATGGTACGACATACCAGAGCGACAACCTACATCAACGGTTGCTATGATAACTGCCAAACAAACAAAGAATCCCATCAATCATACCCAGAATTTCACATTAATTATGATAAAGCCTCAACATTCCAGAAATACTGCAACAACGAGTCGATTCATCAATCAACGCAACTCTCCACAACAGCAATAGATCGAAAACATTCTTGACAAATGCTAGAGCATATTTCAAGAGTCGAACATAGTACCTTTGCATTGTTAGGAAAACACTCCATTGAACTTGTTCCTGGTTCTTCATTACCTAATGCATTTGTTTACAGAAGATCGATTCTTGAGAATGGCAAGATTCACAGGAAAATACAGGATTTGATCGACAAGGGTCATATCCGCCCCCACTCTTCTCCTTATGGAAGTTCAGTCATCCTATTTCCAAAGAAAGCTAGTACTTGGCATATGTGCATCGACTATAGGGGTCTCAATGAAATTTCAGTAAAGAAAAGATACCCTCTTCCATGGATAGATGAACTCATCGATAGTCTAAAGGGTGCTAAGTTCTTTATGAAACTCGATCTTAAGTCGGGATACCATCAAATTCAAATTGAGTCCATTGATGTATGGAAAATGACTTTCAAGAACAAAGAAGTATTGTTTGAATGGTTAGTCATGCCTTTTGGCTTAACCAATGCACCTGCAACCCTCATGAGATATATGGATGACCTTCTATGACCTTTCATCGATAAGTGTATCATTGTATATCTCAACGATATTTTTATTTTCAGACGATCATGGGAAGAACATGTCAAACAACTTCGACAAGTCTTCGACACTCTCCAGGAACATTGACTATATCTGAAATGGAAAAATGCTCATTTGTGATTACCAACATCAAATATTGTCCCATTCCTCAAAACATTCATGAACTAAGAAATTTTCTTGGTTTGGAAAATTTCTATCAATGGTTCATACTTGGCTTTAGTCACGTCGCATGGATTTTGAATTTGTTGACTAAGGGAAATGGGAAAAATGTCTTCAAATGGAAACCTACACAACAACAAGATTTTGAAAAACTCAAAAACAAGCTTTGTACTACACTAGTACTTGTGTTACCTGATTTGCATAAGAATTTTGAGATTGAGACAGATGCATCAGACTATGCTCTCGGCACAATGATCACTTAGTTAGGTCACCCTGTGGTGTTTCATTCTGAAACTTTCAACAAAAATGTTAGAAGATATTTGACGTATGAAAAGGAGCTGTATGCCTTTGTGTAAACTCTTAAATAATGGAGACACTACATTCTTGGCAAGGAAATGATCATCCTCATTGACCATAAACCTTTGCAATTCACTCTGTCCCAATCGAAACTACTGACAACTTGACAAAGCAAGTGGATTAATTACGTGGAACAATTTCAGTTGGTACTTAAGTATCGAAAATGCAAAGCCAATGCTGCATTCGATTGCATCAGCCAACCACCCATTACTCTAATGTCTATAGTGAGGAGTATGAATGGTTACAAAACCACTACTTGGCCATAATTGTATTCAGTAGACTGCAAATTATTGAAAATTGATCGACACCTTTAGACCGACACACTTTCTACTACCGACTACTTTCGAAAGGACACCTTGCTATACAAGCTTGGATAACTTTGTGTACCGACCGGTGAGCACTGATAGAATTTCATTTGGGATGTGCACTACAGCAAGACTGCAAGACATTTTGGATTCAAAAAACACTTGTTATCCTCCAAAAGTATTTTTATTATCCTTCACTTAAATATGAAATCAACAAGTACATTTGATAATGCGTAGTTTGTGCCATTGCTAAACCATTGAATCGACGACAAGGACTGTATACACCCCTTCGAGTTCCTAGTCGACCATGGGAATCTATTTCTGTGGACTACTTGATGAGATATCCTATGACCAAACATCAACATGACACAATCTTAATAGTATTTGACAAATTTTTCCAAGATGGATATCCTTATACCATGCAAGAATACTACGACATCACAACATATTTCTCAACTCTTCTTTGAACTTGTGTGGAAACATTATGGCCTCCCAACGACCATTATTATCAACAGAGATTCGATATTTGTCAGCACCTTTTGGAAAAATATCTAGCAATAGATCGACACAATACTTTCTTTGTCGACATCCTTTCATCCCCATATAGACAGATAATGAAAAGTTGTAAATTGCTTAGTATTACAACTGCTTCACATGTACAACCACAAGCATCGTCGAACATGGGATGAAATCCTTCCATACATACAACATAGCTACAATCATTTTAAACACGGTTCTACAAGAAAATATCCATTTGATATTTGTTATGGATTTCAACCCTTATCTCCTATTTAATTGATCATATCCTCAACACAGTCAAATGACACTGGCTTCGAAGGATGAGAAGTCGAGAAAGCATTGAAGTTCAGAGATCAAATATACAACATCTAGAAGCAAGCACATGAAATTTTGCAATGAGCTAATGCAAAAGCTAAGGACCTACACAACAGCCATCTTATTCCTCATTCGTTCCAAATTGGGGATCAATTTTGGTTACATCTAAAGAATTAGCACTTCACTTGTCCATACATAGAGATGAAACCTTTGCGATATGGTCCATACATAAAGATGGAACCTTTGCAATATGGTCCATACATTATCCTTCAACAGATCAGTGAAAACTCTTTTCAACTCAACATTCTTGCATTCCTTGGCCTACATCTAGTTTTCAATGTAGATCTACTTCAACCATACCATGTACCATTGTTGGAACAAAACGACTTGCATACAGTAGAACCCGAAGAAATCCATCTAGATGTTCAGGAACCTCTTCTTTGCAACACCATTGTGGGTTGAAACATACACCATACAAGGACGAACTTCATTCCCTTGTTTCAAGTGGCTAAAGTTGGAAAGATCCTCGTGCAAGGAAAATGGTACCCTGCTATAGAAGTAGCCAAACAGTATCCTCACCTGAATGAATACACAATGGAGGCCATTGTTTCTTAAGGAAGGAGGAATGATATATCTAGTAGTTGGCATGTTGTCAAACTTTGACAAAGTATATCACTTCAACTACTTATACTTCTTCGACAAGTTCAACATTGAATTTGACAAATTCGAACCTCGACACAACTAACCTAGACAGGCTTTGCGCTCAACATACAACATCTTGACATGCCTTATCAGCACCTGTCGAACATTGACAAATTGACTCTCTGTCTTCCAGTCGTCTGCAACGGTTGAACTTCTGAACCATTATAAATTCTTGTAATTGAACGTAACGGGTAGTCACCAAAGCGTATCATCATTCTATATAAACATGTACATTATTGTAACAAGGAACCAACCATCATACAGAATAAGTAATAATAGATTTTCGTTTGAATTCTTGCATATTGTCTTTGCACATACTTTCTGTCGATATATTGTATTTATTGCTTTCCTTTCTCTTTTTCTAAGCTTCTTTCATAATAGTGCTCGACTCATTCAGTCGATTGTTGTCCCTAGCGTGCACCTGAGAACAACTTGGATCAATAAAAAATCTATTGGTCCCACCTTCATATCAGATAAATAAAATTTTGATTGGTTTGGGACAAGAGAGATTGCAAATTCTTAAAATCCAGGAAGAATCCTAGAGATTAAAAAGACAGTCTATATGGGTTTCCCTCGGAGATCAAAACAATAATTTTCTTCATAAATATGTGGATAATAGAAGACTGTAAAACTACATATGGACTTTAACAACAAAATATGGTGAACATATTGGGGATTTAGAATCTCTTCAAAAATAAGTATTATACATTTTAAAGATCATTACCAGGAATCAAGCAATCATACTATTTTATAATATATTAAAGTCATCAAGGAATATCCTTTTTTCTTCTCATAGAAAGAAGGTGATAAGGTTATGGATTCATTGTCAAAGGATGAGATCATAAAATTGTTAAAAGGTCTTGCAAAATTCAAAATTCACGAGCGATATCGTTGGACTATGGAGCTACTCTTGGAATTCTTTGATATTATGGGTGATGAGTTTCTAGCACTAGTTGAAGAGTCAAGGCTTTCACATAAGGTATCAAACGCTCTCAATGCTACATTTATTGCATTAAATCCTAAATCGTCTAATCCATTCTCTTTTGAGGAATTTAGACCAATATCATTATGTAACCTGATCTATAAAATTGTCTCAAAATTTATTACAAGAATAATCAAATCCATATTTTCAAGGAATATTTCAATGGAACAATTTGGTTTTTTATAGAATAGACAAATTATGGATGTTATCAGTGTATCCTAGGAGGTTTTTCATGGTATCAAATCTAGGAATATCAATGCTTTGATTCTTCAACTAGACTTGTCAAAATATTATGATGGCGTAAATTGGCCTTTCCTTAGACTTGCCCTTATTCAGATTAGTTTTCCATGGAATGCTATAAAATGGATAATGGCATGTGTTTATTCATTCAATTATGAAGTTTTAATAAATGGATGTCTGTTTGATTTCCTCAAGCATATCGGGGATTGCGATAAGGACTACACTCTCTCCATTATTAATTCTCATCATCATTGAAGGGATTAGAATATTAATTCAAAAGGACAAAGAAGAAGCTTGTATTAAACATAAGAAAATATTAAACATCTCTGTAACTCATCTCTTATTTGTAGGTGATTCTATTCTTCGTAGGGATGGTATTCTCAGTGAATGGGAGGTGTGTAGAACTATTTTGGGTTTGGTATTCCATACAACAGGTATGTTAATCAATGTTACAAAACATTTTTTTTTAAAGCACGATATAAATGAGGAGATCGTAGAAGAAATCTCAAGCATTCTCCCATATCAATTTAGTGAGATTATTGCAGGCATAAAGTATTTGGGCTATTACATAAAGGCAAACAAATATCATACAAAGGAATGTCACTGTCTTTTAAAGTGTTTTGATAAAAGGATCCATCATTGGTGTTGGCACTAGTTGTTAGGGTGTGGCAGATTAACATTGGAAGAATTAGTTTAGATATCCTCTCAGTTTACTAGATATCACTTAGCAACATTTGAAGGTCCATCCTTCAGCGTATTTGCAGGAAAATATTTAATTTTATATGGTCAAGTTCAAGGGGAACAAAAATTTTATTTTGTTGAGTGGGAGCATTTAGCTCACCCCAAACATATGGGTTGATGGTCCTTAAAAAATATCTTCCTTTTTTCAAATGAACTCTTGGCAAAGAAATTGTGATGGGATATCTTTGGAACAAATTTATGGAGCAATGTTATTCAAGAAAAATACTTAAAAAATATCTCAATTCTCCAGTGGATTAGATCCAAAGATAAGAAAACAAAATGTGTATCCAACATTTGGGCTAGTCTATTATTTCCGTTATGGACTTTGAGTGATTGGTTAGATAGGCTACTGAGTAATGGTCGATCTATTTTGGTTGGTGAAGACCCTATGTTAGGAGTCCCATCAGATTATAAATTATCCAAAGAATTTATTCATTTACTATGAATGAATAGATATATCTTCTTAAACCAATGTATGATTTCAAGCTCCCATTCTCAACTTTCAATTAAATGGATTGATGCAACAAAACTCGGACTGCATGGTGATATGGACAAGGAATGGACAAACTTTACTCTGGGTTTATATAGAGGAAACCTTTTAATTGATGAGATGTTGATGCTATCAAATGGTCTTGGAACACTTAGACTGGTATGATTACATCTCGGTTGGAATATGATGTGATCATTTCAAAAACTTATATATCAAGCAAATGGTGATACAATGTTTATTGGATATGGCATATTCCTCATAAGGTTAAAATATTTGTTTGGTTAGCATTGGAGAACAAAATCCTTTGTTGGGATAATTTTATGAGCTGACACTTCAATGGGCCCAATATTTTCCAATTATTTTTTGTGAGCTTTGAATTTGTTATCCACTTATGTATTGAATGCCCTTTCTCCAAACAGGTATGGGCCTCTACTTTTTCTTCTTGTAACATGCATTTTGATTGTACCAATGCATCCTTTGATGACTATTTGAATAGATGGTTTAAATTTTCTCCAAGATGGGGAGATATTGCATGCTTTATAATTTGGGAACTATGGAAAGCGAGGATTTTTTTGTTTGAAAACAAATCATCTTCCATTGACTAAGTTGTTAGTCTTTCCATTTCTTCTTGTTTGGAATTAAATGGGAGGTTTGATGATTAGTTTTAGCTAAAAAATATTCTCAGGAATTTGTTGGTGTATTTGCAAGGAAATAGGTCTCATTTTGATGGGGCCTCTCAGGATGCTAGTAAAATGGACATGAAGCCAAAAATATGAAATTCAATGGTATCCATCACCACATATCACCCACTCTAAGAAGGGATCTTAGATAGGTGAATGTCTTCTCTATGAAGCTCTTAGTGAAAATGTCAGCAATTTTCTCTGCATATGGGAAATACTACAAGGATATCACCTGATCATGCACCAAGATCAAGATGTAGTGCATGTGTATCTCAATGTGTTTGGTCCTCCCGTCTCTGCACTGGATAAGTGTAATTATTGATTGCACTTTGGCTTTCACACCAAATGACTGTGGGTGAATCAAATGTAACTCCAAGTTCCCGAAGAATACCTTGCAACCACACACATTATGTAACTGCGTTCACTTCTCCTCTTTACTCGGTCTCGGCTGAAGGTATGGAGATGGCGTGTTGTTTCCTTCTTGACCAACATATGGGACCATGTACAAGAATGAAGACATAACCTAAAGTAGACTTCCTGTCATTTGGATCTCCAGCCCTATCAGAATTATAAAATCCAACTAGTTCTAGTGGAGAACCAACAACATAGTTGTTGGGCACTCTATATACTCATTAATTTCTTAATAGGTAGAGTGTTCAATATTAATTGTCAACCAAGGGAAGTCTATTTATTTCAAATGAAATTAGAAAACTGTATGCATAAATATTTTCAGTAGCTGATGAATAAAATGCAAATCACTCAATTCTAATCATTGCTCAGCCAACTCATCTCTCTGTAAAGAATCAAATGAAATTACCAATATAGGGATTTAAAAGAACTTATGTTTCCTACCATATCAATATTGAGGTTTATAGTCTAAGGATAAATCAACCTAGAATTACTCTTGTAGAAAATCGAAGTATATATGACCAAATCAAAATGATCACCAATAATTAATGAAAGTAGCAAATTCATCAAATAAAATTACCTATCTAATATGGGAAAAATATAAGAAAGATAAATGACACACAACACAGGAGATGAGCGAATCTGTAACATATATTAACACACTTCTGCATAAAAGAAATAATTAACTACACAGTCGACTGTCACACCACACCACTACATCAAGCCAAAGGAAACCTGATAATGAAATTACTTACTGAATGTTGTTGCATCTAACTAAATATATAAAACTAAAATTCCACACTAAACCCAAATAACTAAACTAAAAACATCTAATACTAGCAACAAATTTGTAAGAAGGCATGCCCTAGCCTTCGAACAGAGATGATGTCGAAAGCTCACGATATCTACAATAGAGAAGTGCTGGAAATTGTCACTCCTTTATTAATTTTCATCAAGATACAGTCACAGTCCCTCTACAATAATCTCTTACAAATTGCCAACCCTTGGATCTCCTTGCCTATGCGTACTTATACAAGAGTGAAACTATTCAATTACATCAATATTAGGAAGTTATGAATATCTCTGATATTTGGGATGCCAAATTAAATCAGAAAGGTTACAACAATTAACACATCGCATAGGATCAACTCATAGATAAATGGAATTTTAATTATAGTTTTTACAACTCGGCGTGTCCCTGCTAATGAGGAAGATATCCAGAGAGTTTAAGCTATATTCGTGGAAGAGTGTCTGATATTCCTTCGTTAAATGCTTGAACCGATCCTTGAGTAGGAAACTAACGCCAAGCAATACCTATTTTTGAATGTAGTGAGATGCTATATTGGAGACACTTGGAAATTCTGAATCCTTCTTTCAAACCAATGATAGATCAACATAAATAAATGATAAAGTTCAAAATTATATGTAAAATTAAACATGAAACGAGACAAATAATAATGATTGATACCTTAAATCTTCATGCTTGTTTTTCATGGAAAGAGTAAGGATTCAGTTGTAATCAGGAGGCAAGAATAGGGTAAAAGGTTAAAATAGAGTAGGGTCAAAATGGGTAATTTTAGAGCCCAACATCTCCCCCCAACTATCTAATTGCATGTCCTCATGCAACAATCCAACTAGTCTAATTCTGAATCAGACTCAAGACTTTTTCTATGAAAGTTTGTGAGGTTGAATGAATATTTTGGTTTCTCCCATGATTGAAAAAATCCATTACTTTTGATCAAATCACTACAGCAGTATCTTTCATCCTTCTTTGTCATACTATAAGTTCCCTTGTAGTTCCTATATGGGCACCAGATAAGATCAAATCTAAACTTCAAACCTAGCCATCTTGGACCACAAGCCTACATAAATTTGACATAACCAGGAATACTTAAAATTTTCAAAGCAATATGTGTCCTTTTACCTTAAGGATACGGGAGAAAACTCCCATCACTGATTGCTCCCTTTCATGGCATAGTTTTGCTATCGAGAAATAAAACCAACAAAAGTGGAGGTGTTTTTTTGTTGAAATGCAGCTAGCTAACTAAATTTATCTGGAGGTGAAAGATATTTCTTGTTCTTGGAAATTAGAGGAATGGGAGCTATAGGATCACCATGAATCCAACCCCGGTCAATAATTAAATATTAGGTGAATTAATCTAGACGATAGAACACCCAACAGATCTCTCTGGGTACTCCAAATTGAGTGAATATCTCTGCATATAAGAATTCTATTACAACTTGATCATTGGATTTTACCAAAGCCACAGCTTCTACCCACTTAGTCATATAATCAGTGCAAACCAAAATGTAAACCTTCTTTCTGAATGGAGGGTTGATAGGACCTACAAAGTCCAGAGGCCATATATAAAAGGGTTCAGCCACTAACTGTGGCTAAAGTGGAATTTCATCCAATTTGTTTAGATGGCCCATTATCTAGCATTTATCACAGGCTTGAACATACTTCCTCTCATCTTGAAACATAGTTGGAAAAAATTACCCCATCCTTAATGCTTTATTTCCATTTATTTTATCATCAAAATATCCCCCATAGGGCTCATCATGGCAGGCCTTCAAAATGCTGTGGATTTCATCCTCTCTTACACAATGCTTGATTTCCAATTTAGGTCCTATGTAGAAGAGGTGGCCTTCGATTGAACAATATCTCACACTCTATTGTATGATCCTTCTCTTCTTCGTTTGGATAAGTGTGTTGGAAGTCTATCCACAATCAAGTAATTAGCAATGTCAGTGTACCATGGGGAATAAGTCGATACTACGAACAAGTGTTCATCAAGAAAGGAGTCTTCAAATGATGAATCATCATCATTATTAGTCAGTCAAGAAAGGAAATATGCAACCACGTTCTCCTTTCCTGGTCTATCAACAATGATTATATCAAGTTCCTTACATAACAACAATCACCTAGTCACTCTAGCATTAGTAATAGGTTTATTAATCAAATATATAATAGCTGAGTGTTCAGTATGTACAAAAGTAGAATATTCAGTAATATAATGCCTAAATTTATTGATGGCATAAACAATGGAAAGGAAATTTTTTCTGTTACCATATAGTTCAATTCAATAGGAGCCATATTCTTACTAACATAGTAGATAGTGTATGGACTGTGACCTTCCTGTTATCCCAAAACTGATCCAATGGTTGTATCTCAAGCATCGAAAGAGATATGAAAAGGCAGGGCCCAATTAGGCCCTCTCAATATAGGTGTTGTAGATATCCTTTTCTTCAGTTTTGAAAAGGTTGTCTAACATGCATCTTTCCAAACAAATTGTGCATCTTTCATTAGTGAAGTAAATAAAGGGGATGCTAATTTGGAAAAAAATTCTATAAATAGCATGTAATAAACAACATGGCCAAGAAAATTTCTTACCTCTTTTTGCGACCTAGGAGTAGGGATATTTGAAATTACCTTTATCTTGGTTGGATCTACCTGGATTGCTACAACAAAGATAAAATTTCCTAGAACTACACCTTCGCTCATCATCATATGACACTTTTTAGTTCTTAGGGATATGCGTGTCTGTTCACAGTGTTTCAGAAATTTTTCCAAGTTCTTTAGAGCTTCATCAAAATTTTTACTATATGGAGTGAAATCATCCATAAAAAATTCCATGCAATCATTTACCATCTCAAAGAAAATCCTGATTACAGCCCGCTGAAATGTAGCTGGCCCATTCCATAACCCAAAAGGAAGCACCTTGTATGCAAAGATTCCCAAAGGACAAGTGAAGGTGGTTTTGTCCTGGTCTTCAAGGGAAATCTAGATCTGGTTATACCCACTAAAACCATCCAGGAAAGAAAAGAGACATTTCTCAGAAAGTGTGTTTAAAACTTGATTGATAAAAGGAAAAGGGAAGTTGTATTTCTGTGTTGCTTTATTTAGTTCTCTGTAATCCACACAGACTTTCCATTTCCCATTTTTAATAGGTACGATCACCAGTGGGGAAACCCAATCACTCTCTCTAAAATGTTTTGGATTTTCTCCTTCACGATGTCTCTCAAATTTGGGTTCATTCTGCATTGAGGTTGGCGTATGAGATTTGAATCATTCTTAATATAAATATGGTGAGTGCACAGTTATGAGGGGATACCCCTCATGTCTATATATTCCCATGCAAAATCAACCTTGTGTTGTTTCAATAGTGTAACGAGATGTTCCAGTTCATCGATTTTGAGATTATGATTAATGTTCAATGTTCTCCCTCATTCAATTTATAATAGAACACTCTTTTAGTTATCAATTATTGGGATTATTTCAGTTTTACTGACTAAGGCTTCTTCTGTAAGTTGTTCCTTTCTTATTCTTTTAATGTGTTGTTCAGGATTTGATATGCTCGTTTAGTGACAGATGTTGGATTGCTAATAAAATTACAGATGGTTTCATCTTTTTCTGTTTTTAAATTTAAGGCTCTCCCAATTGTTAGTAATGGTTGAATATCTTCCTCCTCCTCTAAATCCATCCATAATGGAATTTTAGCGTCTAAACTTAGTCTGGATAGAGGATATAAAGTCAGGTTTTCTATGGCAATTCCATTAGAAATAATCATGGACCTCGATCTACAGCTGATGTATGCATCTGTTGTAGCCATCCATGGTCTTCCTAAGATTAATGGGTGTCCCCTCAGCTATGACTTAGGCTGTAAAACAACAAAGTCTGCAGGGTACTCCTATGATTCAACAGAGACTACTAGGTCGTCCAATATTCCTTTCGGTTTGATAGTGGATATGTCATCGATTTCTAGTATGGTTGGGGTAGGCTTGAGATCAGCAAGTCTGAAGTTTCTTTACAGTATCAATGGTCATAATGTTCATTAAAGCTCCTAAATCAAAGAAAATGTTAGGGATTCGGATATGCCCAATATATACTTTAACAGTGGGGTTACCTGGGTCATCGTATTTATCCACTGGGGCTTTCCCGATCATCAGTTTAGATAACTTCCCCACTACATGCACTGTAGGAGGATCCTTAAGCTTCCTTCTTGGTTCATTTACAACCAGGTCTCTAATAGCTTTGGCATAGATAGGTACATCATGTAGGGATTGTAATAGTGGAATTATTACATAAATATTTTTCAACTCTCCTAAAAGGTTGAAACTAGGTTGTTCCACAACCTTTTGCAAGGTTAATAGTTCAGAATACAGTGGTTGTCTCAAATACTGTGTTGGTTGAGTCTTAGTACATGTCTCTGCAAGTTTTTCAGCTGATGTTTCATCATGTATCTCAATCGGTGTTTAAGTTGGTGTTTCAGCTAGTTTTTCAGCATCCTTAATAATGGGGATCACTGAACTAAATGAATTTTCAAATCATAGATTCATTCCTTCATCAGACATAGAGGATGGAACATTCTCAATGACGATTGGTTCCACTACCCTCCCTTATTGTAAGTGTAAATTATTGCAATAGAGTGGGGAAATGGAATAAGCTAGCATTGGGGTTAGGTTAAGCAGGAATTTGAGGACAAAGAGGTGCACCCATTGGTTTAGAATTATTTCATATTTTTAGTTGTGGCTGCTGATACTGTGCATAGGATGGCTGATTATGGGGAAACTAGTTCCCAGGATAAGGGTTTCTCCATCCCGAAAACCAAGGGGATTGTTGGTTTGGATGAGGTTCCCATGAAGTCCAGGGTTTTGGATATTGCACTATAGGTTGTGAAGGTTGTTTCCACTATGTATTAGGATATGAGAATTGTGGAGGTAATTTTTTATTAGCATTATTCTAGGAATTGAAAGGTATAGACTCAGAATTAATACCTAGAATCCGAGGTTTCCGCAACTTCTTCTGTGAAATGAAACAGTCCTGCTCTGTGTCTATAGTGCATTCCTAAAAGACTGCTTTGGCCTTCAGTGGCGAAGGTAAATCCTTAGTTTCATGTTCTAGTTCACACATACCACACACCTCTTCCTTATCAAGCGGACATTCTCTCAGCGGGTGTTTCTTCCTGCACTTAGGGAAAAATACCCCAAGTACCGAAGAAATGGAACTCATCATGTCAGTGTTAAAATTCTCAAGAAGGTTTCCTATCTCTGCTCGAGTAGCTCCTCCACTAGTTGACTTATGTGCTCGTGAGAAGACGTCTCAGTCCCTTGTATTGGTTATGGCATACCCTCTAGAGTATTATCGACATAATTCTGCAATATGATCAAAAGGTTCTTTGGAGATGTCTCCCTTCCTAAACAAATTAATCATGTCTAAAAAGTCTTCTCTTATTCCCCGCAGCATAATGATCTTGAGAACACCCCTTCCAATAGTAGTATCGCCTAAACTATGCAAATTATAAAAAATCCTTTCCACAAAATCCTCCAAACTTTCATCGTCTTTCTGCACCATCTTATATAATTATTTTCTTTTATCCTTCATTCTACAATATTCTTGGTACTTCACAAGAATTACATGTTTCATCCGATCCCATGTTTCAACATTTTCACCACCCAAAATCATAAACCATCGCAAGGCATTATATTTCAAGGTGGCAAGAAACAATTTCAATTTCTTCTCACTTGAGGTGTAGTCATATCTTCAACAGAGAATGTCGAACTTGAAGAGGAATTCATTTGGATTCTCTGTGGACTTCCCATGAAAGTGAGATAAAACTGAAGGTGAAATATTTTTCATAGGGGCTTGTCCAGATGTTTGTCAAATAGGGAACTGAAGTGTGGAAACTATCTCCTCATGTTGTAGGTATCCATTATTGTTATGATTGATTCCTACTTATTTTTCATGATCATCATGGTGACGCTCTTTATTCATGATTATCTATTCCTCTTGATTTACTTGATTCTTATGGTATTCAAACTTTTGTCGAAACTGCAACCACTCTTCTTTAGTAACTTCCTCGCTGTTGATTCGATAGACCTCCTTTGGTCACCTACTCCCACATAACTACCGCTATCTCATGGAGTTCCTTCCACAGTGACACCAGATGGTGTCTCAGCTCCTACTGATCTCTCTAGAGTTGACACTTGTGCCTCTATACTAGGAGAAACATGGCTTCTTCTCATGGATGATGGTCCTCAATATCGAGCTCCAGTAGAAGAATCAACCTTGGCAATCAATTCATCAATGAATGTCTTTCTTCCTAAGCCTGGGCTACAATAACGACCTCTTCCACCTGCCAAGTTAGTGTTTTGGGGGGTTCTAGAGATGTCCCATTGAGTTCTTCTCGTATTCATGAAAACTTATGAATCATGGTAGCTTGTAAATCATACCTGCTCCTTGGGTAAGGAAATCGTTTAGTCTATTGAAGGAAAATGAACCAATTCAACTACAAACTATGTCTATTAATTACCTTCTTCAAGAATGGCACCAAAATGTTGTGCACTCTATATACTCATTAATTTCTTAACAAGCAAAGTGTTCAATATTAATTGTCAACCCAGGGAATTCTGATTATTTAAAAGGAAATTAGCAAAATATATGGATAAATATTTTCAGTAGATGATGAATAAAATGCAAATCACTCAATTCTAATCACTGATCAACCAACTCATCTCTCTGTAAAGAATCAAATGAAATTTCCAATCTAGGAATTAAAAATAAATTCTGTTTCCTACCATATCAATCTTAAGGTTTACAGTCTAAGGATAAATCAACCTAGAATTACTCTTGTAGAAAATGGAAGTCTATATTACCAAATCAGAACGATTACCAATCATTAATCAAAGCAGCAAATTCATCAAATCAAATGGCATATCTAATATGGGAAAACTCTAAGAAAGATAAATAACACACAACACATGAGCTGAGTGATTCTGTAACAGCTATTAACACACTTCTGCATAAAATAAATAATTAACTACATAGTTGACTATCGCACCACACCACTACAACAAGCCAAAGGAAACCTGATAATGCAATTACTTGCTGAATGTTGTTGTAGCTAACTATAAATATATCAAACTAAAATTCCAAATTGAGCCAAAATAACTAAACTTAAAACATCTAATACTACCAGCAACATTGTAAGAAGGCGGGCCCTGGCCTTCAAATAGAGATGCTGTTGAAATCTTATGAAATCTACAACAGAGAAGTGCTGAGAATTGTTATGCCTTTATTAATTTTCATCAAGATACAGTTACAGTCCCTCTGCTTTAATCTCTTACAAATTTGCAACCCTTGGCTCTCCTTGCATGTGCGTACTTATACAAGAGTGAAACTATTCAATTACATCAATATCAGGTAGCCATGAAGATCTATGATCTTCAGGTTGCCAAATTAAATTAGAATAGTTACAACAATTAATACATTGCATAGGATCAACTCATAGATGAATGGACTTTTAATTTGAGTTGTTACAACCCGACTTGTCCCAACTAATGAGGAAGATACCCAAAGAGTTTCAGCTATATTCATGGAATATTTTTTGTGATTCCTTCATCAATAGCTTGGATAGGATCCTTGAGTAGGAAACTTAATCCAAGTAATACTTTTTTTTAATACAATGAGCCGCTATATTGGAGTCACCTAGAAATTCTGAATTTTTCTTTCAAACCAATGACAAATCAGCACATATAAAAGGTAAAGTCCAAAATTATAAGTAAAATCAAACATGAAATGATATAAATAATAAGGATCGATACCTTAAGTATTCATGCTTGTTTTTCATGGAAAGAGTAAGGATTCAACTCTAATCAGGAGGCAAGAATAGAAGAAAGGGTAAAACATACTAGGGCAAAAAGGGGTAATTTCAGAGCCCAACAATAGTGTACCCCAAAGTGCTTGGTTCCTTGAACATAGTGCAGGATCCTCTTGGCTGCCTTCCAATGGATCTCATTACCAAATCTGGTCGAGAGTGTGTAAGATACGGAAGACTCCCAACTAGTTGTCTGTACAACCAATTGTCCACAAATGGAGACTCACCAAATTCACCTAGTTTTATACATGAAAGGTATCGGAACTTGGATGCCTTACAGTCAGCCATTTTAAACTTAAATAACAGGTCTGTAGCATACTTTTTTTGGCTTATCTTGATCCCTACTTCCAAACCAAGAAATTGCTTCAACAATCCAAGATCAGTCATGTAGAATTCACTGTGCAAAGAAGACTTAATTGATGCAGATTATTTAGTGAAGCTACCTGTAATCAAAATATCATCAACACACAACACTATTACCTAAAATAAGTCACCAACATGTTGCAAATACACATTAGGATCGTATTTACATCTTTCAAATCCAAGCGAGAGCAGAAAATTGTCCATCTTGGCATACCAAGCCCTACAGGCTTGCTTGAGGCTATAGAGAAACTTCTTTAACCTGCATACAAGTTAAGGATCCTAAATGAAACCTTCAGGTTTCTGCATATAGATCTCCTCTTGAAGTTCACCATGAAGAAACACACTCTTCACATCCATGTGGTGAACCTCCCAACGCTTAGATGCAACAATGGCTAAGACTAGCCTGATTGAGTCCATCTTTGCAACCGGTGAAAATGTTTGTGTATAGTCCGATCCTTGGAATTGAGAGAATCCTTTGGAAACCAACCTGGACTTATAATTTATATCTTAACCATCATCAACCACATTTTTCCTATAGACCCACTTGCATTTCACTAATTTCCTCTTTGAGGGCAAGGGAACCAATTCCCAAGTCTCATTTTCATGTAATGAGTTGAACTGTTCTTACATGGATGTTTTCCATGTTTGGTCAAATGATGCTTCCTAATATGTTTGAGGATAATATCCAACCATCATGAAGAATTTTTCAACAAGATTCACTTCACATGGAGAGAACACAGTGTGAAATTGAGATATAGTATTTCTAGGATCTAGTAGATTGCCAGCTAGATTTCCTTCTGCTTTTAGAGTTTTCTCAGCCCATTTGGGATGAATGGGTGATTCATGATCTGAATGCATGTCATCATAATCTTCAGCAATATCAGAATCATAAAAATCAGAAATATTTTCATCACTTACATCATCATGGAGTGGATGATGTGAGAATTTCCCATGAGCTAGTTCAACATCTTGCATGAGCTCCTCTTCAAATTGTACACTCACTTCTATGAATGACTTATGAGATGAGGGATCAAAGAGATTGTATCCCTTTGCATCTTCATCATATCCAACCATGATGGACTCCTTTATTTGAGTTTGCAACTACTTTCTCTTCTCTGGAAGAATCCTAGCCCAAGCCTTTGATCCAAAGACCTTGAACTGAAGAACACTTGGCTTATGCCCAAACCAAGCCTCATATGGTGTTTTTCTATCCAAATATTTGTAAGGAGATTTTTTTTGGATGTATGCAACACAATTAATGGTTTCATCCAAAAACTTAGGATTCAAATCCTTTGCTTCAATAGTACAGGTTGTCATATCCTTGAGATCCATGTTCTTGCGCTCTGCAACACCATTTTGTGGTGTGTAGGGCACCGAATGCCGCATATGGATGCCACATTCTTCACAAAGATAATGAAAAAACTTATTCACATGATCCTTGCCATTTTCAGTCCTAAGGACCTTGATCTTATTCCCAGATGCATTCTCAACTAGGGCTTTCCAAAATTTGAGAGTCTCAAAAAATTTGGATTTTAGTTTGAGGAAATACACCCAGCAATACCTTGAGAAATCATTTATGAAAGTCAAAACATGTCTTGATCCCCCATAAGAGGGTGTGTGAAGAGGACCAATAAGATATGAATGCACCAACTATGTAATACCCCAATTTTTACCAC
>LPNX010324872.1:147977-231251 GCA_001517045.1 Pseudotsuga menziesii | reverse complement strand
ATGAAGTGAACCCAACAATACCTGGAGAAATCATCAATAAAGGTCAATGCATATTTGGCCTAACTCATGGACATATGAGGGAATGGGCCAGCAACATCATTGTGGATCAGCTCGATGGGTGCAGAGGTTCTCTCATGGCTGGCTTTCTCAAATTTGTGCTCTGGGTGTTTTCCTAGGATACAGCCTTGGCAGACTCCTTTGGAAAATTTTATCTTGGGCAGCCCTATGACCATATCTTTCTCACTAAGATCAGATAAATACTTGTAATTTAAATGGCCAAATATTTCATGCCATAGTTTTCTAGCTTCATTAGCATGGATAAGAAGAGCAGAGGGGTTTGAGTAAGGCAGGAAGTGTGAAAACATGTATACCTTTTGAGCATGATTCGCTACTCCTTTTGCAATGATTCTTCCACTTGAGATTTCTGTGATCTCAACTCCATCTGGTGAGAATATAAATTTCTTAGGAGACCCAGTGTGGGTCATCTGGTACACTGACAGAAGGTTGGAGGCGAGACCAGGGACATACAGCACATTGTTGAAGTTACCATGATCAAGTTCTATCCTTCCTTTACCTTTGCTTTCAGTCAGAGAGTCATCTCCCAGTACAATAGATGGTCCTTTCAACTTGTCTAGTGAGGAGAAGGCCTCCTTAGTCGAAACCATGTGTCTTGAAGCTCCAGAATCTATGATAAAACTGGGTGAGCTTGATGTGCCAGCAACTAGAGCATGAACTCTCTCTCTGTCATCAGAACTTGATCCTCCTTCTCTCTTCTTTGAGCCTTCTGGAAGGGAGATGCCATTCTTCTCCAACAGTTGAGTTAACATATCTATCTGCTTTTTCATACAAGAGCTTTCAGTATCATTGCCCTTATTGCAGTATGAGCACTTGTTCATATCACCTTTGTTTTTCTTCTTCTGGGTATTTTTCTTGGGACCTTGTTGATCCTCTGGAGACTGCTTCTTGTCTCTTCCTTTCTCAGGTGGATTTTTAGCTTTTTTTTTTTCTTTTTGAATCCACCCTCGAATCTCCAGCAACCAGAGCTTGGTCTTTGGAAGGTTTGATGGTGCCCATCATCACCAGCTTGTCTTGTTCTTGTGTGAGAGATTCCATGAAATCTGCAAGGCTAGGCATCTTCCAGGTTCGAGCTGTGAGTTTTGTGGCATAGAAGGTCGAAACAAAGACTGAGTAGTCAGGTCCTAGCTTCGAGAGGATGGCCAATACGAGCTGCTCATCTTTCTTTTCAATACCACACTGTTTCAGCTGCAAAACTAGTGCTTTGAACTTGGAGAAATATAGCTGCAGGGATTCAGAGCTGTTGGGACTCAGAGAAATCAGCTCATTTTCGATCTGATGTCCCCTCATCTCATCTGTCTTTCCAAAAAGCTCAGACAGCTTCTCCCATACTTGATCTGGTGAAGTCAATCCATCAAGATGGAAAAGGAGGTCTCAGGAAATACTGAGACATAGGAGGCCATAAGCCTCATCTCTCCGATTGTGCCATTTGATCTTCTCTGCAATAGCATTGGGCTCTGCTTCTGTAGCCATAGTCACCCTATAGAGGCATTTCGCTCTCAACAATATCTCCATCTCTGCTTTCCATTCAAAAAAGTTGAAGGGAGTGAGGATAGTTTTATGTGAATCCATAGCTTTAGAAAATCTGTCCCGGCTGTCAGTAGAAGGCTCCCAGTCTTGATGTCGAACCTGCAAAACAATTTTTGAAGGAGAGTAACAACCTACAATGGCTCTGATACCATGTAGAAATTCAGGCCTGCAGTAGATTAATTTCACCCACAACAATTAACAATTGATCATGCAAAATTATCAACAATGGAGACTGAATATGGAGCTGTAACACAAAATTATATTAAATGAGTGTACAATAGACAACCCTGTAATAACATAGGCTTCTGAATATATAGAATACATGAGCAAATAGAATGCATAAGGAAGCATCCAAATCTAGCATAAAGCAAGCTTACCCAAAATAGGCAAATCCCCCATAGGTGTAAAAAGTTGATCCCAAATCTATCAAGGACCCCATGAATTAGCAAGGGCGCATAGGCAAGCTAAAGAGTGGTCAAATGGCATCTCATACATGCTTTTGCATGGAGGAAAGAGTGGAGGAGGAAGAGGCAACAAAGCTGATTCACCTCACCTAGTCTTGCTTTCCTATGTGCCTTAAAACACTGAAAAAGCAGGGAATAAAGCAGAAAAAGCAGATAGGCGCCTAGGAGGCCAGGAATAAAGCATATTTGATTCCTAAGGATTTCCCAAGCGCTACATGAGTCAAAGATGGCAAGTTTGACCTCTATGGATAGGCAATTAGCAACTTGCACATGGTGGGACTCATGGACTAGGCAAATAAGACAAAAATAAATGAATTAATGTCTAAGTGGGTAAATACTATGGGTTGATTATTCTAACATTGGTATTGAATTGTACATGATGTATATACTATTGAGATCATGGCATGGAGCTCAAGGCCAAGGCCTTGTCACTGATCTAGTGTTTTGTGAATAGTTGATCAAGGTTGGTACCTATGGTGTTAGTGCTAAGTCAAGAACATTATATATTTTTATATATCATGTAACTATGCAAATTAATAAAATACCAAAGCTATCTATGGAATTGCAATGTGAAAGAGATGGAGGCATGATTCCACAAGGGAAAGGGAGGGGATTTATTCAAACTCTTGAGCTAATAGGGTGTGACCAGATGTCAATGGGGAAACCCATGAATCCTCAGCCACCTTTTGTCCTCTTTCCTCCATCATCAATTTCTTCCAGAATTTGATTGAGGAAGTTAATGCCTTGGGTACAACAACACATGGAAGTCTGATGGCTTGACTGAGCAATCCTGCAAGTCTGTAGGTCTGTAGCTTGGGAGGCCACATTCTTGCTTCTACAGCAACTAAACCACATGGATATGCATGCTCCTTCCCTAATCCCTGAGTCATGCTGAACATTGGGTTCATTTGTGATGTTCATGGATCCTACTGGGGAGAGTCGTGTTTCTAATCATGCGCACTGTGCATTCATCCTACTGACTGAACCATGTTTTATTCTGGGTTGTTCACCTGTTGTTTACCATCCTCAGCCATGCAGAGGTCTAGTGGTCTCCTTGTTTTGTTGATTGAATGAGCAGTGAAGATCACTCAATTTTATGAGTAAGTGTGGTCATCTTTGGTTTCCCCGGTGTTGTTGTACAAAGGTCTTCTCTATCACAGAGTGAGTGTAAGCCTATTTTGTTGTGTTACACTATGGTTTGTTGTGTTGTGGACCCTTTTTTGGTTCTTAACTGTACGCAAGCTTGAGGAGTGGAAGAGAAGCGGAATGGACTTGATAAACCTAATGTAGAGAGGAACCTTAGTAAAGGGTAAGAGTGGCTGGTAAATCTTAATTGCATGCCCTAAAGAGCACTGGAAGGGAAGGCATATCCCGAGGGATTGTGGAGAAGAGAAGGGGGTGCTTCCTTGTGTTGGGTATGTAAGTAATTTGGATCCCAGACCAGATAGACCTTATGAAGGTGTCCCTAGTTCTTAAATGAGCCATTGGCTTAGTCATTCTATGTTTCCATTGCCTTAGCAGGCTGATAAACCTAATTGGATATTGGCTTGACTATGTCTTGTTTTGTTTTGTCCATGTGCAATCCTTGGCTAGACAACCTGAGAAACCCACTAGGAATGATGGTTTGGATGGGTTCCTGATAAACACATATGTGGCTTGGATGGTCCTTATTTTGGAAGTTGGCTTGACTATGAATAGTCTGATAAACCCAACTATCTACTGGCTTGGATGAGTAATCCTGATAAACCCAACATTGTCTAGCTTGTAAGCCTACAGCTTGATAAAGCCAACTTGGTGTTGGTTTGGTTGGACAGTATGATAAACCCAACTGAAGTTTCCTTGACTGTGTGAGTGATTTGGTTGAGTTGTGTGTGTAAGTATGATGTTCCTTACTTCCTTGTGGAATTCATGCCTAACTCGAGGGTGGTAGTTGTTTTGAGAGATTAATGAAAACAACTGGCCTATGGTTGGGTGGAATGTTGCAATGACATAGCTAGTTGCGAGACAACTTAATAATCAAGATAAGTATCTATTTTATGCGTATTTATTCCATGTAATTAATTATGAGTTATTATGATCATGTTGACTACTTATTGATGGCTACATAGATGTTTACTTCTATTATGTTTGCTTGCATTTACTTATATACATGCCTTGTGTTTTTGTGGTGCATTGTCCTAAGTTCATGGAGAATAGAATCCCGTTATAGGGCCCAAAATGAAACCAAGGTAAGAAACATTGAGTTTCTTCCCCTTCGAATCCTCTTACAGAAGGTGAAAGGAAGAAAATGGAAGAGAAAAAGTTGAACAGAGAAGAATTGTTGTGTTTTTGTACCCCGGGATCCACTTGCAGAAGGCCGAAGACGGGAGCCGGAAAGGGAAGTTGAAAACAAGAAAGAAAGTAGGTTTTCCAATTTCTGAAGTCTGAGTTCGAAAGGAGGAATTCGGAAGCGTAGAAGGATTCTAAGAAAAAAAGACAACTTTCTGATTTCTGAAGTTCGAGGTTAGAAAGCGGAAAGCCGAAGTGCAGAAGGCGAAAGAGTCGTTAAGTGTTTTGTCGCACTTTGAGTTTTGGATTTCTGAGTTTCGAAGCCCGGAAGGCAGAATGAGGAATGGTCGTTAAATGTTCCATTGCACATTGAGTTTTTGATTTCTGAGTTCTGAAGTGCGGAAGGTAGAAGGTTTGTTGAGTGTTCCGTCAAACGTTGAGTTTCTAATTTTTGAGTTTCGAAGTGCATAAGGCGGAAAGCAGAAGTGTGGAAGGAGGAAGGTAGAAGGGTCGTTAAACATTGCGTTGCACATTGAGTTTCTAATTTCTAAGTTTGTAGGTGCAAAATAAGGAAAGTAGAAGTGCAGAAGGTAGAGGGAGGGGGCCGTTAAATGTTTCGTCACACATTGAGTTTCCGATTTCCGAGTTCTGAGGTGCAAAATGCGGGAAGCGAAAGTGTGAAAGGCAAAAGACGGAAGAGTGTTTAAATGTTCTCCTCGCACATTATGCTTCTTATCTATGAATTCCGAGGGTAGAAGGCAGAGACTAGTTGTATGGGAGGAGGAAGGAACAAAGGAGTTTAATTATTCTCGTCGACTTTATGTTTCCAATTTCTGACTTCTGAGGTTAGAAGTGCAGAAAGCGGAAGTGCGAAATGCGGACTGCAGAAAGACAGGTCCAGTATGAAAATGATCATTCTGGTCATAGAAGGGATCTGTCAAGGGCGGAGCGATTATTACAATGGTTTGTAAGCCTTCGAATGAATTTTCAAGTGTGTGTTAACGTCCATTCCCTCTTTTTTGAAGGAGAACAAGTGTTCTTGAAGTAAAAATTTTAATTTATCCGCATTATTGGGTATGCGGATGTTACATTGTGGTATCAGAGCTTATGGTTACAACATTGGGCCTTGATGGGCTAGGTGACAGTAAGTAAATGATTTTTACTTCTAAAATCATTATGCATCTAACAATGATGTTGCTAACACATTTTGTAGATTCATAGCGCAGATTGGGAAAAGAGGTGGTTTTGACTCATCCATGAGAACCTACGCCGTGTATGATGCACGGAGTCCCTATGAGCATAGGAAAGATTTTATGGGGAAAAATGTCTGAGTGTGAAATGATGAGACAAAGTATAACGGAAGAATATTTTAAGAAACACCTCCAGATATTGCAGCCACCATGAGAAGCCTAATTAAATCTCAGGAAGAGCAACATCAGTTGAATTCCACCATGTTGTAGAGTTTGACAGACATCCAAAGGTGGATGAGTTCTGGGAATCGTGCAGTACATCTGGAGGGAAGTAAAAGTAGTTCTAGAAGAAGAAAGAGATATTCCAGCGGGTCATCTGACTCTAAAGGATCCACTGGGGTTCAAGATCTTCATCTCACAGAGGTAAGAGAAAAAGGCGCTACAGGAACAAATCTTGTGATGCATTTAAGAAGGCAAGGCCGCCCACCTTTAATAGTGAGATAAATATTAGTCAAGAAGCTTAAGCTTGGCTTCTTGGGATGAAGAAATATTTCCAAGTCCAAAACTACTCAAGAAATATGAATACTAGGGTAGCCATCTTCAATCTGAATGGCAGGGAATCCATACGGTGGGAGAACTTCAAGCAGGTGAGGAAAATAAATGACAAAAAGGTTGTGTGGAAATAGTTCAAGAAGTATTTCAAGTAGAAATACCTCTCTGGCAGGTACTATGATGACACGATCAAAGAATTACATGCGCTAATATTGGGACATCAGACTATGGAATAGTATGCATGTTGGTGCAATCCTAGCCAACAAAACCTAGTCAACATGGGTTCCACTCTATCAACACTCAACATGACGTGATCTCCTTAAGCATTAGCCCAGACAGGTTTTACCCTATCTAGCAACACCCAAAGAGGGGATGAGGTCTCACTGAGATGTTCAAGGGAGAGCTGCCAGAACCAAGTTTCCATAGTATAGAGGAGGATTGGGGCATCAGAGATACATTGGCTTAATTTCTGAATCTAATCTACTTACTTGCTCAGAAACAGAACCATTCTTCATGTCGCATTATTAATTCATCATTACAACAGATCTACCAGTGGGGAAAACAAATCTAAAAGATGATAAGTAGAAAGAATCATGTTATCCATTCATATGCAGATATATTCATCATTCATCATTAGAATCACAGCAATTTAAAGCAGGAAAAGATAAAGGCACCACAAGAGTTCAGATCAACCCACATTACATTATATTAAATCCACAGAATAAATCGCAGATCAAAAACATACAACGATCGAGTACCATATCACATTGTCTATTATCACATCCGGTATTCATTCTCCATGTTATCTCTTACATTCATAATTCTTCTATTTATAGGCTTGTGCCTTTACATTCAAGGTCCACTTCTAACTAACCTCTAACTAACTTAACCACTAAGGACCAATATTCCAAAGAAATGGTCAATAAATACAAAAAGTGACATGAAAATACCAAAAAGTGGACTATTTTCCTCCTATCATGCTATATTTTCCTTGCACGATGTCACATGAGTATGCACAACATCCTAGATGATGTGCAACTTAGTTACCCCCAACCCCTTTCCAACAGGCCCCCAACACAGTCTTGTGGCTCGTCCTTGAGCCATGTCAGATGGACATGGTGTACTCGTTGGTATGCATCTTGAAGTCATCATATTGCTGAGAAATTTTGGTGACCTGCGCTATGAATTTCTCAACAACATAATGACACATATGTAATGTCCCCATTCAAATAATTGCATAGCAGGAAAATTCCATCAATTCTACTAGTTCCCTAGGTTGGGTGGAGACATTGGGAAGTTAATAAGGGAGATAATAAATGGTGTTTAGACATTAGAAGGAATAAATATCTATTTAATGGAGTTAATTAAATGAATTCAAGTGAAAAATAAAATGGCTATGGAGAATGGAGACACATGGAGACTATGGGGCCCACTCAAGCTAGAATTCCTATGTTAAATGGCATCCTCCTCTTGCAATCTCGAATCTATGGGAAGCCTAATGTTTTTGGATGGATTATAAGGTTAATATACTTTTCCATATACTTCATAGGTCGAATTTTGGATGAATTGTAAATTACATGGGGAGAGGAAGAGCCAAATGGGAGTTTCATGGACACTTGGCTAGATTCCCCTTACATTTATGACATCTATGACACTAATGATGGAGATTTTATGATAGTTATGACACAAGTTAGATATAAAGGCTGACATCTGAAATATCTAACATGTCATTCCTGAATAGAGCATCTTGGAGGGCGCTCATGGGAGTTGGAGAAGGCCAAGAGGATCCTACTCGAATTTGGGAGAAGAGGGAAGGTGAAGAGATAGGCCACATGGCATAGCATGAGCAGCCACACCAATTCGAATTGGATTTGGTTTATGGATGGATTTGGAACCATACAAGACCAATAATTTTTATAAAATGTAGGGATCATCCATGAGAAGGCCTTTTTGATCATTTGTGAAAATTTTTATTGTGAAGAGAGAGAACTAGTGGATGACTAGTTCATGCCTTTGCCAATTTCGAGAGTGAAAGATTCCCATACTAGTTGGTGTTTGGAGAGGCCACTCAAGTATTTCAATGATATTCAATGGATTCATAAGTTATAGGTTCAATATACAGTAGCTCATGGACATATCAAGTTCACCTTGTTCTTCCTTTCATCTCAAGTTTTCTCACCATATTTCAGATCTATGGAGTGAGGCACACTTGGTGATCTATTCATCTATTTGAGGGAGATTCTCTTGCTCCAGTATTTTTTATTCTGATGTAAATGCTCTGCTCTTTAATTTCAGAAATATCTCAGGTCGAAAGGACAAGAAATCTCATGTATTATTGCTCAATAATGAAGAAACAATGCCATTTCCCCACTACCTTGTTGTGAACTCTTGTAATATTGATGGATTCGAATGGATGTATAAAATATTGATGATTTATTAATGAATGGACTTTAATTTAAGTATATTATGGGTTTCATGTTCAGTAACTGAGAATTTGTGGCCATTGGGTCGAATTTCATAGCAATTGGAGCAAACTACACCTCATTTCCCCAAGGGTCCAAAATTAGTTTTTTTATTATATATGATTGAAATACGTGATAAAATACATCGATTGGTTTATGCACATTTTGGAATCCATTTCTACCACTTACCCCGAGGGGGATTTGAGCCCAAAATTGCCAATAAAATCATCTATCTTGTTCAAAATTTAGTATAGACCTGGAGAAGTGATTGGACGACCATAATACATATATGAACATAATAATTAATTTATTATATCATTAATACACTTTATATAAATATTTGGGAGCAATTGGACTGATTTGGAGACCAAGACACTAAAACTAGTCAAGAGCCAAAATTGTGAAAAAATTGGAAATTTGGACATTTTGGTAAAAAATTTAAAAAGGGAAATTACAACATAAGCTGATATTACTTAAATGGGTGCTCCACCATCTTTGAATTGATTTCCTTCTTACCGTACTGCACAACTTGCAGTGCAACAACAACATTTTTCGACAATTGGGCTCCAATATCTTGGAACTCATCGAGGTGGTTGCTAAATTTCCACTGTCGCTCATGAGCTTTTACCACCTACTTCTATAGCTCCTTTAACTTGGTGGAGCACGTGATTGAAACAATGGGAGGCATGGTCCGCAATGATTTCCTCAGCGTGGCCAACTATTTCTCGGCTTCCTTGTTCATAGGGATAACTTGAATATCCATCTTCATTTCCATGTTATCATCATTTACAATATTACCCAAAAACTGTGTCGTTGCCTTTACGATCCTCTTAGCATATTGCTCCAGTTCATCAAACTGCACCGCAATCTCTTCAATGGTGGTATTTTGCTCCACAACCAGCTCTGGTGGTGTGTCTGGGTAAACCATAGCATTTAACAGGTTGTTGTCTACCTGGAGTTGCACAATGACTTCTCCAAGTCGCTTGGACTTAGCAATTGCATCCAGTTCTGTTGTTATTTCATGGATGTGTTGACAAGATGCATCAACAACCTCTTCGACCTCACCTCTTCTAGCAAACAACTACACCTTTTCAATAACAAGGTGGTTGGTTTCCTTTTTCAATTTAGTAATATCCAGAGCAGCTTTCCTCGCTAGTTGGCCCTACGCTGTCTTCAAGGATTCAATCTCCTTTGCTATTTCTACTGTGAACTTCTCCTTTCCCTATTTCAGCCCCTCTACTTCCTACCTCAAATTCTCATATTCGTCCTACAACTATAGGTACTGATCGTTGAGATCCTTCTTCCTATCATCCAACTCCTGTCTAGTGACCCGCTGCATGTGTACTAAAGTCTGGTTCGATAGCTTGTTGATATCCAAGGTGATACTTTGCAGCTGGTGCAGTGAAGAATTCACATCCGCATTTCTTGCGTCGATTGTAGTCGGGGAAACCTGGATGTTCCTAGCCCATGACTCAGTTTGAATTGACGGGAATTCCTTCACAACAGTACTCTCTGGTGCTCTCTTCAAAACAACATTATAAACATAATCCAACTTGCTTCTTACCTCAAAAAATCCTTCCTGGGTGGACTGGTGCATTGCATTCGCTACTGTATCAGATGAATCTATGACAACCCTAATAAGTCACTGCAATTGGGCCTCCAGTGTTGATCTAGTACTATTGTCGGCATCCTGATCCATTCTCTGCTTTGTTCTGATCTCGTTGAGGATGTGTTGTGCTTCTGAATCAGTATCGATTGATGAATCTCCATCAAACTCATGAAGACTATGCTCTTGGTGCGTAGGCTCTTGAGGGGCATCTACAAGTGGCCCCTTTGATATTTCATCTACGCTGACCAAGTTGTGCCATTTCACAGGCCAATCCTGAACCACTGCTTCCAATTCTTCATCCGTCACCTTATAGGCCATAGGTAGCCATTGCTTATCAGGGTCGTGGCGTGCCTAGATATGAATAGTGTGTATTCTGATGGTGATCCACATAATCCACTGATATTTCACTGCTGATGCATTTGATAACCTTGGAATTACAACTACTGCTACTTGCAACGCCTCCCAGTAGATCCAAAACTGGATCGTACAATCCTTTTTCAGATTGGCCTCATCCACCCACCATAAGTTTTGATATCGTGTGCCTTTGCACACCTTGGCAGCTTCGATCGTAATTCCTTGGTAATCCTCTGGCTCCATCCAAGCCATCAACGCAATCAATATTAGTAGCCAACTATAAGAAAAATTCTTCTCCCCAGGCTGAATTGCGACTGCGTCCTCTACTAGCTGATTTAACAAAAAGAGGGACCAGATAATACTTTTGATTTTTTGTCAGACATCAAGGTTTTTCACAATGGCAGGTGGGAACAATGTACCCTAGAATATCCTTCACAGAAATACCTGTACAAACCATTGACCCAACTTCTCTCGATCTAGAGGGCCTCGTCTTAGCAGTTCCTTCCCCTTGCACTCCGTCTGTCACTTTTGTGGTGGTTTTGAGCTTGGCTTCTAAGCCTTCTGCTTCCCCCATGAAATCGATGATGATCTGACTGGCATGCTCATGATTTCTTCAATGATGGTAGTTGGTCAAACTAGGGGCTCATGCTCATTCAATATCTCTACTATCTTTTGGGTGCTCAACATGCCTGACAAATATACCTCCCTAGCTTATTTGGTGCACACCCTCTACTTCACTCTACAACTCACTCAGCTTCAAACGCTCTCTGCAATTCAACTCAACACAACTCAAATGGTGCTTTCAACCTGCATTGAGGACCTCCTTATAGCATGTGGCCAATCCATCAGTCATCATTACTAAATCATCTGCGGCCATCATGACTAAATCCTTCATTAATCACCTAAATCCATCATCAATTCTGTCAATCGAATAGTCAGATCATCCATAAATGCACATCATTTCACCAAGCCCCACCGACTAACCATTTTCATTTATTGCTGATTTAAATATATCACAACCCTTCATCTATGCAGTTGGGCTAACGAATCTATTCAACTAACTCTTATGCTTGTGCAGCCACTTCCTCTTGGCTTGCCCTTCTCTCCTCTATCTACTTTACTTCTGTTGTTTTTTTTTCAAAGCACAGTGCTTCATGAATTCTGTGGTCCTTCCCCCATCTGATAGGGCTTCAAGAGGATTCCATTCACAAGATTTAGCAGTGCCATGCCATCTAACTGCTGTAAATGAACTGCACCCACAAAGGTAATAGAATTGATAAGCTATGGGCTAAGACAGTGCATTTGTAGCTTATTCAGATGCTTTAATAACTTGTTGTCATATAGCAACACCAAATATCCTTACTGAAATTATTTGTTCTTTATGTGGCGATCATGCCACGCCTTCTATTAGTATTTCTCAATACGTTGGTGGAAAATTGCAATGAAATGGTCTTCGTCAAGATGTATCAATTGTGCCACGCACTCCTCTAGCATAGCATCATCATCCATTCCGGTCGCACCAGCAATGCACAGACTGGGAATGATGTATTCCATAAGCATAACTGCCTCTTTCCCATATACCAATTTGAACGGTGTTTGCCCCATCAATATCTTTCACGTGGTGTGATAAGCCCACAACACCACAGGAATCTTCAGATCCAAGTCATCTCAGTTAGTGTTACATACCTTGGTAAGTGCGTGCTACAATATTTTGTTGAATGCCTCCACAGTCCCATTTGCATGCGGATGGTATGGTGTACTTTTCTTGTGTTGAACCTACAATTCTTGTGCCAATGCTCTTACTATGCAGTTGATAAAATGACTACCCTGATCACTCATCAATATTCTCAGGCACCCAAACCATGTCACAATATTCTCAAATAGGAATTTGGCTGCTGTCACCACAATACAGTCCACAACTAGCACAACCTCTACCCATCTCGTTAGATAGTCCGTCGCAATGATTATGTAGCGCACACCAGTTCTTTTCCCAAGTGGGTTGATCAGACCCACAAATTCTACCACGCATTTTTTAAAAGGTTGCAATGTTACCTGGGGTATGAGTGACATCTCATCCCGTCGTGATGGTTTCCCAATGCGTTGACAGACATCGCAGCTCTGTGCATAACCTGCCGCATCATTAAGAAGAGTGGGCCACCAAATCCCTGCGTGAAGCACCTTCCACATGGTATCCTATCCTCCATAGTGTCCCCCATCTATGCCGACATGTGCTTCTTCTAAAATGTACTCTTCTTCATGTGGGAGGACACATCGCTGCAAAATTTCATCAAGTCCCATCTTAAACAAGTGTCCAGCAATCACCTGAAAGTTAGAAGCTTTAACCACCAACTACTTCTTTTGACAAGTGGAAATTTCTTCTGGTGCGACTCATGTCACGAAGAACTGGATTATTGGAGCATAATGGCCATCTGCCATTTCAACTCGAAACAACTGCACATCAGCCAATCCATCTTCAATGTTAGTAGGTTCCTCACCCATCTCAATTTTGGACAAATGATCAGGGCCAACATTCAGGTAACCTGGGTTCAAGATGATCTCAAAATTAAATTCCTAAAAGAGGAGTAGCCATCTGCATATATTCCCCTAGAACACAGGCTTATTAACCAGATACTTCAAAGCCGAATGGTTAGTAAAAATTTTGAAGTGACCTCCTAGAAGATAATGCTTGAATTTCTGCAGTGCATAAGCCATCGCTAGCCCCTCGCGCTGCGTGGTTTTATAATTCTTCTCTGCGAATGATAACTTCTAACTCGCAAAAGCAATAGGGTGATCCAAGTCTCCATTGCCTGGCTGCGCGACCACTACTCCTAGCGCAACAGAAGATGCATCAACATGAACGTGGAACTCCTTGTTCCAATCTAGGAATACAATTATTGGTGCTGAAGCCATCTTGGCCTTCACCGTGTCGAAGCTAATATAACACTCTAGGCTCCATTCAAATACCATGTCTTTCTTCAAGAATTTATCCATAGGGGGGGTGATTGTAGTGTAGCCTCTGATAAATTTGTGATAATATCCTGTCTGCCCCAACATTTCCCGAAGCATCTTTACATTGGTCGGTGGGGTAAAACTCAAGATGAGAGCTATCTTTGTAGGGTCAACCGGTAACCCTTGCTTGCGTACAATATGAACTAATAGTATGTCGAATGGGGTGCATAAAATGAACTTTTGGAGTTCAGCACAATTTGATGTTGTCGACACCTTTCCAGCATCATTCGAAGGTTGGCCAAATGATCTTTGATTACACCATGAACTGTCCAATCATCCATGTACATGTGTAATAAATTTTGAATGAAATCCTTGAAGGCAGCAACGACGACCTGAGAGAATACAGCAGGGGAATTCTTCAACCCAAAATGCATCATTGTATATTGAAAACATCCCCATTCAGTGATGAATGTTATTTTATGTCGATCCTCCTTGGCGATTCTGATCTAGTGATAATCCCAAAACCCATCTGTAAAAGAGTACATTTCTTAACCTCCTACTCCTTCAATTACCTCATCAGTGAACAGTGTTGAAAACAGATCATGCATATAGGCATCATTTAGTTTCCTGAGGTCGATGCAGATTCAAACTTCACCAATTTTCTTGTCTTATACCACCATAGGACTGATCCATTCTAACTCTTCAACAGGTTCGATGATTCCAACATCCAACATATGATCAAGCTCATCTTTTACTCTGTCTTTGTATCGCGAATTCAGGCGATATGGTCTCTGCCACACTGGTTTGGCATCTGGCTTCAGTGGGATTTTCATTTCCCTTAGGTCACCCAATATCCCTTTCATTTCTGAGAATTTTTTCAGAAACAGATATTGAAACCCATGCAGGAGATATGTGATCTTGGCCATGGTCTTCTCATCCCAGTAGTCCCAAACATTTGTGAACTTTGGATTCTCTTCTGTCCCAATGTTAACTTTCTTAATCTTCAGCGGATGAGTCATGGGATCGGTCAACACATCCAGTGCTACGACATATTGACTCCTTTCAGTCTCTAAAATATTAATATTTTGCAACTCATCATCATCCTTTGGCTCGCCAGACACATTATAGCATTCCATCATCAATTTCATGTGGAAATGTGCATGTGGATCCACATGATATGTGACTAGCGCAACTTTCAAGACTACATCCCGAATGATCTGAAGTGCATTGTGGACATTAGGATTGGCATCTACAAAACTAAAAGTGTAGGTGAAACAAACTGTAAACTCCTCCCAGGTAGTTATTTCTTTGCAAAACTTTGCGGATACGTACCAGGACCTTGGAATTTCATCCAAGGTATGAATAAAGGCATGGGCCCATTCATCCTTTGATCGTGTTTCCCATAGTGTTTGACACTACACAAAATGGCTGTTAGGGTCATTCTGCCCATCATACTTCCCATTATGGTACACCTATGCGGTACCAAAATGAATTGTCATCAACCTGAGACACTACGTCCATCCAGTAATCGATTTCCTATGAGCTGCACACCATTGGGAAGGAGTAGTCGTTAGTGCTTCCTCCAGTGCTAACAGTCATTGTGGCTCTGAGACTGTCTCTTCAAATACTGTTAAGAATGCATACATCTTCGGTATCCATTCATATATTGGTAATGCAACAATTTCAGTCGCAACATGACGTAGAGATTGTGTAATCAGACCACACTTTCTAAAGGATACCTCATGCATGTGGTTTTGCCAATTTTCGAGCGCATCATCAGAATCAGAGGAAGTAGAGCTAGCACTACACCAACCAAGTTATCCCTTGGAATTCAGGTGGATATAGTCTTCCTAGATGTTGTAAGCATGATCCCACCCCTTGATAGCTTCATCCTTCACAAGTTCAATGTATCTCCAGCCCTTGTTTGGATCCATGGGTGCGATGACTCGAATGTCCTGGTTCTCGAATGTCATCATTCACTTCTTAAAATTAATCATGACCATATTGTCATTGTCTCATCCAATCCCCAGCAGGGTGGGATAGGATACTTTCCCATTAATGACTTCAATCACATCAAAGCCAGTGTGTGTTCTCATACCTTCAACATCTACAACCAAGTTCATTACCCATCCAATTGGTTGCACCTTAGCATGGTTAGCCAATCGCTACTGTAGAGGGGACCAACCCAATGTTGGGCTCCCTATTTTCTACCAGGTCTACTTAGTCAAGATGTTCACATACGAACCTAGGTCCAGGATGAATGAGTCCACCTCATAGTCACCTATCTAGATATTCATATGTATCTCTTTACCTGTCTTTTTCTTCTGCAATGAGTTCACCGCAGAGTCCTTCAGCTCCTTTCTCGTATGGTACAATAACCTCTCAAGATCAATAAGAGCCTTGGGATCTTGTACCAGTGATAATAATTTATTAAAGAACTACTACAAGGTACCATGTTGTTGCAATGGTCCTGCTTCTAAGGATAAATAAAAAATAGATGGCATTTCATAGACAGGTGACTTACCAAGATTTCATCCGATCACATCTCGAATTTCAAAAAATGTCTCTTTTTCAGTTGCAATATCAAACATCACTTTCTTGTTCCCATCTAATCAAACTTGTGGCAGAGGTTCATCATATCTCATCATCTCACCTCCATGAGTGACAATGGCGACATCAACATCTTGCATTCTGGGCTCTGTAGAAATCGTCGGAACTGTTGGACCTTGAGTTTAGTTCATTGGTGGAGTCTAAGCCAGTGGTGAAATCTAGTTTACTAGTGGGTTCATTGGCTAAATCACAGTCTGATTTTGGAGTGGAACTTGATTCTGGGTTTGGCTCTGTAACTGGTTCTGGGCTGGTAGCTGATTACGAATCTGCAACTAGGATTGATTCTGCAACTGCGAAACATTCCTAGTTTGGCATCTTGGGATTAACTGTGGGTAGTTCTCCATGGTATGATCAATCACTGCATAGTACGTACATAAGAACTACAAGTGTGGGAAGTCTCTCTGATAATTACCAAATACTCCATAAATATAACATTGGATGGATGCACAACCTCGTCCAAAGCCTCCTCCTCTGCCTCAGAATCCTATGTGGAATCCTCCTTACTGTGGCTACTATGGTTGAGCTACCTACTGTGGCAGGGGATTCAGTTATTGCTGAAAAAAGTGCGCTGCTTGAACATATTGTGGTTGTACCTGATCCATCGACATTTGATTATATGGCTGCTGCAGTGCAAACTGCAGTTTTGGCGCAAACTACGGCTACGGTTGTGGTAGCAAAAAGTGCATCGGTGGGGGTGATGTGTATTGCAGTTGTGGTTGAGAACTTACCATTTGACGCTACGGATATGGTTGTTGTACTGTGCAGTGACATTATCCCTTCATGAAATACGAATCATATGTTCTGTCCTGAAGCAGATCATATGCCTGAGAGTCTCTATCCTCATTCCCAACTGAGCGACATAATGAACATTACAAATTGGCATGTTTCAACACCATCTTTTGCATATAGATACATTCCTCATGTCAGTGTCCATAGACTTGGAATATGCGACACCATGGCATACCAATGCTACTCAATAGGTTCGAAGCTATAGATAATATATATTTTCTAAAGTTGGGGAAAGTATCTTTTATGTGGCCATCTGTGTGACACCGAGTACACCAAAGATCTGTGCGTTCCTCCTTCCATTTCTTGATATCCTACAGCTGGAGTATGAGGTTTTCTAGCTACGCCTAAATTTGATTCATCCCTACTGCACTCTCCCCAATAGGTGAAGCTTCAAGCTTCATCGCAATCTCCAGGGCTTCTCTCTGCATCGCTATCTTTTGTTGCATCAATGGTTGTCAAATATGAGAAACCAATGTTGTGATAAACCATTATTTATGTTGGACATCACTCATAGAAAAAAATATTTTTTCGATCAGTGTCTTGAACCTATGATCAAATTCCCCAATGGTCTCATTAGGAAACTGCTTGATTTCCTTCAGCTCTGTAATGTATTGTGCTTTTGACTTCGGTTTTCTGAATTCCTTGATTAGTCCCATCCGGATCTCATCCAATGTCTTTGCCAGAGTCATCATTAGTGGCATGTCTAACATTCCACACTGCTTCACATAAAAACTAGTATTGCTTGAGATCATCAGTCCCGTTTCCATGGAACAAGGGCAGCTTCATGTCGTCTCCTGCCATCCAAGGACGCCTTCCTATAGATGTTGATCTACTACTAGAGTGTTTCTGGTACGTCGGACAAGTCGACATGGGACTTGGAGTTTTTCCTAATTTTGGAGGAGTGCGCGAATGCGTGGGTACGTTGTTGTTGGGGTTTGATCTTATTGTCGTCCTAGGCGTACCCTGGGACTGGTCATCCTTGTCGTCACTGTAGGGTTGCTTCGTGCCATGTGGTTTTCCTTTGTGGTCTTGCATTCCAATCATAGCAGGACCTTCCCTTGTCCTCTACCTCTTCTCTAGTCAGAACCTTGCTCCTCCTCTTGTACAACCACTTCCTTCCTCAACTTCCCTCACAATATCATCGAAACTTGCACCCATATACCCTTTATCTTCTCATTTTTCTCCCCCCTTGCTCACGGTATCCATAGCCTTTGCACACTGGGGTGCTACTACTATAGGTGCATATTGAGTATACCCTTTTAGCAAACTAGCATTTTAATCGACAATTGAAGTGACAATAAGAACCTACCTCTGGGACCATTAAAGAACTCCCTCTCTACTTCATTGTAAGATTTATCAATGTCGACAATGAACTCATTGATATATTCCTCTAGGATACTATCCAACCAGACCTTGATGGCATGCGACACTCTGTTGTCAGTTTCCTGTAGCTCCTAGATCAGTTCAGGGGTCCAGGATGTCGGTTCTCCTCCTTGAAAGTTTGTCTTCTTGTATGTGAATCATGCTAGCCACTTGTACAGCATGATAGGAAATTCACTAAAGAAGTATTCGTGTAGACCGTTGTGGATGTACCTCTCTAACCACATGTTTGTTGTCATCCCAGGGTTTTGATTTTCTGTTTCAGCAAATCCTCTCAGCTTCTGGTCAAACCAATATTGAAGTTCTGGTTGCATTGGATGCCACATCCATTCTTGGGTAACCATTTCTCGGATGCTACATACCCTCCTCTCAGTCACAACGAGGTCCCGACAACAGAACCATTTGTTGGCGCAATCCCGACCAACAAAACCCAGTAGACAGGGATTCCACTCTATCGACACTCAACATGTTGCAATCTTTCTGAGCATTGTCCTAGATAGGTTTTACCCTATCCAGCAACACCCACAGAGAGGATGAGGTCTCACCTGAGATGTTCGAGGGAGAGATGTCAAAACCAAGTTTCCACACTATAGAGGAGGATTGGGGCATTAGAGATTCATCGACTTAATTTTTGGATCTAATATACTTACTTCCTCAAAAAAAGAATCATTCATCATGTCACATTATCCATTCATCATTACAGCAAATCTACCAGTGGGGAAAATAGATCTAAAAGATGACAATATCCATAAGCATAAAGCATCGCATTATCCATTCATATGCAAATCTATTCATCATTCATCATCGGAATCACAACAATGTAAATAAGGAAAAGATAAAGGCACCATAGGATTTTAGATCAACCCACATTACATCATATTAAATCCGCAGAACAAATCACAGATCAAAAATAGACAATGATCCAGTACCATATCACACTGTCTAGTATCACATCTGATATTCATTCTCCATGTTATCTCTTACATGCATAATTCTTCTATTTATAGGCTTGCGCCTTTACATTCAATGTCCACTTCTAACTAACTTCTAACTAACTTAACCACTAAGGACCAATATTCTGAAGAAATGGTTAATAAGTACAAAAGGTGACATGAAAATATCAAAAAGTGGACTACTTTTTTCCTATTGCGCTATCTTTGGCTTGTACCGTTTCACGTGAGTATGCACAACATCCTAGATGCTACGCAACTCACTTACCCCAAACCCCTTTCCAACAATGCAAATAAGCTCTTGGAGTTATTGAGGTATTTCAAGTACATTAAGGATGATAAAGCGAAAATCCAACATTTTCTAAGTGGGATACCTCAAGCATATAGAGACAGAATTGAGTTTGATGAGCCTAGAACTCTAGAAGAGGCCATTAGGAAAGCTAAGTATTGCTATGAGCAAAGAAAGGGAAAAATTGATTACCATAAGGCATGGAAGGACAAGAGAAATGAGAAGTATTGTTGGGAAAAATATTGTCTTGAATAGTTTACCGAATATTTAATTATCGACCAGGTTTTGTAAGCTTGGAGCTGCTACAAAATATATGCGAAGGAAAAAGGATTCCTAAGATGTTGTGGCAATACACAAATTGAAATATTTTTCAAAATAAGAAACAGAGTCAGACTTTTAAGAACTTGACAGTTAAGGAGATTAAGCTAAGATAGAGGACTAGATCAGTATAGTATCCAGTTATGCTATTCTACTCTATACATACTTATTGAAGGAATTCAAATAAAAACAAGATGACCTATCCATTAGGATCTATTCTACTACTTTAAAAAACTTTGAAAGTTTATCTATACAAAAGAGATTTACAAAATTACATCAACAAGAATAACTAAGGATATATATGGCAACTTGGAATAATTCCACTCTCCTGGATTGTTTTGGGGATAAGCATTTACAGTGACTAGGACAGGAGTAGGAAGAGAGTCAAAGTGGCTTTCAAATGAGGTATAGAAACTAAAGGGAATTAAGTCTAACTTTACCTCTATGAAAATATGTAAACTAAGGAATGTCTAGTTTCAAGTAATGGTAAACATGGTTCTTTATATCCTAGACACTTATCAAAAATGAAAACGAAAAGACCTAACTTATAAACAATAAGAAAATTTGCTGATGATCTAAATTCTTATTTAATAACCATCTAACTGAAAAGAACAACTTATATTTATGACCTATCAATATATCTACCAAATTATGAATATAACTAACTTTAAATAACATGTACATATATAGAATTAATTCAAGCTAATATAATCATATGGCAAAAAGTCTTAAAGGCTTAATAAATACTCTAAATAATTTAATCACATACTTTGAAAAAGAAATATAGTTACTGTCTAACTGTCCTAATCAAAACCTGCTCAAAGAACTGAAGAAAACAGACTTAAACTATGCAAAATATGCTAAGGCCTATATGAAAGATTACACAACAGGTTGAAATGGAAGTCTGTATAACAAGCCAAACAGTCTGTTTGTATGACAGACTGTATACAAAAATACTTAAAACTTTTAAAAATTGATTAATCTATATGATTTCGGCCAGCTAACCTATGCATGTAATAACTAGGATGTAAATACAGGAGTTTAAACCTATTTAACAACTAATTCACATATATATACAATTCATAACTCAAACCTATTTACCCTACAAGATAATACAATTAATAATTTGAAAGAATTATTACCTAGAGATTTGAAAGGAAACTAGAGATTAAATAAATTTAGAACATAAATTCAAGCCTATATGAGGATAAAATGAAATCATATTAGATCAAGATCGTACCACGTCATGGGTCGAAATATAGTAAAAAGTACCTTTATGGATATGATTTTTAATAATGATCATATGACTCAGCTAAGTAAAAAATTAAGCTAACTTTAGTCATAGGAAAAAGATCATTGTGCGTATTTAGAACATCATTTGGATTTTCATTCAGGCTATTATTCAACCCTTCATATCATCCTTCATATAAATTTAGTGTAAGAAAATAAGTTTTGCTTGATCAGATCAGACTACTGCTAATCGTAGATTTTTCTAAGCTTCGAACCTACAAGGAGATCACATAAAAACAATTACTTTGATCCTTTTAATTGTACTTCCATGATTTTTAGAGAAATAAATTGTCATTTTTTATAAAAGGATAGACAGTGTGATACTCCCCCCCAAACCAAATATATGGCGTGTCTGCAAGCCATAAAAGAAAATTCACTAGTTTCCAAAATATGATAAGAAAGTCCAGTCATACTATTATAGGTAGGTAAAAGATATGAAAATTAACACATGCATGGAAGGATTCATATAGATACATATAAAATAGTGCTCAAATATGGAAATTCATTATTTTCCATGTAACGAAGAAATAAGGGAAGGATCATAGGGAAAACTAGTCAACCTTGTCTTGTTGTAAAGATATCTGTCCACCTAAAAAAAAATTGAGCTTACCGACGAATTTGTAAGAATCTACTGCTATGGGTCCCATTACTAGGATAAATAGATCCTAGTTATTGATTCAACCCAGATTATCGGATCCAATTCCATCTTATAGTGATTATTTAATGACATAAAAAACAATAGGCCTAAACATATTTTATTGTTAACACATGTTTCGAGAGGTGCATTAACCAGAGCTCTTTTACCTGATATTTCCCCACTTCCAGCGAGCCTGTTTAGTACCCCGTTGGGTTTATCTTGGTACCATGCAAGCATAGCCCCGCTGCCAATGAGCCTGTTCAGTACCCCGACGGGTCTACTTGCATTTATTGAATTTCCTTATTGCTAGATTGTTACTTAGCATTGACCTCCTACCAGTAGGCATGTTCAGTACCCCGGTGGGTTTGCCTTGTATAAATACAGGAATTCGATTGGTACAAGAGTGTGCTAAGCCCTGCTAAACACATGAGTAAAAATTTCATAAAATGGCCTTAATCATAGATCATGTCAAAAGAGAATAACTCAAAGGTGTTCTTGGGCCTCTTAGTCTATTTTCTTTATAAAAGATAACATTCCCCATAAGAAAAAATTCCACTTATCCTAGAGTGTTGTCAAAAAAAATATTTTAAGGGTCAAGTTTTGATAACAAGTGTAGATGTACTAATAATCTCTAGGTATTAAAATTTTTTAAGAACATAATGATTGAAATAATTCTTTTGAGCACTTGCTTAAAGTAATCAAGAATGTACATATCTGAGTCCACCCATTATGTATAAAATATTAAAAAAATCATTAAAATAAATGGTTTGAGAATCAAATTCTAGAATCACAATGAATGTAAAGTATCTTTAAGAAAAGACCCTCCTATAATTAAATTTTCAATACCATTTATTAGATGATTGGTTTTATTCTAAAAATCATAGAAGAATAGTCTCCTAGAATTAGACATGACACTTGTTTATTTGAAAAAAATATCTACATAGATATACAAATGATGACAACCCAAAGTAACTTTTAAGGATAAGGAAAAGGAGGAAGAGTGTTCAGGGAGGGGGGATCAGCTTCTATTCTATCAAGGTTCACCCTGGTCCCTTGAGGCAAAAGGTGATGTCTTGTACAAATATGACATGTGGAAATTTTGAATGGACATTCATGTGGGAGATGTTTATGTTTACATTTTGAATAGAAGATGGTCCTTGCTGCTGACTCTTCTTTGTTTTTCTTTGTGTGAGTTGGGTTGCTGAAAGGAGGCCTTTTCTGAGGTGAGACTAGGGTGTCCCAGCATTTTTTTTCAAGGGATATCTTCCTCCCATTGGCCATGCTCCTATTGGACCCTATATGAGAAGTAGACTCTACTTTGGATGTTTCAATTTGTGGAATTACAACATTTTCTAGGAGTGCTTTTACTTGGACAGGGTCAACAAGATCAACAAAGTTCGGATCTCCTATTGGAGAATAAGTTGCATTGGGATGCTTAGAGGTTTTTAATAACTGATCTCTCAAAATATTTTAAAGAATAATATCCTCAAATATTTCTGTCAAAGTATCGTCCATGACTCCTTTGATAAGACTTCTTAAGAGAGTCTCCTTAGATCTCCAGGAAAATAACTTCCTATAGGTGTCTTTTGGTATCTTTCCACTAACTAAATGGTGGGGAGAGCTAAGTCCCTATAATAGTTATTTAAACACAACTTTACTATCTACTCTAAACACACTTAAGAGAGATAAATCAAGCTTTGCGTAAAGTAAACACACTTGTACAAAAAGGAACAATAGGGATTTGGGGGAACCCACTAAAAGTGGATGCGTCAGGCTGTCACACTATGGAAATTCCATAGTGAATTTGTCTTTGCATCTTACCATTTCCCCTCCCCCTTAGTGTGTAATGTAAAGGAAACCTATCTATCCTTATCTACTTAGACTCTGTTCATGAAAAACAAAACTAAAGGAAAACCTAGACTATTGCTACTACTGGGTTTGGGGGTGCTTCTTATAACAAATGCATAGGCTCGTACCTCTTGTCTTACCGCTTCCCCACCACCAACCTACCACTAAAGTTCATAAATAAATTCTATTTTTCTACCTTACAGAACAACTCCCCAGCAACGGCGCCAAAATGTTGGGAAAAATATTGTCTTGAATAGTTTACTAAATATTTAATTATCGACCGGGGTTTGTAAGCTTGGAGTTGGTACAAAATATATGCAAAGGCAGAAGGATTCCTAAGATCTCGTGGCAATACACAAATTGAAATATTTTTCAAAATAAGAGACAAAGTTAGACTCTTAAGAATTTGACAGTTAAGGAGATTAAGCTAAGATAGAGGACTATATATATTATACTCTATACATACTTATTGAAGGAATGCAAATAAAAACAAGATGAACGATCCCTTAGGATATATTATACTACTTTAAACAACTTTGAAAGTTTATCTATACAAAAGAGATTTACAAAATTACATCAACTAGAATAACTAAGGATATACATGGCAACTTAGACTAATTCCACTCTCCTGGATTGTTTTGGGGATAAGCATTTACAATGACTGGGATAGGAGTAGGAAGAGAGTCAAAGTGGCTTTCAAATGAGGTATAGAAACTAAAGGGAATTAAGTCTAACTTTACCTCTACAAAAATATGTAAACTAAGGAATGTCTAGTTGGAAGTAATGGTAAACATGGTTCTTTATATCATGGACACTTATAAAAAATGCAAAGGAAAAGACCTAACTTATAAACAATAAGAAAACTTGATGATGAACTAAATCCATATTTAATAACCATCTAACTGAAAATAACAACTTCTATTTATGACCTATCAATATATCTACCAATTATCAATATAATTAGCTTTAAATCACATGTACAGAAATAGAATTAATTCAAGCTAATTTAATCATATGGTAAAACGACTTAAAGGCTTAATAAATACTCTAAATAATTTAATCACATACTTTGAAAAAGAAATATAATTACTGTCTAACTGTCCTAATCAAAACCTGCTCAAAGAACTGAAGAAAACAGACTTGAACTATGTAAAATATGCTAAGGACTGTATGAAAGACTAAACAACAGGTTGAAATGGCAGTCTGTATAACAAGCCAAACAGTCTGTCTATATGACAGGCTTTATACAAAAATACTTAAAACTTTGAAAAATTGATTAATCTAGATGATTTCGGCCAACTGACCTATGCATGTAATAACTAGGATGTAAATACAAGAATTTAAACCTAATTCACATATAATTACAATTCATAACTCAAACCTATTTAACCTACAAGATAATACAATTCATAATTTGAAAGCATTATTACCTAGAGATTTGAAGGGAAACTAGAGATTAAATAAATTCAGACCATACCAAGAACTAACATAATTGAGACTAACTATGATTAAATTCTACAGTATTGAAAGCAATTTAATCTATTTTCATTGAATCAAATAATAAACTAGAAATACATCAAAAACAATTACAATCCAGTTTATATGCAAATGCATCAAAAGGGAGTTTACAGTCTTATAATCCATATGGAAAGGAATTACAATCTAGTCTAATAAACTGGAAATGTAACAAAAGAAATTACAATCTAATCTATATGCAACCGGTTGCCAACTTAAAATGAAAGACTATATAAGCATCATAACATTGAAATGGAATCTAAACTACAAGCATCATAAGACTGGAATGAAATCTAAGTTATAGGAAACAATATAAACAATTGCAAAAATGAAATTACATAAACAATCTATGAACAAAATTATGCTAATTATAAAAAGGAAAGAGACTATACGAAAATATAAAACTCTGACTGGCGGGGGGCCCTCCTGGAAAACAAAGTCACAGCCTACTAAGCATTAATGGAACACAATTGTAGACAGTATAACCGAACTTTCCATTAAAAATAAACAGAGTCTGAATTACATAAAATTGTTGAGCTAAAAACTACTTCTGCTTTTCTTTCTCTCACATACAAGCATTCTTATATATATAGTTTTGAGAAAGCGATCAAGTTGACAGGATTTAGTGGTCGACTGCTCTTTGAGATGATTCGACCATTATTACAATCCGTTGCTCTGATGCCAACACACAATCGTTTTGCCTCCCTTATCGCGAGTTGGTTTCCATCGGGCATGAGGTGGCGTACAGGCTTCCCTTCTTTCACATGAACTAATGGCGTGTTGTCAATACTGGCAACCTTCTAGAATGAGGCTCGTGCTATCACTTCGGCATGCGGACAACAATGGTTGCAGGTCACTCCATGCTTAAATGCTATAGAATCAATCAGTTCCATCGCACAGTTGTTTCGGTGAGCTGAATGACGAGATGGATATGCTATGAGCACATCTAGCCAAATGTATGTCTACATGTCAAATTCACCCAGAAATCATACTCTACAATCGACGAATGCATTTTTTAGCAGTTACATCAATTAATCATCGAATTTACTCATTAAAAAGGTAAAATAATCAAGAATGAATCAATCTTAAATAAATCAAAATAAGATCATACTTGAAGCTGAATGGTAATCTGTATGATGCAAAGACGCCAAAATGACAACAAAAAATGCGTTAATACATAAGGTTTTCAGCTCAAAAAGGGTAACAAAATGGGGCTCAACATACCCCCAAACCAAAAGGATGTCAGGTCCCACTGGTACAAATTAAGAGATATCATTGGGAAGAAGGAGGAGCTACACTAGCATCTTCCTTTGACCTTGTTGACAGAGCAGGTGGCTTATACTTCAGCTTTTCAGCTTGTGCCTTCAACAGAGCATGCCTTGCACGATGATCCCTTTGTGATGTACTGATGGTCTTATGAAGATCCTCTATAGTCATAATCTGTAGCTATAACATTTTTTTTCTTCTCGGAGCTCTGAAATTAATTTGACATACGCTTCATTCTGTTTTTTTGACTGTGTCAACTCAGAGGCTAGTTGTTCTACTATTGGCTGCAGTGGTTGACATGGTTTTGGGGACTGGTTACAATCTCGTAGAGGGCTCTCTTCTTTGGTCGGCACTTAAACATCAACATCTAGAACTTTACTGTCAGGGTTTAAATCTTGAATGGGCGTAGAAACATATTCATGAGCAATGTCATTCAACAAATCGACTAAAAGGTTAGCCAATGAGTATAAAGGTGAATCAGGGTTAGGCATATGTGTTTCAACTGGACTATCTGGATGGTCTCTCTATATGTTAGGCTGGACGCTTGAGTGTACCAAGGACTGGACATCGGGTTGACGACTCGTCTATACAAATTCCACCTTCCGCTTCTTAGTACGGGGACATGATAGAGGTATGAATTCAACAGGAACAACAGGGGAAGACCGTGTAGATGGGATTGCCTCTTATACATCATCATCTAGACTAACTATGTTAGGGTTTTTTTTCCCTGTTGATGGAGATGGACTAGACTCTTGGCCATGAGAATATCGGGGGCACTTGTGAATATCCAAATGAGGGTTAACGACCTTGAAAATGAAAGTACCCCATGTCTGGTTTCGTTCTTTAAGCTGATCGAGGATGAGAAGTTTTATGATGCTATGGTGGTATAGGCTATTTTTACGATGGAGGGTGTTCTTCCGAACCAAATTAGACATTTTTTCAAGACTCCACAGAAAGAAAAATGGGAAATTCAGGTATTTCTCATCCACAAAGTGAGTCAATAGACGCAAATGACAAGATTTAAAAATGTTGAACTTACCTTCGTAGGTGACTAGGTGGATAACAACTGTCAATGGATTGAGATATTCTGGTTTGATCCAACCATGATGGTAGCCTTTGTTTCCTGATACATGATGACATTCATGTTTCAATGCGAAATTTTGCGACGCTCTAGGGACGAACCAATGCTTGTGCCAATGTTCCCCCTCTCGAGGAAGCTTGGTGGCCTGGGCTATTGACTCCTTAATGACCTGAAAAACTAAATGGTCGACCCTTATTTCTCTCCCATCAAATCCCACTACAAATAGTAATGATATTTCCTCGTCAAAACCTTGCAACTGATGGAGAAAATGGTTCCATCCTGCACGAAAAAATATTTCATGATAGTCTCTAAATTCGGGTATCCAGAATAGATCCCGATAACTCTCTGGTTCAAATCGATTTGGCATGGTGAAGCCAAGGTGATGAAAACAGGTCTCTACGAGAAATGTGGGGAAAAATATGGCAATAGGCTTCTATAGTAGTAATGGTCATACAGAAACAATGGAAAGGATTCGCATCATATTAATTTAAGAACATGCCACATTCAGGCGATCAAATGATCGTGCAGCCAGCTCGGTGTATTTTGGATGATCGTGCCATTATGACAACCCTTAAAATGTGTGCCATCAAAATGCACCTTCTAACGAGTTCATAAGGTTTTAGTTCGTTCAACCCTGTCCAAAGTAAACTTTGGACAAGTTGAACATCAAACTTAATGCAAACATATGACCATAATCATTACCATAATCCTAATTTTAGGGATAATATTGATCATCTAACAGCTTATGGATATGAAAGAAAGATATTTACCAGTTTATACATGCGAATGTAAAATGACATGAGGTGATGACAACAAATTAATGATCAGAAAGTACCCTAAGATATTTTCAAGCCTATATGAGGATAAAACAAAATTATATTAGTTCTAGATCGTACCAAGTCATGGGTTGAAATTTAGTAAAAAGTACCCTTATGGATATGATTTTTAATAATGATGATATGACTTAGCTAAGTCGAAAATTAAGCTAAATTTAATCATAGGAAAAAGATCATTGTGCATATTTAGAACATCATTTGACTTTTCATTTAGGCCGTTATTCAACCCTTCATATGATCCTTCGTATAAATTTCCTGTACGAAAAATAAGTTTTGCTTGATCAGATCAGACTACTGATAATCATAGATTTTTCTAAGCTTCGAACCTACAAGGAGATCACATAAAAACAATTACTTTGATCCTTTTAATTGTACTTCCATGATATTTAGAGAAATAAATTGTCATTTTTTATAAAAGGACAGACAGTCTGATACTCCTACCCAAAACAAAAATATGGCGTGTTCGCAAGCCATAAAAGAAAATTCGGTAGTTTCCAAAATAAGATAAGAAAGTCCAGTCATGTTGTTATAGGTAGGTAAAAGAAAGGAAAATTAAAACATGCATGGAAGGATTCAGATAGATACATATAAAATAGTGCTCAAATATGCAAATTCATTATTTGCCATGTAATGAAGAAATAAGGGAAGGATCATAGGTAAAACTAGTCAACCTTGTCTTGTTGTAAAGATATCTATCCACCTAAAAAAAAAATGAGCTTACTGAAGAATTTGTAAGGATCTACTGCTATGGGTCCCATTACTAGAATATATAGATCCTAGTTATTGATTGAACCCAGATTATCAGATCCAACTCCATCTTATAGTGATTCTTTAATTACATAAAAAAAAATAGGCCTAAACATATTTTATTGTTAACACATGTGCCCAGAGGTGCATTAACCAAATCTCTTTTACCTGATATTGTCTCACTGCCAGTGAGCCTATTCCGTACCCCAGCGGGTTTATCTTAGCACCATGCAAGCATAGCCCCACTTCCAATGAGCATGTTCAGTACCCCGATGGGTTTACTTGCATTTATCAAATTTATTTATTTCTAGATTGTTACTTAGCATTGACCCGCTACCAGCAGGCCTGTTCAGTACCCCGACGGGTTTTCCTTGTATAAAGATAGGAAGTCGATTGGTACTAGAGTGTGCTAAGCCCTACTAAAAATATGAGTAAAAATTTATTAAAATGGCCTTAATCATAGATCATGTCAAAATAGAATAACTCAATGGTGTTCTTGGGCCTTTTAGTCCATTTTATTTATAAAAGATAACATTCCCTATAAGCAAAAATTCCACTTATCCTAGAGTGTTCTCAAAAAAAATATTTTAAGGGTCAAGTTTTGATAACAAGTGTAGATGTACTAGTAATATCTAGGTATTAAAAATTTTAAGGAACATAATGATTGAAATAATTCTTTCGAGCACTTGCTTAAAGTAATCAAGAATGTACATATATGAGTCAACCCATCACATATAAAAGATAAGAAAATCATTAAAATAAATGGTTTGAGAATCAAATTTCAGAATCACAATGAATGTAAAGTATCTTTATAGAAAATACCCTCCTATAATTAAATTTTCAAGCCCATTTATTAGATGGTTGGCTTTATTCTAATAATCATAGAATAAGAGTGTCCTAGAATTATAAATGACTCTTGTTTATTCAAAAAACATATCTAAATATATATACAAATGATGACAACCCAAAGTAACTTTTAAGGATCAGGAAAAGGAGGAAGAGTGTTCAGGGAGGGAGGATCAGCTTCTATTCTAGCAAGGTTCACCTTGGTCCCTTTAGGAAAAAGGTGATGCCCTGTACAAATATGACATGTGGAAATTTTGAATGGACATTCTTGTGGGAGATGTTTAGCTTTACATTTTGAACAGAAGATGGTCCTTGCTGCTGACTCTTCTTTCTTTTTATTTGTGTGAGTTGGGTTACTGAATGGAGGCCTTTTCTGAGGCGAGACTAGGGTGTTCCAGCATTCTTTTTCAAGGGACATATTCCTCCCATTGGCCATGCTACTATTGGACCCTATAGGAGAAGTAGACTCTACTTTGGATGTTTCAATTTGTGGAATTACATCATTGTCTAGGAGTGCTTTTACTTGGATAGGGTCAACAAGATCAACAAAGTTCAGATCTCCTATTGGAGAAGAAGTTGTATTGGGATTCTTAGAGGTTTTTAATAATTGATCTCTCAAAATATTTTCAAGAATGATATCCTCAAATATTTTTGTCAAAGTATCGTCCATGACTCCTCTGATAAGACTTCTTAAGAGAGTCTCCTTGGATCTCCAGGAAAATAAACTCCTATAGGTGTCTTTTGGTATCTTTCCACTAAATAAATGGTGGGGAGAGCTATGTCCATATAATAGTTATTTAAATGAAATTTTACTATCTACTCTAAACACACTTATGAGAATTAAATCAAGTTTTGCATAAAGAAAACACACTTGTACAAAAAGGAACAACAAGGCTTTGGGGGAACCCACTAAAAGTGGATACGTCAGGCTATCACACTATGGAAATTCCATAGTGAATTTTTCTTTGCATATTACCATTTCCCCTCCCCCTTAGTGTGTAATGTAAAGGCAACCTATCTATCCTTATCTACTTAGACTCTATTCATGAAAGACTAAACTAAAGGAAAAGCTAGACTATTGCTACTGCTGGGTTTGGGGGCACCTGTTATAACAAATGCATAGGTTCTTACCTCTTGTCTTACCGCTCCCCCACCACCAACCTACCACTAAACTTCATAATCAAATTCTATTTTTCTACCTTACAGAACAACTCCCCAGCAACGACACCAAAATGTTGCATAAAATATTGTCTTGAATAGTTTACCGAATATTTAATAATCGACCGAGGTTTGTAAGCTTGGAGTTGCTACAAAATATATGCAAAGGCAGAAGGATTCCTAAAATGTCCTGGAAATACAAAGATAGAAATATTTTTCAAAATAAGAGATAGAGTCAGAATTTTAAGAATTCGACAATTAAGAAGATTAAGCTAAGATAGAATACTAGATCAGTATAGTATCCAGTTATACTATTCTACTCTATACATACTTATTGAAGGAATGAAAATAAAAAAAATATGAACTATCCCTTAGGATATATTCTACTACTTTAAACAACTTTGAAAGTTTAGCTATACAAAAAAGATTTACAAAATTAAATCAACTTGAATAACTAAGGATATACATGGCAACTTAGACTAATTCCACTCCCCTGGATTGTTTTGGGGATAAGCATTTACAATGACTGGTATAGGAGTAGGAAGAGAGTCAAAGTGGCTTTCAAATGAGGTATAGAAACTAAAGGTAATTAAGTCTAACTTTACCTCTATGAAAATGTGTAAACTAGAAATAAACTAGAAAGAAATTTAGTCTATTATCATTTAATCAAATAATAAACTAGAAATACATAAAAAAGAATTACAATCCATTTTATATGCAAATTCATTAAAAGGGAGTTTACAGTCTAATCTATATGGAAAGGAATTACAATCTAGTCTATATGCAAATGCATCAGAAGGAATTTACAGTCTAATCTATATGCATATGCATTAAAAAAAATTTACAATCTAGTCTAATAAACTGGAAATGTAACAAAAGAAATTACAATCTAATCTATATGCAACTAGTTGCCAACTTAAAATGAAAGACTATATAAGAATCATAACATTAAAATGGAATCTAAAATACAAGCATCGTAATACTGGAATGAAATCTAAGTTATAGGAAACAATATAAACAATTGCAGAAATGAAATTACATAAACAATCTATGAACAAAATTATGCTAATTATAAAAAGGAAAGCGACTATACAAAAATATAAAACTATGATTGGAGCGGGGACCTCCCAACAAATAGAGTCACAGCCTGCTAAGCGTTAACGGAACACGATCGTAGACAATATAATAGAACTTTCCATTAAAAATAAACAGAGTCTAAATTACATAAACTTGTTGAGCTAAAAACTACTTCTGCTTTTCTTCCTCTCGCATACAAGATATCTTATATATATAGTTTTGAGAAAGCGAGCAAGTCGACCCTTTAGTGGTCGACTGATCTTTGAGATGAGTCAACCATTATTACAATCCATTGCTCTGATGCCAACTCATAGTCATTTTTACCTCCCTTATCATGAGTTGGTTTCCATCGAGCATGAGGTGGCATACATGATTCCCTTCTTTGGCATGAACTAATGGTGTGATGTCAATGCTGGAAACCTTCCAGAACGAGGCTCGTGCTATCACTTCATCATGTGGACAACAATGGTTGCATGTCGCTCCATGCTTAAATGCTGAAGAATCAATTAGTTCCATCGTGCGGTTGTTTCAGCGAGCTGAATGATGAGCTAGATATGATATGCACATATCTATCCAAATGTATTTTGCATGTCAAATTCTCCCAAAAAGCATACTCTGCAATCGAAAAATGCATTTGTTAGCAGTTACATCAATTAATCATTGAATTTACTCATTAAAATAGTAAAATAATCAAGAATGAATCAATCTTAAATAAATCAAAATAAGATCATACCTAAAGCTGAATGGTAATCTGTATGATGCAAAGACGCCAAAATGACAACAAAATATGTCTTAATACATAAGGTTTTTAGCTCAAAAAGGGTAACAAAATGGGGCTCAATAAGTATGAACAAAGGAAGAAAGGTTTCAAGCCGTCTAACTTCATGAATCAACATAAGCAACCATCACAAGTCGTGGCTAAGCCAGCCAGAGTGGTGGATGATAGGTCAGGAAACCCAAAACAGATCAGAGAACCTATCCAATGTTGGAAATGTGGAGGACCCCATCTTTTTAGGTATTTCCACTTGAGAATGGGAATGTAAGGCCAGCTTACAACATTCAAGAAGATGAAACAGTGGGTCAAGTCACAAGAATTGTACCTAGGATTTATGCAGTATTGGAAGACCACCATGTAGATCATCAATCAACTGTGGTTGAAGTTGCAGGTAAGATTGTTAAGAAATCTATTTTAGTTTTGATTGACCCTAGATCTACTCACAGTTATATCACTCCTATAGTTGTTGATATGTGTGCCTTTAAGAAGTTAAAGCATAGCAACTCATTGTTAGTTCAGCTAGCCATTGGGACTAAGAGAAAGGTTAGTGAAGTGGTAGAGAAATGTACATTGGTTATGAATGGATTGTTCACTTATGTAGATATGAATGTTCTAGCACTTGGTTCTTATGATGTTCTCATTGGAATGGATTGGATGGAAGCACACAGAGTAAAGATTGATTGTTACAACAAGAATTTTGAGTTCTTGGATGAAGAAGGAAACTTAAGGGTTGTGAAAGGCATTCCAAAGGTGGTTTCTGGTAGGAATATTTCAGCCATGTAGCTGAAGAAGTTATGTAGGAAAGGTTGCAGAGTGTATCCAACCCATGTGTTGGAGGCAACAGAGAATGAAACTCCCAGATTGGAGGACTTTCATGTGTTGCAGGAATTCAAGGATGTTTTTCCTGATGAGATTCGAGGGCTTCCTCCAAAGAGGGACATTGATTTCACAATTGAACTTGTGTCAAGAGAAGAACCAGTGTCTAAGACACACTAAAGGATGAGTACACAATAAATGCTAGAGCTGAAGATGCAGCTGCAAGAGTTGTTGGAGAAGAAGTACATCAAGCCAAGTGTGTCTCCTTGGGGAGCACCAGTTCTTTTAGTGAAGAAGAAATATGGTACACTCAGGTTGTGTATTGATTACATGCAACTGAACAAAGTCACTGTGAATAAAAAATACCTTTTCCTAAGACTGATGAGCTCTTTGATCAAAAGTAGAGGAGAAAAGGTATTTTCCAAGATTGACTTGAGGTCTAGTTACCATCAACTAAGAATCAAGGATGAATACATTCATAAGACAACCTTCAGAACAAAGTATGGACATTATGAGTTTGTAGTGGTACCCTTTGGTATGACAAATGCACCGGCTACATTTATGTGCCTTATGAATAGTGTCTTCAACAGACATTTGGACAAGTTTTTTCTTGTTTTCCTTAATGACATTCTTATTTATTATAAGAATAAGTAAGAGCATGAAGAACATCTAAGATTGGCATTGCAATTGCTCAGGGAGCATACGCTATATGCAAAGTTGAGAAAGTGTGACTTCTATAAAGATTGGATTCACTATTTGGGTCACATTATCTCAGATGAGGGTAGATTTGTGGACCCTGAAAAGATTGAGGTCATTATGAATTGGCCTAGTCCAAGGAATGTGGCAGATGTAATATATTTTATGGGCCTTGCAGGTTACTATAGGAGATTCATTGAGGGATCCTCGAAGGTTGCACATTCCATCACTTCTTTGCAAAATAAGGGGATAAAGTTTGAATGGATACCAAGGCGTGAAGAAAGCTTCCAGCAGTTGAAGAATCTTCTCACAAGTGCACCAATTATGAAAATTGCAGACCCGGAGAAATATTTTGCGGTGTGTACTAATGCATGTGGTCAAGGACTTGGAGGAGTTATTATGCAAGACAACCACGTGGTATGTTATGAGTCAAGAAAGTTGAATAATCATGAGAACAACTATGCCACTCATGATTTAGAACTTGCATCCATAGTACATGCTCTCAAGATGTGGAGGCATTACTTAATGGGCAGAAAGTTTGAGTTAAGGACAAACCATTGTGGTCTGAAATATTTGTTTGGTCAGCCAACTCTAAATGCTAGGAAAGCTATATGGATGGAGTTTTTATGTGAGTTTGATTTTGAAATTAAATACAAAAGGAAAGGAAAACAAAATGGTTGATGGACTCAGTAGGAAGTTGCATGAAATGCACTTGGTATCTCTTAGTATTTGCCAATGAGATTTGAGACAACAAATTGTTAATCATGTTCCTGAAGATGAATTGTATGTGCAGGAAAAAGACAAATTGTAGGAGCAAAGTCTTGAGAAGAGGTATGAAGGATATAAATTGAAAGAAGATGGACTTATTACTTATAAAAAAATAGTTTGTATTCCAAGTGTATCATACTTGAGGAGGGTTGTTATGGATGAGATCCATCAGACTCCATATTCTGGTCACCAAGGATATCAAAAGATAATTGCTATAGCCAGAAAGCAGTATTTTTGGCAAGGAATGACGAAGGACATTGCTCAGTATATTTCAAAGTGCATCAAATGTCAGTAGGTGAAGGTTGAGCATAAACACCCAATAGGTTTGTTGCAGGATTTTCTAGTTCCCGAATGGAAATGGGAAGTTATTTCCATGGATTTTGTTCCAGGGTTTCCAATGACTTGGAGGAAACATGATTCTATCATGGTTGTGGTGTACAAGATGAAAAAGGTATCACATTTTATACCAGTCAAGTATACATATAATACTGATTCTATTGCAAAAATATTCATGAAGGAGATTTTCAAATTACATGGATTTCCTAGGGAAATAATCTCTGACAAAGATCCTAAGTTCACTTCCAATTTTTAGGGTTTGTTTGCATATTTGGGTACCAAGTTGAACTTCATCACTGTCTACCATCCTCATACTGATGGACAAACATAGAGAGTGAATCAAATGCTAGAAGACATGCTTCGCATGTATGTGATGGACAAACCAACCAAGTGGGAAGATTATTTACACTTGGTAGAGTTTGCTTATAATAATAGAAAGCCAGCATCCTTGGGAATGAGTCCCTATGAATCCTTGTATGGAAGAAGGTGTAGGACACCTATGACATGGGATAATCCAATGAACAAGATTGTGATTGGTCCAGAACTACTCAAGTAAATGGAGCAGGAGGTTGCAAAGATCAAGTAGAATCTGAAAACAGCCTAGGACAGACATAAAATCTATGTTGATAAGCATCGAGTGGACAAAGAGTTCAATGTTGGGGATCATATTTACCTCACCGTGAAGGCAAGGAAGAGTTCCTTGAATCTTGGAAGTTGTGCCAAGTTGTCTCCTAGATATTGTGGGTCATTTAAGTGCTTGAAAGAATAGTTCCAGTTTCATATAGACTTGCATTACCTGCTAGCACTAGAGATCATAATTTTTTTCATGTTTCTTTGATTAAGAAATATGTAAATGATCCTAACCATGTAATTGATTGGGAAGTGATTCAGGTGGAACTCAAGGGAGAGTTCCAAACCAAGCCATTGTGCATCCTCGACAAGAAGGTCACAGTGCTCCGGAATCGATCCATTGGACAGGTAAAGGTGCAATGGGAGCACTACAGTCCTGAAGACTCTACATGGGAGATGGAGGATGCCATGAGATTGGCACACCCATTTTTGTTCAATTTTGTAGAGCAATGAGGGAGGTGCTAGTGTAGAATTTTGTTTAATTTTCCTAAACACTAAGGACAGTGTTGTTGTAAGGGGGAGGGGATTCTAATACCTCAGTTTTGACCCCTTAGTATTGAATTGTACATGATGTATATACTATTGAGATCATGGAATGGAGCTCAAGGCCAAGGCGTTGTCATTGATCTGATTTTTTGTGAATAGGTGATCAAGGTTGATACCTATGGTGTTAGTGCTAAGTCAAGCAGAGTATATATTTTGATATATCATGTAACTATGAAAATTAATAAAATACCACAGCTAGCTATGGAACTACAACATGAAAGAGATAGGGGCATGATTCCATAAGGGATACAGAGGGGAGTTAGTCAAAATCCCGATCCAATAGGGTGTAACCATATTTTGATGGGGAAACCCATGCATCCTCAGCTACCTTTTTTCCTCTATCCTCAATCATCAATTTCTTCCAGAATTTTATTGAGGCAGTTAATTCCTTGGGCAGAGAAAGGCATGGTAGTCTTATGGCTTGAATGAGAAATCCTGCAAGTCTGCAGTTCTGTAGCTTGGGAGGCCATGTTATTGCTTCTGCAGAAAGTAAACCATGTGGGAATACGTGCTCATTGCCTCATCCCTGAGTCGGGCTAAACGTTGGGTTCATTTGCACTATTCGTGGAGCCTATTGGGGAGAGTCTTATTTCTATTCATGCGCGCTATGTGTTCATCCTTTTGGCAAAACCATTTTTTTTAGGTTGTTCACCTATTTTTTACTATCCTCAGCTGTGTAGAGGTCCAGTGGTCTACTTGTTTTTCTGAGTGAATGAGCAATGGAGATCACTCAATTTTATGAGTAAGTGTGGTCATCAGTGGTTTCCCCAGTGTTGTTGTTCAATGGTCTCCTCTGTCATAGAGTGAGTGTAAGCCTATTTTGTTGTGTTACACTGTGGTTTGTTGTGTTGTGTACCCTGTTTTGGGTCTAAACTATATGCAAGCTTAAGGAGTCGAAGAGAAGAAGAATTGGATTGATAAACCTAGTGTAGAGAGGAACCTCAAGAAAGGGTAAGAGTGGCTAGTAAATATTCACTTCATTCCCTGAAGAGCACTAGAAGGGAAGGCATAGCACAAGGGACTGTGGAGCAAAGAAGGGGATGATTCCTTGTCTTGGGTATGTAGGTAATGTGGATCCCAGACCAGATAGACCTTGTGAAGGTGTCCCTAACTCTTGAATGATCCACTAGCTTAGTCATTCTACCTATCCACTGCCTTAGCATCTTGATAAACCCAATTGGATACTGGCTTAGTTGTGTTTTTTTTTTTTTTGCCATGTGCTATCCTTGGTTGGACAACCTAAGAAACCCACTAGGAATGATGGCTTGGATAGGTTCCTGATAAACCTATATGTGGCTTGGATGGTCCTTAGTTTGGAAGTTGGATTTACTATGAATAGTCTGATAAATCCAACTGTCTGCTCGCTTGGCTGAGTAAGCCTGATATACCCAGCATTGTTTGTCTTGTAAGCCTGCAACCTGATAAACCCAAATTAGTGTTGGCTTGGTTGGATAGTCTGATAAACCCAACTGAAGGTCGGCTTGACTGTGTGTGTGCTTTGGTTGGGTTGTGTGTGTAATTTTGTTGTTCCCTAGTTCCTTGTGGAATTCATGGCCAGCTCGGGGGTCGCAATTGTGTTGATATATTGATGAACGAAACTGGCATATGGTTGGGTGGAACGTTGTAGCGACATAGCTAGTTGTGGGACAACTTAATCATCAAGATAAATATCTCTTTTATGCTTTGTTATGCCATGTAATTACTTATGAGTTATTATGATCATGTTGAATGCTTATTGATGGCTAATTAGAAGTTTACTTCTTTTATGTTTTCCTACATTTTACTTTTGTACATGCCTTTTGTTTTTGTGGTGAATTTTTGTAAGTTCATGGAGGCTAGAAGCCTGCTACTGGGCCAAAAATGCAGCCAAGGTAGGAATCGTTGAGTTTTCACCCCTTGGAATCTTCCTGCGAAAGGAATAAACCGGAAAATGAAAAGTTGAACACAAAAGAATTGTTGTGTTTCCACACCCCGGGATCTGCCTGCTGAAGGTGGAAAGGGCAGTTGAAAGAAAGGAAGAAAGTGGGTTTTTTGATTGCCGAAGTCTGAGGTCAGAAGGAAGAAGTTGGAAGAGAAGAAGGATTCTACGGAAAAAATATAATTTTCAATTTCTGAAGTCTGAGGTTGGAAAGAGGAAAGCAGTAGTGCAGAAGGCGGAAGAGTTGTTAAGTGTTTTGTCACACTTTGAGTTTCCGATTATCGAGTTCCAAAGTGCAGAAGGCAGAAAGAGGAAGTGCGGAAGGCAAAAGGTGGAAGGGTCATTAAATGTTCTGTCGCACATGAGTTCCTGATTTTCGAGTATCGAAGTGCGGAAGGCAGAAGTGTCGTTAAGTGTTTCGTTGCACATTGATTTTTGATTTTTGAGTTCCAAAGTGTGAAAGGAGGAAAGTAGAAGTACGAAAGGCAGAAGGGTCATTAAAATTTCCATCGCACATTAAGTTTCTGATTTCCAAAAATTCGAGGTGTGGAAGGAAAAAAGAGGAAGTGCGAAAGGCGTAGGGCAGAAGGGTCATTAAATGTTTTGTCTCACATTGGGTTTCTAATTTCTGAGTTCTAAGGTGTGGAAGGCAGAAAGCAGAAGGAGAAAGAGTGTGTAAATGTTCCCGTTGCACATTACGCTTCCGATATATGATTTTTGAGGGCAGAAGGTGGAGAGCGGAAGTGTGGGAGGCAGAAGGCAGAAGGGATTTTAAGTATTCCCATCAAATTTTATGTTTTTGATTTCTGACTTCCGAGATCGGAAGTATGGAAAGCAGAAGTGTGGAACGCAGACTGCAGAAAGACAAGTCTAGTGCAAAAATGATCATTCTCGTCATAGAAGGGATTTGTCAAGAGAGGACTAACTATTACAATGGTTTCTAAGCTTGAGAATGAAGGTTGAAGTGTGGGTTAACTTCCATGCCCTATGTTTCGAAGGAGAACAAGTGTTCTTGAAGTAAAAATTTTAATTTATCCGCATTATTAGGCATGGGGATGTTACAAAATCAACCACTTGGACAAATATCCTTGCTTTCCCTTTATCATAGTGATGCTCTGCATCCTTTCCTACTACACATCCTTTTCATATTTCACTTGAGAACTTGATAGAAGGAATCCCTTCCACCATACCCTCTTTGTTCAATTCTTGGAGGTATCTATAGTTGAGATGGCCATATCTCTCATGCCACAATCTCCTTGTCTCATTGGCATGTGATAGAAGCACATTCCCTCTGGAGTAGGGAAGGAAATGGGAGAACTTGTACATTCTTTCATGATGATCGACAAACCCCAATGCCACCACCTTGTTTGTATATATTTCTTCTATCTCCACTATGTCTGGAGTAAATGTTACTCTCTTGGATTCACTGGTGTGAGTCATTTGGTATACTGAGAGTAGGTTCGCTTCCAAATCAGGTACAAACAAAACATTATTGAAGTACCCATCATTATGATCGATCATGCCAATCCCTTTGGCTTGGATGTATGGATAATCACCCATTCGAATAGTTTGACCACTGTCAGAATACATGGCTGAGAAGAATTCTTATACAGAGGCCTCGAAGCTCCTGAATCTATGATGAAGGAAGAAGAGTATAAAGAGCCAAAACCAATGCATGGCACCTTTCTTTGTTGTCTAAGCCCAAAACACCATCATTCTTCCTTGTGCCCTCAGGAAGTGGTATTTTATTCTTCTCAAGCCATTGTGCCATCATGTCTATGTTCTTCTTCATGCATGCACTCTTTGGATGCCACCCTTTGTCTTAGTAGTTGTTTTTGTATTCTCTTTCTTCTTATTGTCCTTATCCTTGATATGATTCAAACCTCCATCTGAAGATTTGGGTTTGTCCAACTTCTTCTTATCTTGCTGCTTCGAATCCTTGGATTTCTTCTTACCTTTGGTTGGATTCGAAAGTCCTACATCAAGAGCTTGATCTTTACTGGATTTGATGGTGCCCATTTTTAACTAGCTTATCTTTCTCATAAGTTAGTGACTCCATGAAGTGATCCAGTGAAGGCATGCACCAACTTCAAGCTATGAGCTTGCTAGAGTGGAATGTAGACATAAACACTGAGTACTCTGGCCTTAGCTTTCTAAACTATGGACAATATGAGCAACTCATCCTCCTTTTCTATGCCACATTGTTTTAACTGAAGCACCAATGATTTGAAATTGGTGAAGAATTCATATATTATTTCAAAATGAGTTGGACTTAGTGAGATTAGCTCATTTTCGAGCTAGTGACCTCTCATCTCATTAGTCTTCCCAAACAACTCCTCAAACTTGAGCCATACTTCATTGGGAGTTGATATATTGTATACATGGAAGAGTAACTCTCTCAAAATTCTGAGACAAAGAACTCTAAATGCTTCATCAATCCTATTGAATAACTTCAATTTCTATGCATCGGAGTTTGGTTCGACCTCAGTCCCCATGGTGACCTTGTATAGGCCTTTCGACCTCAGCTGGATCACCATTTCAGCATTCCATTCAAAATAGTTTAATGGGGTCAACATTACATGGGTCTGCTCCATTTTTTCTTGCACTCTTAGTGACAAATTGTTGAATGTACCTGCAATGCAAACTCTCGACTCTATCTAGAAAATCCCTCAAATAGAAACTCAAACACTATGGATTTTATTTGCAGCTCCAAAGAGCTCTAATACCATGTGAGAATTGATTCATAGTAGGATATAGGGGCCAAGGAGATTCTCACAATTTTATAATGCTTACAAAATATGCACAAAATAGTACAAAGAGTGAAAATATCACACACAAATGAAGTCAATAACAAATATAATTATGACTATCCAACATGTAAGTTTCTGCGGTGAGTTAGGTTGATGTAGGTTTTTTCTGGAAATTCCGCAGTAGTCATTTTTAAGTTGACATTTTGATTCCAAATCGGGAACCATCATTAGGACAAGTAGTCATTTGGATTAGCTGCAGCTCTGGAGTAATAAATAAGCTTTTGTTAGAGAGGTTACCAAATTTTTTTTAATTCAGCCGACTAATCCTAGGTTTTAAAATTGTTTTTAATTTTTTAATAATGATATTTGAAAAAAAAATTATTTTATTTTTATAATAATTTATTATGAAAAAATGTTAAAAGCTTACTAAAGACCAAAAAAGTCTCTTAATTTTTTAAAAAGTTATATTTTTTAAAAGTATTATTAAAGCTTTAGTAATACTTTTAAAAACTATAACTTTTTAAAAAATTAAGAGACTTTTTTGGTCTTTAGTATAACTTTTTTCATAATAAATTATTATAAAAAAAAAAAAAAATTTAAATATCATTATTAAAAAATTAAAAACAATTTTAAAACCTAGGATTAGTCGACCAAATTAAAACAATATTGGTAACCTCTCTAACAAAAGCATATTTATTACTCTAGATCTATAGCTAATCCAAATGACTACTTGTCCTAATGATGGTTCCCAGTTCAGAATCGAAACGTCGACTTAAAAATGACTACTGTGGAATTTCCGGAAAAACTCTACATCAACTGTCCAACATGTAACTATGTGTAGAATATATATATATTATAGTATGGAAATATTGTGAGGCCTTGGATGCCATTTAGATGCATACAAGTGTCATACCATGATTTGACCCTCAAAACCCCCTAGGTGGACCAATCAGCTTCCTAATCATCCCAAACGGTCACTAATTCAAGTATGAAAATGGGTGAGGCATGCTGAGATATAAATGGAGGTATGTTAGGCATGGGTGAGAACATGGGTGAGTGGGAATGGCTCTAGGAGGCAATAAATTCCCAAGGAAGGCCAACAACCACCAAAAACATGCACTAGCACCTAAAGTCAAACACATTCCCTGAATCTAGGGATGGGGAAGCGCACCAAGGAATATATGTCATTAATAAGGGCATATTTCGGTTAGAATGATCAACTAGGAGCACGTCAACTATCAGTAAATGATCAATATCTCTAAGTCTAGACCATAGAACATTGCATGTAAGCAAATTAAATGTGCCTAAGGTATAAGATCATGGTACTAAGGTGGATTATTTCTCTAACAATGGTAATGTGAAAACATCATGTTTCAACCACAACTTGTTCATAAGGAAAGAGGAATAATTTCCATGATTGACATGACAATACCCCTCAAACCACATCTCTTCAATGAGAGGAACTTCACAAATTCTAATCAGACAATCATAACAAATGCAATAATCTAAGTGTCATCATTCAAATTTCTATGCTTTTAGAAACATTAAGGGCGTACACATATTCTACTCCGCTTAACTATACTGTAGGAGAATAATTCAATGTTAAGAAATATTTTTGATTATCAAGTTTATTTTTTTTAATTTGTATAGATTTTGATGATGATTCTTTATAACACAAAAATTCCATGCACCAATTCATAGTTTAGTTATGGTCATTCAATTTTTAATTATAGCCATTCAATGTTTAGTTAGATCACAATTTAAAAATTAAATTATTATTGTGAATATCATATCAAAAATATTAAAAATTTAAAATACTAATACAATATAAAGTTAATTTGATTCCAATTCAATCCAATATATCCTGGTATAAATATCTAAAAATTAAGAGTGATTGGAATAGGTTAAGTGCCAAAGTCAATATCCAATTCATTTAATACAATGGAAAAATGACATACATAAATGTCTACAACTTTATAATATGTATTCCATTTTTCTTTCTTTTAATAGAGTTTTTTCACATCAAATGAAATGAATAACAAGACCCACAATGTGGCAGTGTCCTTGACATTGCAACTTTCTATTGCAAGAGGAAGTAGAATTGGTTTTGCAATCAGAAATATCTTGTGCCAAACAAAATTTTAAAAAAACATTTTAATAGTGTAAGTAAAAGTTATCGCTCGTGAAATAAAAGCGACATATCCCACCCTAGGTTGTTCACTTATCTATACAGTTTATCTTTTCAAAATATGAAAATATCAAGCATTAGTCGACTAGCCACCTAGGTTTAATTAGATTATTCATCGATGTGATTTATGTTATATTAAGAATCTATGCAGTGTAGAAATTCTGACCAGCAATAGATTAATTTCACTCACAACAAATTACAATTGATCATGCAAATTGTCAACAATAGAGACTGAAAATGGAGCTGTATCACAAAATTATATTAACTCAGTGTACAATAGCCAACCCTGTAATAATATAGGCTGCTGAATAAATAGAATACATGAAGAAATCGAATGCATGAGGAAGCATCCAAATCTAGCATAAAGCAGGCTTACCCAAAATAGGCAAATCCCCCATAGGTGTAAAAAGCTGATCCCAAATCTATCATGAGGCTCACGAATTGGCAAGGGTGCATGGGCAAGCTAATGAGTGGTGGAATGGCAGATCATACATGATTTTTCATGGAGGAAAGAGTGGAGGAGGAAGAGGCAACAAAGCTGATTCACCTCACCTAGTCTTGCTTTCCTATGTGCCTTAAAACACTGAAAAAGCAGGGAATAAAGCAGAAAAAGTAGATAGGCACCTAGGAGGCTAGGAATAAAGCAGATTTGATTCCTAAGGCTTTCCCAAGCGCTACATGAGTCAAAGATGGCAATTTTGACCTCTATGGATAGGCAATTAGCAACTTGCACATGGTGGGACTCATGGACTAGGCAAATAAGACAAAAATAAATGAATTAATGTCTAAGTGGGTAAATACTATGGGTTGATTATTCTAACATGTAGAAGCTCTTATATATTAAGAGGAAATAAATAGTATAAGTACATATTACTTTGTGATCAAATCATACAATCAAGAATACTATTAATAAGAGTATAAGTACATATTACTTTGTGATTAGATCATACAATTAAGAATACGATTATGTAGGTTTTAATACCGCTTAAATAGAATATGTAAACATGTATTTAATGTTATTCCATGATGTAGATGTAGTGTCTTATTATAAGCTAAACAAAAAAAATTCATATAAAAATACTCCATCAAAAAATTATATAATGGATAAACAAATATTTTGTTCCCAAAACAATGATCACAATATAAATGCACATGAAAAGAACATTGTCAATTATTGATTATACATTATATATAGAAAATAACATAACTTTGTTTTATTTAATTGAGAACCATTAAATAAGATAAACAATGCATATGACACTAAAAGAGGGATTCATGCTCTATCTCTAATCATCTAAGTAAAAGTTACTTAGGAAAACAAATAAGCATCGTATTAACTATGTTAAAAACAAGGAAGCTCTTTTTTTTCTTTTTTCTTTTTTTATTGGGGGAATTGGTAACTGGGTGGTTCTGGTACTCACGTGACACAGGGTCCATTCCCGTCGGCTGCCACTATAACCCGAGGTGCGTCCACATAGCCCGCAAGAATGGGGCACGGATAAGTCTAGGTGAGACTTGAACTTGAGACCTCCTTTACAACATTCCTTCATTTACACGCCACTTGCCAGTCAATCTACACCCATACGGGCTAAAAAAAAAACAAGAAAGCTCTTTGACATAACAAAAGAAAACAAACTTGATATTTTTTTTATATAATTGTTAAATCTATTGCTTTACTTCTTTATTTTTTTAAGTTTTACATATGGATTTTATATTCCTCTGAAATTAAATATCTTTTACATCTCAATTATGAATTCTTCTCAAGTGCAATGTACAAAATGCTTTACATCTCAATATGAACTTCATATGTTATTCATTTGTTCAATTTGAACGATCATCCAATGGGTCTAGCAATTGCTTAGATGGTTCAAGAAAGAAGAAAAGCAGATTCAAGCACAATAATGTGGAGATAGCAATGCAAGTTTTTTTTAAAACTAAAACAGTTAATTTTTATTAAAAGAATAATGGTTGGGCCACAGCCAAAGCAACCTTCATTACAAGCATTCAAGAGTCTCCTTAAATGCTCCTACATCAGCTCCTTTCTAACTAACTCAAGACTATGGGATTGGTTCCCAATTAGGTTCTTCCTCGTTCTTTCTTAGAGTTCCTTGAGGCAGAAGGAAACCCAAATTTTCCTTCGCCTCCGCTTCCTTGTTTGAGCTGTGCACAATATGGAAAAAAAATGAGAAAGAGAAGTCTTTCAACAAAATCCCCAACCTTTGTAATGCCTTATTGAACAACGGGTTATTGAAAACTTATATTTCTTTAATCCCTTTCCCTCAAGCTATGTGATAGGTGCGATCATACCATCATTAATGCACAAAAATCCCATCAGAACTCCGTAGTTAAATATAGCAATGCAAGTTTTAAAACATGCTTTGATTTGATATTATTTTATTTTATAGGATTGTAATTTAGTCCGTTACATTTTAATTTTTAATATTATATATATATATAGTAACTTAATTTTGTTCTATTTAATTGAAAACCATAAAATAAGACAAAGAATGTATATAGCACTAAGAACATGGGATTCGGGTTTTATCTTTAATAATCCAAGTAAAAAACGATGAACCAATCATAAAAAGTAGTATATATATATATATATATATATATATATATATATATATATATATTGCATATGATCACCCATGTCAATACGTTTGACCAGTATGGTCTCCGTGTAATCGAGAAGCAAACAAAAATTTTGATTCTTAACTTATATCCAAAGTTATTTCAAATTTACACTTCTAAGTTTAACCATGCTTGGTATATGGAAATATGTGTGTGGGTTTGTGTGTATAAAATACACCTCCATACTGCAAATATCAATGCATATATGGGCTTAATAACATTGATAAAAAAGGCACCTCCATATAATGTATTCTCCTGTGAGCTCTGTAGGTGGGTGTCATCACTTTTTAAGCAATCACATTTTAACAAATTGAAACATAATTAAAAAATTAAGTTTAATATATATATATATATATATATATATATATAATCTTTCTTTTGCAAAACAAAAAAAACTCAAACCCCGCATATACCAAATTAATCTACCAAAAAAACTCAAACCGTGCACATACCAAATCAATAAACTGCTCGTTTTATAAATGCTATTGGTTTTTGTGTTATATACTTATTTTACACTATTAAAAAGAGAAACACAAATAAATATATCTTTAAGATCATCTACTTATAACACCTAAACCACCCAAAACATAGATATTAACTAATGGAAACATCCATGCTCTGAGAAATGTTTATATTAATACCAGTTAAAAGAAAAAAGACATGCACATCAAATTTGAGGGTATATATCAAGGACATCTCTATTGAACAAAAAAAACTAGAGCTATTGAAAAACCATGACATATCTATTGAACACCAAAACAAAGAACAAAATGGATTTACAAACATCTTAAAGCCTACATTTTTTACTACATATCACTTTAACTTTGTTCTCTGCATCATCTAGGATTCTAGTAAAAAACACAAAGTTTTGTTTGTTCTGTAGTGTTGATTTTTAGTTGAAGGTAAACAGAAACATGAAAGACATGGCACAATCCAAAATTTGATCGCATTTCACTTTAAACAATGCTATATTTTTTTTCTACACATGATTTTACTCCATAAAAAAAATAACAACACAAATAAATCCATCTTTAGGTTCATTTACTCACAACACCTGGAAAAAAAGTTAATATTTATATAACCTTTAAAAAAATTAAATGTAGTTGATTGACCCTGCTCTACAATGCCTAAGGATGAACATAATCATGCCAAGCCTAGTTAACTATGGCCTAAAAAAATAGCATCCAACATAGCTATCACCACTAGCAGGGTTTTATAATTGTTAATAATTAATTAGAATATTCGGAAAAAACCAAAAGCAAGATTAACAATAAACCGAACATACACAACCACTCCAGGACTGCATTCATGGACGAGGTAGTATAGGAGTTCAACGCCATCAAGCGGTGGTTGGTCGATCCTTCTCCACAACGTCTAAGGATGAACATAATCCATCACCATCATCCACGTTCATTGAAGAATGAATTCTCGCCAAGACTAATTAATTATAGCCTAACAAAATAGCAGCAAGCATATCTATAACCATAACAACACTATATAATTGTCAATAATTAATTAGAATATTGGAACAAAACCAAAATCTAAATGAATGATAAACAAAACATGCACAACCACTCTAGGACTGTGTTCATGGATGAGGCACATCAACCAGTGGTGCAATGGACCCCACTGTTGGCCCAATATACTATCTTAAATCAAAGATTAAATTTTAATTGTCAATCCGGAATCCTAATACTTAGAAGCACATCCAAAATCTATGGACTTAGAACTAGACTAGTTTAAAATACACTATGCTTTTATAAATGAACCTAAGACTGTTTGAATGTTGTAAGCTCAGAACTACCAAACTCCCTTACTTAAAGTGTATTCATTAGCATTCTTAAACACATCAACATCTAAAATATGAAATATTCTAAAACTTAAAATATCAAAATTATAAAAAACTACAGCATTACTACTACATTGTTGAAAACAGAAGAGATTGAATTCTTTTGCAAGAAGTCACTTCACAATGTATTTAGATACTTCAACAACTGGGTATATTCTTTAATGAAAAATGGAGTTGGAACAATATACAGTAATTACAAAACATATACTAATGTCAACTAATGAAAACCTACTTGTATCACATCGACTGAGATTGGATTGTAAAATGCAGTTTGAAGTTTTTAATGGAAAACTACAGGAGACATCAAAAACATACCAACATGCAGTAATGAAAGAAATGAGTATGCAAGCTTGGCAGAGTGGGCCCTCCACTGCTTCGCTCAGACACACAGGCAGGTTACAAAACTCTCAACAGTTAAATCAATTCCACAGCATGTAAAAATGATCACACACAGCTATTCAAAGTCTGAGATTTTTATTTCAACCGCATATGTTCATATTCATTGGATGGAAATTACATAGAAAAATTTAGATATTTATACTATTTGTTAAAAAATGAAAAAAATACTATAATCCCGCTAAACTAATAATGACATCTCGCCATTATCCTTGATATCTTCCTCCAAATCCACAAAAATAGAAAAAATATCTGCAAAATCTGAACGACCCTATTTTTATGCTTCATGGTAGCACAAGTGGTTGGCTTTGACCAGCGTTGACTCGACACCTGTGAAGACTATTTCGTGAATCCGTTAGAAATTAATCCATCCTTGGACATCAAGGATTCTTCTGAGTATTTCAGATCACGCCCAACTATCTTGCAAATATCCAAAGCTAGGAGCATTTACAAGAAGTTAGCAAATTCTGTAATTTTATTAAAATTTAGATTTAAATGCTTTAAAAACTATAAAATTTGATTCACTTAAGAGGAGAAACAATTATACCTTAGCTTGTTGAACTTCAAGGTATTATGGGTGAAACATGAGCGTTTATGGATGAAATATAAGGGATTAAAGAGATGACTTGAAGGGTTATCAAGAAAAAATAGGTTCCAAAAATAGTGTCCAACATCTCCTGCAAGAGGAAGGTATTACATGTCCTCATGCACAAAGAGTGTTTCCAAAACTGAACCTGCATATCCTCATACACAAAAAATTTGTTGTATTGTTGCTACTGATCCTATGACAACTCTCCTGTCTCTGATGATGCATCAACACTAGCCTGAGATGCATGAAGGACCTTCAATCTTTGATACTTTGTTTTGAGTGTCCTCTTTTGTTGATACCATTTATATGCTTGTTTAGAGATTTGAATGTTTTGAACTCTAATATTTCTATTCTTTTTTCTCAATCTCTCATTTTCCAATTCCAATTACTTCATTTCTAGTTTTAACTTTTCAATCTTTTTGTTGTTCTTAGAAGAATTATTCTTTTTCATCCCTGTTGTAGGTTGTGTGGAAATAGTGTCCACCCCGAATTCCTTATTTTTGTTCTTAAATTCTTCCTTCTCCTATTCTAAATACTTTTCCTTTTCCTTTTATGTGGCCTGCTGCTCAAAGATAGGATAAATGAAGGCTATATCCTCATTATTTTTCTCTTTTCTGTCAGTTGGAGTCTTCTCAAATGTCTGAATATTTGTTTCCATTATTTCTTTTGTTGTTTGTTGTTCAAAGATGATATTCACCTCTTAATCATTTTTCCCAATCTCACCTGTTGGACTTTCCTATCAACTTTCCAAAGATTGAATGTATACATAATTCCTTTGTTGTACCTCATCATCATTTTATGTTGCTTGTTTCTTCCACTAATACATTTGGGCGGATTTTTCGATGAAATATTTCCACATTTTGAACATTAGTGGATTAATACTTCATTTTTTTATCATGGCGAAAAAACTGTGGCAATATTGACGTTGTTTAATTTTCAACAAACTTTCGTATCTATATCAACGATATATGGCTATCTTTTCACACCCGTCAAACCAATGCCAGCTTTTAACAGCTCTTAGCTATTTACGCGCGGGTTAACTCATGCATTTTCATCCACATCTAACTTATAAGAAGATCTAGATATTTACATAATAGAGTAAACTTGTTCTTGGGGAGAAGTGAATTCCAGCCCTCCCTTGGTTCATATTCAAGCCAGCAAGCATGAAATAGCTCGCACTAAACGTCAAAGCAAAAGCTTGCTTCTATCTTCTGTCTGATCATAGAGAGAAATCCTGAAATGGAAACCCTTAATAATAATAAAATATATTTGATTTTTTTCCCGGCTGTTGCATCTTTTTTCTTGGGTTTGGGTCTGACTAGCTATGTGTGGTATAATATTTTATGTATATGACAGAAGACGCCTATACCCCTGCTTTAGGCCATCCATGTGCCCTTATATTTTTCATAGAGACATTTACACTTGTTCATATATATGTCGCCATGGATAAATAGTAATTTCCATGAAACTGAATACCTCATTGCGCCTATCTCTGCTACTACAACCTAGTTACCTATACGATGTCAGCATAGATCATTTTACCTTTTATATTTCCATTTTACAGCTCCTTTGCAGGAGCATGCCAAGATGTATCACTTAGCACATTTATATAGTTGTGAAAAGGTTCTTGGTGATTGATTGAGCGCGAATTGAGCTCGGATTTCTTTATCAACCATATCCAAAACTAGAGATATCAGTCATACTCTGCAACAATCATCTATCTGTAAATTCATAAAAGGTAAACATGCATCCTTTTTTGGTGGATACAAACTAACATTGAGGCTCAAAATAATAGTTGTATTCTTTGGGTCATGTACCTTACAAATGAATTTAACAACCCTGCAACTCCCTCCTTTTATTTAAACCAGAGTAATTGCAACAAGACGGTCCAGTCAACAATGAATCTAGCCTGGGACATATAATAAAGCAGAGTTTTGCGGACTTTATCAAGGACTGAGGATCGCCAGAACTAAAGGAATTACAAAACTCTTGGTTTTTGGGGACTCTAGGCTGCTAATTCAAGCCATCATAAAAAAGAATCGCCCCTCCAATATACAGCTCGGTCAAATTTTGCAAATAATTCGGATGCTTTGTAAAAACTTCCATTCCATTAGTTTCTTTCACGTCCTTAGAAGCTTGAACTCAATGGCAGACAGAGCAGCGAATGAGGGAACCCTCTTGGACAGAGGCATTTTTCACATGGATGGTATGGAGACTAGATGGGACATCCCTTAGCTGGAAAAAGCATTCTCATTTGCCTGGAAGAGCTATGCTGTACTGAGATTCCCTTCCTACAACTGGCACTGTAGAAAAAATCTCTGAACATCGATTTTGCTCTCAAGCTTTCTATGGTCGACTCGAACCCTTGGACTGCTATTTATTCCAGGCTTTCTCGCTAAGCATCACACTGCTCTGGAACCAATTTGCTGAATTTTCTCTGAAGGTAAAGATTTCCCCCTTTGCTGCGTGGTCCAGAAGTTGTTCCTTTCGCCCAATTCTCACAATGGCTTCGAATAGCTCCTCCTCCTCGGGTCTGTCAGTGGAAGCTCGAATCGAATCTCTGGAATAATCTATGGGGAGAATCAGAGCCCGTTTGGAAGGCCAAGAGAAAAAACTGGAAGAATCCTCTAAGGCAGGAGATAAAACATGGGATCTGTTGAATGAAGATATAAGGAAACTAAGAGAAGACCACGCTGCCTCAACAGAGAAAATGGAAGAGTTCAAGGACGAGGTGCGTACTGGCTTCAAGGATGAGGCAAACATTCATGGGGATTTTGGAAAGCGTATTACTACCCTGGATACTGCAGTGGCAAAGATGGTAGCTAAGCTGGATAAATGAAGAACCAAGCTGGAACGCTGCAGTTTCCGCTCAAGCTGGGTCTCCCTCTCTGCCTCTCTTCGCTTCTACTACTTTAAATAATTGTAAATAAGGCCGTTGAGCCTCGTTGGATCTTAAGTTTCACTTTGTAAAAGAGTACTTCTACTATGAATCTCAGTTTACTTGTCAAAGAACTCGGTAGCTGATTTGTTGGAACCTTATAATCTACCCCTTTGTTTTAGTTTTAAAAAAAACAATGACTCTAGCCAATTCATTTTTTTTTATAGACCCGATGCTCCACTAAGCTATTGGTCATTGACACAGTGTCAATTACTTTCCACAGTAGAAGGACAACTTTCTGATTGGACCATTTGGGCCACCTAGTTTTCCAATGCCCAAACTATCAAGGTCTCCTTGTGATTAAATAAAAGGCCATTGCACAACACTTGTTGGCATCAATAAAAACTTCAGTCTGTTAGACACAATGCTCACTGAGAGGGGGGGTTGAATCAGTGAGCTAAGGATTGAACTCAATTTCAATGTTTTTTTCTATCAATCTTATCATGCCCGCATCCATATCTTTCATCAAGTTTGCTTGTCTATTGTCATGTCACCATCTCCTTGTCATCTTTGCACCAACATCTTTGTCTTTCCCAAATCATCTTCAATTGACCACAGAAGGGTCATTTGACTCACTAGATTTTCCATGCTTGTCATGCTTGCTTGTCAATGTCATTATGCATGTCCTTAGTCATTTCTATCCTTCATGTCTTGTTCCAATTACACCTTTCCATGTCATCATGATTAGACACCTCTTCGAATCTTTGTTTGTTATTTATTGTTTAATGAAATAATCAATTAAAACTTCTTCTAAACATTGCATCTCTCCAATAGTAAGATGTGCCTCTTCAAAACTCTGTGTTAATTCTTTTTATTAAATTTCTGTTTATTTTTCTAAGTACATTCATGTAGCTTCTTATTTAATAAACTTTGTTTATTATTTTGCACTAACTTTGCAGGTCCATCTTTTGCATATATGACCATCATAATGCAAACTGAAATTATGGCTGGATAGCCACCTCAACAAGGATCAGATCAATGTCACCTTTTGAACTTTTTGATACGCACGCATTATTTGGAGATCATTTGAAAATAGGCTTCCAAACTGTTTAATTTAACACTTAGACAAAATTGTTTTTAACTTCATGTAAAAACAATTATTCTTCTACTTTGGTATATTGATTTCTCCCTCATGTGGTCACCATAAGGAAACCTACAAGCATGGCTAGATATCTATTTCAACAATGAAAAAGATCATATCACAAGATAAATATGTTGACACACACACAACCTCTGGCAAGCATTTCAAAATAGCTTCTCAACCTCTTTTGAACATCAAAACATATTTCTTCCCATTTTGGTAGACTCATATTTCACACATGCGAACACTCTATGGAGACCTGAACTTAGAAGCAGATGGACAAATTACCAAAGAATGAATCCATGACATTTGGTAAATTTACTTGCACAAAGACAGTCCTTGGCGGGCATTTCCAACTGACCTCTCAAACACCTGTTTTTAACACTTGGTCAATTTTCTTTTGTTCTCATTATGCAAAATATTATTTTTCCTATTTTTGGCAGATTGATATTTTGCATATGAGACCATCATAAGACAACCTGAAGGTATGGTTGGATATTCAGTTCACCAAGGAACATGACTATGCTACCTGATGAATTTTATCATCAAAATAACCCCTCCTTGTGGTCATTTCAAAATGCCTTTTCAATTTCCCGAATCTAACACCACCAATTTTCTTGTGTTCTTAAAATGCAAAAGAATATTTTTCTTACTTTTGGCAGATTTATATATTTTTCATAAAACACTCCATAGGATAACTGAGACCATGGTTAGATGAACCCATCAACAAGATATAGCCTAACACTTTCAAATTATTTTTTTCATCATCTTATGAGATAGGGCGGGCATTTCCCTCAGGCCAGTGAGGCAGTTTTTCCAGTATCGGAATAGTGCAAAATAGCCTAAAACTCTGTTTTGGCAGACCATTATCTTTGTGATCAAAAATCTTCTTTGACATCTAAGACCATGGTGAGATAGCCTCTTCAACAAGATATAGGATGATAGCTTCAGATAATTTTTATCATACACCTATAAGGTACGGCAGGCATTTTCCCAAGGCCACATCAGCCATTGTTTCCAGCACTTGGACAATTTTCTTAGTCTAGTCCAATCTACCTGAAAAATTGTTTTGGCAAGTTCATAACTTCTTCCTCGGCTACTTCCAAGACAGTTTGAAGACATGATCAGGTAGGAAAAATATCAATCTACAAGAACCCCATATGGTGTGGGCATTTTCTTCAACACACAATTTGTGGTGGGCATTTTCTTAAGGCTACCTAAGCCAGTTTTCCAAAACTTAGTCATTTTTAGGACTTTCTCCAAAATTTATTCTAAAACCTCATTTTGGCAGATTCAAATTTTTCTTCAGACATGCTTAAGGAGAAATAATACCATGGTTAGGTAGAGAAACCAACACACTACAAGACCCCCATGTGCTGCGGGCATTTACTCTAACCCATAATTTAGGACGGGCATCTTTTTGAGGCTACTTAGCCATGTCATCATTCTTAGACACATCTTCGAATCTCTATTTGTTATTTATTTTTTTAATGAAATAATTAATTAAAAGTTCTTATAAACATTGCATCTCTCCAGTAGTAAGATGTGTCTCTTCAAAACTCTGTCTCAATTCTTTTTATTAAATTTCTGTTTATTTTTCTAAATACATTCATGTAGCTTCTTGTTTAATAAACTCTGTTTATTATTTTTCACTAACTTTGCAGGTCCATCTTTTGCATATATGACCATCATAATGCAAACTAAAAGTATGGATGGATAGCCACCTCAACAAGGATCATATCCATGTCACCTTTTGAACTTTTTTATACACACGCATTATCTGGGGATCATTTGAAAATAGGCTTCCAAACTATTTAATTTAACACTTAGACAAAATTGTTTCTAACTTGTAAAAACAATTTTTCTTCTACTATGGCAGATTGATTTCTCCCTCATGTGATCACCATAAGGAAACCTACAAGCATGGCTAGATAGCCATTTCAACAATGAACAAGACCATATCACAAGATAAATCTGTTGATACACACACTCAAACTCCTGTTTTTAACACTTGATCAATTATCTTTTGTTCTCATTATGCAAAATATTATTTTTCCTATTTTTGGCATATTGATAGTTTGCATATGAGACCATCATAAGACAACCTAAAGGTATGGATGGATATTCAGTTCACCAAGGAACATAACGATGCTAGCTGATGAATTTTTTCATAAAAATAACCCCTCCTTGTGGGAATTTAAAAATGCCTTTTCAATTTCCCGAATCTAACAACCAATTTTGTTGTGTTCTTAAAATGAAAAATAATACTTTTCTTACTTTTGGCAGATTTATATCTTTTTCATAAAACACTCCATGGGATAACTGAGACTATGGGATTGGTTCCCAATTAGTTTCTTCCTCGTTCTTTCTCAGAGCTCCTTGAGGCAGAAGGAAAACCAAATTTGCCATTGCCTCCGCTTCCTTGTTTGAGATGCGCACAATATGGAAAAAAAAAGGAGAAAAAGAAGTCTTTCAACAAAAGCCTCAACCTTTGTAATGTCTTGTTGAACAATGGGTTATTGAAAACTTATATTTCATTAATCCCTTTCCCTCAAGCTATGTGATAGGTGCGATCATACCATTGTTAATGCACCAAAACCCCACAAGAACTCTGCTGTTAAATATAGCAATGCAAGTTTTGAAACATGCTTCGATTTGATATTATTTTATTTTATAGGATTGTAATTTAGTCCGTTACATTTTAATTTTTAATATTATATATAGATAGTAACTTAATTTTGTTCTAATTAATTGAAAACCATAAAATAAGACAAAGAATGCATATAGCACTAAGAACATGGGATTCAGGTTCTATCTTTAATAATCCAAGTAAAAAACGATGAACCATTCATAAAAAGTAGCATATATATATTGATTGTATATGATCACCCATGTCAATATGTTTGACCAGTATGGTCCCCGTGTAATAGAGAAGCAAGCAAAAAGTTTAATTCTTAACTTATATCCAAAGTTATTTCAAATTTACACTTCTAAGTTTAACCATGCTTGGTACATGGAAATGTGTGTGTGTGTGTGTGTGTGTGTGTGTATAAAATACACCTCCATACTGCAAATATCAATGCATATATGGGCTTGATAACATTGATATAAAAGGCACCTCCATATAATGTATTCTCCTGCGAGCTATGTATATATATATATATACCTTTCTTTTGCAAAACAAAAAAAACTCAAACCCCGCATATACCAAATTATTCTACCAAAAAAACCCAAACCGTGCACATACCAAATTAATAAACTGCTCGTTTTATAAATGCTATGGGTTTTTGTGTTATATACTTATTTTACTCTATTAAAAAGATAAACACAAATAAATCTATCTTTAAGATCATCTACTTATAACACCTAAACCACCAAAAACATAGATATTAACTAATGGCAACGTCCATGCTCTGAGAAATGTTTATATTAATACCAGCAAAAAGAAAAAAGACATGCACATCAAATCTGAGGGTATATATCAAGGACATCTCTATTGAACAACAAAACTAGAGCTATTGAAAAACCATGACATATCTATTGAACACCAAAACAAAGAACAAAATGGATTTACAAACATCTTAAAGACTACATTTTTTACTACATATCACTTTAACTTTTTTCTCTGCATCATCTAGGATTCAGGTAAAAAAAACAAAGTTTTGTTTGTTCTGTAGTGTTGGTTTTTAGTTGAAGGTAAATAGAAACATGAAAGACATGGCACAATCCAAAATTTGATCGCATTTCACTCTTAAACAATGCTATATTTTTTTTCTACACATGATTTTACTCCATAAAAAAATAACAACACAAATAAATCCATCTTTAGGTTTATTTACTCACAACACCTGGAAAAAAAGTTAATATTTATACAGCCTTTAAAAAAATTAAATGTGGTCAATTGACCCTGCTCTACAATGCCTAAGGATGAACATAATCATGCCAAGCCTAGTTAACTATGGCCTAACAAAATAGCATTCAACATAGCTATCACTACTAGAAAGGTTTTATAATTGTCAATAATTAATTAGAATATTCGAAAAAAACCGAAAGCAAGATTAACAATAAACAGAACATACACAACCACTCTAGGATTGCATTCATGGACAAGGTAGTACATGAGTTCAACGCCATCAAGCGGTGGTCGGTTGATCCTTCTCCACAACGTCTAAGGATGAACATAATCCATCACCATCGTCCACGTTCATTGAAGAATGAATTCTCGCCAAGACTAATTAACTACGGCCTAAGAAATTAGCAGCAAGCATATCTATCACCATAACAACACTATATAATTGTCAATAATTAATTAGAATATTGGAACAAAACCAAAAGCTAAATGAATGATAAACAAAACATGCACAACCACTCTAGGACTATGTTCATCGATGAGACACATCAACCAGTGGTGCAATGGACCCCACTGTTGGCCCAATATACTGTCTTAAATCAGAGCTTAAATTTTAATTGTCAATTCGGAGTCCTAATACTTAGAATCACATCCAAAATCTATGGACTTAGAACTAGACTAGTTTAAAATACACTATGCTTTTATAAATGAACCTAAGACTGCTTGAATGTTGTAAGCTCAGAACTACCAAACTCCCTTACTTAAAGTGTATTGATTAGCATTCTTAAACACATCAACATCTAAAATATGAAATATTATAAAACTTAAAATATCAAAATCATAAAAAACTACAGCATTACTACTCCATTGTTGAAAACATAAGAGATTGAATTCTTTTCCAAGAAGTCACTTCACAATGTATTTAGATACTTCAACAACTGAGTATATTCTTTAATGAAAAATGGAGTTGGAACATTATACAGTAATTACAAAACATATACTATTGTCAACTAATGAAAACCTACTTGTATCACATCGACTGAGATTGGATTGTAAAATGAAGTTTGAATTTTTTAATAGAAAACTACAAGAGACATCAAAAACATACCAACATGTAGTAATGAAAGAAATGAGTGTGCAGGCTTGGAAGAGTGGGCCCTCCACTGCTTCGCTCAGACACACAGGAAGGTTACAAAACTCTCAACAGTTAAATCAATTCCACAGCATGTAAAAACGATCACACACAGCTATTCAAAGTCTGATATTTTTATTTCAAACGCATATGTTCATATTCATTGGATGGAAATTACATAGAAAAGTTCAGATATTTATACTATTTGTTAAAACCTGAAAAAATGCTATAATCTCGCTAAACTAATAATGACATATCACCATTATCCCTGAGCTCTTCCTCCAAATCCATGAAAAATAGAAAAAATCTCTGCAAAATCTGAACGACCATGTTTTTATGCTTCATGGTAGCACAGGTGGTTGGCTTTGACCAGCGTTGACTTGAGACCTATGAAGACTATTTCGTGAATCCGTTAGCAATTAATCCATCCTTGGACATCAAGGAGTCTTCTAAGTATTTTTGATCATGCCCAACTATCCTACAAATATCCAAAGCTAGGAGCATTTACGAGGAGTTAGCAAATTCTGTAATTTTATTAAAATTTAGATTTAAATGCTTTAAAAACTATAAAATTTGATTCACTTAAGAGGAGAAACAATTATACCTTAGCTTGTTGAACTTCAAGGTCTTATGGGTGAAACATGAGGGTTTATGGATGAAATATATGGGATTAAAGAGATGACTTGAAGGGTTATCAAGAAAAAATAGGTTCCAAAAATAGTGTCCAACATATCCCGCAAGAGGAAGGTATTGCATGTCCTCATGCACAAAGAGTGTTTCCAAAACTGAACCTGCATATCCTCATGCAAAAAATTGTTGTTGTATTGTTGCTACTGATCCTATGAAAACTCTCTTGTCTCTGATGATGCATCAACACTAGCCTGAGATGCATGAAGGACCTTCAATATTTGATACTTTGTTTTGAGTGTCCTCTTTTGTTGATACCATTTATATGCTTGTTTAGAGATTTGAATGTTTTGAACTCTAATATTTCTATTCTTTTTTCTCAATCTCTCATTTTCCAATTCCAATTCCTTCATTTCTAGTTTTAACTTTTCAATCTTTTTGTTGTTCTTAGAAGAATTATTATTTTTCATCCCTATTGTAGGTTGTGTGGAAATAGTGTCCACCCCAAATTCCTCGTTTTTGTTCTTAAATTCTTCCTTCTCCTATTCTAAATACTTTTCTTTGTCCTTTTAAGTGGCCTGCTGCTCAAAGATAGGAGAACTAAAGGCTATCTCCTCATTATTTTTCTCTTTTCTGTCAGTTGGAGTCTTCTCAAATGTCTGAATATTTGTTTCCATTATTTCTTCTGTTGTTTGTTGTTCAAATATGATATTCACCTCTTAATCGTTTTTCCCAATCTCACCTGTTGGACTTTCCTCTTGACTTTCCAAATATTGAATGTATACATAATTCCTTTGTTGTACCTCATCATCATTTTATGTTTCTTGTTTCTTCCACTAATACATTTGGGCGGATTTTTTGACGAAATATTTCCACATTTTGAACATTCATAGATTAATACTTCATTTTTTATCATGGCGGAAAAACCGTGGCAATATCGACGTTGTTTAATTTTCGACAAACTTTCCTCTCTATATTGACGATATATGGCTATCTTTTCACACCTGTCAAACCAATGCCAGCTTTCAACGGCTCTTAGTTGTTTACACGCGGGTTAACTCATGCATTTTCATCCACATCTAACTTATAAGAAGATCTGGATATTTGCATAATGGAGCAAACTTGTTCTGGGTGAGAAGTGAATTCCAGCCCTCCCTCAGTTCGTATTCAAGCCAGCAAGCATGAACTAGCTGGCACTGAACGTCAAAGCAAAAGATTGCTTCTATCATCTATCTGATCATAGAGAGAAATCCTGAAAAGGAAACCCTTAACAATAATAAAATAGATTTGATCTTTTTCTCGGCTGTTGCATCTTTTTTCTTGGGTTTGGGTCTGACTGGCTATGTGTGGTATAATATTTTATGTATATGACAGAAGCCACCTATACCCCCGCTTTAGGCCATCCTTGTGCCCTTATATTTTGCATAGAGACATTTACACTTGTTCATATATGATGTTGCCATGGATAAATAGTAATTTCCATGAAACTGAATACCTCATTGTGGCTATCTTTGCTATTGCAACCTAGCTACCTATACGATGTCAGCATAGATCATTTTACCTTTTATATTTCCAATTTACAGCTCCTTTGCGGGAGCATGCCAAGATGTATCACTTAGAACATTTTCTATAGTTGTGACAAGGTTCTTGGTGATTGATGGAGCGTGGATTGAGCCCAGATTTTTTTATCAACCATATCCAAAACTAGAGATATCAGTCATACTCTGCAACAATCATCTATCCTTATTTCCTAAAAGGTAAGCATGCATCCTTTCTTGGTGGATACAAACTAACATTGAGGCTCAAAATAATAGTTGTATTCTTTGGGTCATGTACCTTACAAATGAATTTAACAACCCTGTAACTCCCTCCTTTTATTTAAACCAGAGTAATTGCAACAAGAGGGTCCAGTCAACAATGACTCTAGCCAATTCATTTTTTTTATAGACTTGATGCTCCACTAAGCTATTGGTCATTGACACAGTGTCAATTACTTCCCATAGTAGAAGGCCAACTTTTCGATTGGACCATTTGGGCCACCTAGTGTTCCAATGCCCAAACTATCAAGGTCTCCTTGTGAGTAAATAAAAGGCCATTGCACAACACTTGTTGGCATCAATGAAAACTTCAGTCTATTAGACACAATGCTCACTGAGAGGGGGGGGTGAATCAGTGAGCTAAGGATTGAACTCAATTTCAATGTCTTTTTCTACCAATCTTATCATGCCCGCATCCATCTCTATCATCAAGTTTGCTTATCTATTGTCATGTCACCATCTCCTTGTCATCTTTGCACCAACATCTTTGTCTTGCCCAAATCATCTTCAACTGACCACAGAAGGGTCATTTGACTCTCTAGATGTTCCATGCGTGTCATGCTTGCTTTTCAATGTCATTATGCATGTCCTTAGTCATCTATGTCCTCCATGTCTTGTTCCAATTACACCTTTCCATGTCATCATGCTTAGACACCTCTTCGAATCTCTGTTTGTTATTTATTGTTTAATGAAATAATCAATTAAAACTTCTTCTAAACATTGCATCTCTCCAATAGTAAGATGTGTCTCTTCAAAACTCTGTCTTAATTCTTTTTATTAAATTTCTGTTTATTTTTTTAAATACATTCCTGTAGGTTCCTTATTAATAAACTCTGTTTATTATTTTTTACTAACTTTGCAGGTCCATCTTTTGCATATATGACCATCATAATGCAAATTGAAATTATGGCTGGATAGCCACCTCAACAAGGATTAGATCCATGTCACCTTTTGAAATTTTTGATACACACGCATTATCTAGAGATCATTTGAAAATAGGCTTCCAAATTGTTTAATTTAACACTTAGACAAAAAAAAAAAATTAACTTCATGTAAAAACTATTTTTCTTCTACTTTGGTAGATTGATTTCTCTCTGATGTGGTCACCATAAGGAAACCTACAAGCATGGCTAGATATCCATTTCAACAATGAACAAGATCATATCACAAGATAAATCTGTTGACACACACACAACCTTTGGCAAGCATTTCAAAATAGCTTCTCAACCTCTTTTGAACATCAAAACATATTTCTTCCCATTTTGGCAGACTCCTATTTCACACATGTGAACACTCTATGGAGACCTGAACTCAGAAGAAGATGGAAAAATTACCAAAGAATGAATCCATGACATTTGATCAATTTACTTGCACAAAGACAGCCCTTGGCGGGCATTTCCAACTGACCTCTCAAACTCCTATTTTTAACACTTGGTCAATTTTCTTTTGTTCTCATTATGCAAAATATTATTTTTCCTATTTTTTGCAGATTGATATTTTGCATATGAGACCATCATAAGACAACCTGAAGGTATGGTTGGATACTCGGTTCACCAAGGAACATGACTATGCTACCTGATGAATTTTATCATCAAAATAACCCCTCCTTGTGGTCATTTCAAAATGCCTTTTCAATTTCCTGAATCTAACACCACCAATTTTCTTATGTTCTTAAAATGCAAAAGAATATTTTTCTTACTTTTGGCAGATTTATATATTTTTCATAAAACACTCCATAGGATAACTGAGACCATGGTTAGATGAACCCATCAACAAGCTATAGCCTAACACTTTCAAATTATTTTTTTCATCATGGTATGAGATAGGGCAGGCATTTCCCTGAGGCCACGGGGGTAGTTTTTCCAGTACCAAAATACGGCAAAATAACCTGAAACTCTGTTTTGGCAGACCATTATCTTTGTCATCAAAAATCTTCTTTGAGAACTGAGACCATGGTGAGATAACGTCTTCAACAAGCTATAGGATGATAGCTTCAGATAATTTTTATCATACACCTATAAGGTACATCGACCATTTTCCCAAGGCCACATGAGCCATTGTTTCCAACACTTGGACAATTTTCTTAGTCTAGTCCAATCTACCTAAAAAACAAATTTGGTAGGTTCATAACTTCTTCCTCGGCTACTTCCAAGACAGTCTGAAGACATGATCAGGTAGGAAAAATATCAATCTACAAGACCCCCATATGGTGCGGGCATTTTCTTCAATAGACAATTTGTGGTGGGCATTTTCTTAAGGCTACCTAAGCCAGTTTTCCAAAACTTAGTCATTTTCAGGACTTTCTCCAAAATTTATTCTAAAACCTCATTTTGGCAGATTCAACTTTCTCTTCAGACATGCTTAAGGAGAAATAATACCATGGTTAGGTAGAGAAACCAACACACTACAAGACCCCCATGTGCTGCGGGCATTTACTCTAACCCATAATTTAGGGCAGGCATCCTTCTGAGGCAACTTAGCCATGTCATCATGCTTAGACACATCTTCGAATCTCTGTTTGTTATTTATTGTTTTAATGAAATATTTAATTAAAACTTCTTATAAACATTGCATCTCTCCAGTAGTAAAATGTGTCTCTTCAAAACTCTGTCTCAATTCTTTTTATTAAATTTCTGTTTATTTTTCTAAATACATTCATGTAGCTTCTTGTTTAATAAACTCTGTTTATTATTTTTCACTAACTTTGCAGGTCCATCTTTTGCATATATGACCATCATAATGCAAACTAAAAGTATGGATGGATAGCCACCTCAACAAGGATCATATCCATGTCACCTTTTGAAATTTTTGATACACAAGCATTATCTGGAGATGATTTGAAAATGGGCTTCCAAACTATTTAATTTAACACTTAGACAAAATTGCTTTTAACTTGTAAAAACAATTTTTCTTCTACTATGGCAGATTGATTTCTCCCTCATGTGATCACCATAAGGAAACCTACAAGCATGGCTAGATATCCATTTCAACAATGAAGAAGACCATATCACAAGATAAATCTATTGGCACACACACTCAAACACCTGTTTTTAACACTTGGTCAATTTTCTTTTGTTCTCATTATGCAAAATATTATTTTTCCTATTTTTGGCATATTGATATTTTGCATATGAGACCATCATAAGACAACCTGAAGGTATGGCTATATATTCAATTCACCAAGGAACATGACGATGCTAGCTGATGAATTTTATCATAAAAATAAACCCTCCTTGTGGGAATTTAAAAATGCCTTTTCAATTTCCCGAATCTAACAACCAATTTTCTTGTGTTCTTAAAATGAAAAATTATACTTTTCTTACTTTTGGCAGATTTATATCTTTTTCATAAAACACTCCATGGGATAACTGAGACCATGGTTTGATGCACCCATCAACAAGATATAGCCTAACACTTTCATATTATTTTTCACATCATCCTATGAGATAGGGGGCGAATTTCCCTGAGGACACTAAGGCAGTTTTGCCAGTACTGGAATAGTGCAAAACAACCTGAAACTCTGTTTTGGCATACCATTATCTTTGTCATTAAACATATTCTTTGAGAACTAAGACCATGCTGAGTTAGCCTCTTCAACAAGCTATGGGATGACATATTCAGATAATTTTTATCATACACCTATAAGGTATGGCGGGTATTTTCCCAAGGCCACATCAGCCAGTTTTTCCAACACTAGGACAATTTTTAGTCTGGTCCAATTTGCCTAAAAGATTGTTTTGGTAGGTTCATAACTTCTTCCTCATCTACTTCCAAGACTGTCTGAAGACATGATCAAGTAGGAAAAATATCAATCTACAAGCCCCCATATGGTGCAGGCATTTTCTTCAACACACAATCTGTGGCGGGCATTTTCTTAACGCTACCTGAGCCAATTTTCCAACACTTGGTCATTTTCAAGACTTTCTCCAAAATTTATTCTGAAGCCTCATTTTGGCAGATTCATAAATTTGTCTTTAGACATGCTTAAGGAGAAATAATACCATGGTTAGGTAGAAAAACCAACACACTACAAGACCCCCATGTACTGCGGGAATTTACTCTAACCCATAATTTAGGGTAGGCATATTTCTGAGGATACTTAGCCATTTGTGATTGCTCTTGCACAAACTCCTATTTTGGCAGTTCCATAACTTCTCCCTCGGGAACTTTTAGGACAAACTGAATACATGGTCAGGTAGGAAAAACAACAATCTACAAGACCCCCATGTGGTGCAGGGATTTATATTCTCCTATAAATTATGGCGTGCATTTATATTCTCTTAGAGTAGTTTTGACTACTTTTTCATACTTTGTCAATTTCCAAAGTTTCACAAAGTTGGCAGGTTGACATATTTCCTCCTTAAAGACTCTCTGGTGAGGTAAGTGACATGGTTGTATGTTCCATACAACACTCTAGATACTCACATTCTCAGTACATTTTTCACATCATCCTATGAGGCATGGTAGGCATTTCCTTAAGGCCACTTGGGAAAATTTAACACCAATTCCATACTTAGACAAATTTCTCAATTTGGACTAATCTGCCTAAAACACCCCTTTGGTAGGTCAATAAATTTTTCTTCATCCACTTCCAAGAAAATATAAAGACATGGTCAGGTAGGCCGAAGGCCAATCTACAATACCCCCATGTGCTGCGGGCATTTACTCTAATCCATAATTTAGGGCGGGCATATTTCTAGAGCTACTTAGCCATTTTTGCATCCAAAGCTTGTCTTGAGTTGTACGTGCATAATTTCTTTGAGTAATTAGTGAGACATCGACCCCAGTCGTAGAAGTCTCTGTATAAACTAATAAAATCTCGTTACATGCATCAATTCTTGCAAATTCTAAGTGTAGGCAAGCATTGCACTAGAAGAACACAATATTCCCTCTGCGGTTTTCCATTTCTTGTGTCCAAGATGGAAGAATATAGGCTACCAGAAGGAAAAGAAGCAGCAATGAGGGCTACCTTGGAGTTCTTCCTAAGAAGAAACACAAGCCTGAACCTGAGGAAAAGAAATTCATGTTCCAGGTTTCGCTTCTTAATGGTTTGAATTTAACTCTGCAGTTGGAGGATGTCGTGGAAAAGATGTTGGTCGCCGAGTTTGTAAGGACTATTAGGAGAAAAGCTGAGAAATAAGTAATATAAAAGGGTCCAATTGTGTGGAATATGCAATGGGAGAACGAATATCGGGACTTTAGAAGCTGTGATTTCTTCAAGGGTTTCAAGGGGAGACACTCCTGGAACAGGAAAACCCAGGCACCGCGCAGCCAGAGGTATAGCTATCCGAAAACATTCAAAGTGATTCACATCTATGCCTCAATGGTTGGTGCTTTCTAGGTATGAAAAACCAGGGTGACAGATGAGCATGGAATCAAGCTCACCAACCATCAACACCCCGAGACTGACAAGATTCTCAAAGCATATCTCCATTTCAACTCTTTCAAAATTCTCAGAATCTCTTAGCAAAATAACACTTCAAGCATTGTCTCTAATTACTCATTCATCTTATGCATCTTAATCGGCATGGGAAGGTGGTGTTTATATAGGGTGATGAAGATGAAGATAGATACAAATATGACTGGTCAACATAATGGTAGCACGAGTGGACGTGGGTAGGGATCTCTATTTTTTGCTGAGAATCCGGTCATGCTGCCTCCTTTGAATATGTTGCATTGCTGTCCACATGGATCACGGTGTTTGGACGTGACATTCTTTTCCTTTTCACTTACGTTGACAATGGTGTTTGGAATGGTTTCAGCTATCCACATCCCTTTGCTTCATCTAGAGGCCAGGTTGGTCGCTTCAAAGATATGAACTTCATGATCTCCTGTTGTTTTCTACGCAAGCCACGTGCCAGATCTCTGGATTCGGGAAGGCTGGTGACTCGATGATGCTTTGGACATGATCTTAACCTAAGGCATGTCACAAATGGTGTCGAGGGATATAATTATTTATTCAGATCGTACGTGAGGACATCCTTTCTGTACCAGACCTGACAAGGACACCACCTTTGCCAGGTTGAACAGCTCCAGAGTCGTCAGGGATCAAATCTGAAGGGCATGTCTCATTTTACTTTGAAGGGTTGTGAGAAATTGAACCCTTCAATGTTGACATTTAAAAATAAATCATTCTTTTCCTTTGAAAATTTAAGTGTTAAAAAAAAATTTCATTATTTATTAAAAACATTGTATATGAAAAAAAATGACAATAAGAAGAAATCTCAGGTGATTCAACATTTACATGGAATTAGTGAGGTAAACCATGTACATATGATCACTTCCAGATTCTTTTTATGGGGATTACTCAGGAGTTAATATAGAGGAGGAGAGACTAAAATAAAGGTTGAGAATGAAGAACATGTAAGGGTGATGGAAGATGAGATTGGGAAAAATCCCATTTAGAAAGCCATTGATGCACTTGTTTTGTTAATGTGAACATAGCCATAACCATTAGGAGTATTGGTTTTTTGTATTGCATGTTCTTCGGCCTATTTATTTTTTCAAGGGAAATGTTTGTTTCCTATCAGGCTAAAGTGATTAGAGTAGTTGAGAACTACTCGCAACCTTATCTAAATTCATAATATGAAATTAGGGGTGAAAGTAGGCTCATGGGGTACTAAATCTTATTTATGTCTAGAATTTTTTTGAGAAGAGATCCACTATTAGAACTGCTATGTTACAAGGCCAAAAGAGATTAGGCATCAAATCCCTAACATTAATAACAAACTAAAAACCGATCTTTGTCCAGTACCAACGTATCCACCTAAAACTAGTGTACTTATAACATTGTACATCCCTGGGAGATTTAAAATTGTTGATCCTTGTTGTGACCACTTGATAATTGCCATAACCAATGGTTTAGATAAAAAACATAAAAGTAAAAAAATTGGAAGAATAACTTTTCCATGACATTTTACCTTACCTGTTTTGAAATGAACTTTTATACATGTTATTAAAAGCATTGTATTATTATATTTCCAACTAAATAAGTTTTTTAGGATCCACATTTCCATTAATGGAAAAAAAAAAAGTTACAAATACCATCACAACGCTAATTGTTATGTTTTTCCATATGGACACACTTCATGAGTAACTAGCCATCCAATTTCAAACTCCACCTAGTCCCTAAGCATCGTCTTCACCATAATAAACCTAAGTATTAGAAGACTTGAAAATTTATCTTTCAAACTTTAGTCTTGAGTCTACTAACATCTAGATGTCAAATGAGAGGGATTGATAGGGATTCTCATTTCTCTTTTCAAAACTCAGTGCATATAATTATTATTCAAACACATTGAAAAAAGTATCCTTCGGTGCACCTACCTAAAAGAAAAACCCCTGAATGTAAACCTAATGCTTTCATGCGGCAAATTTTTTTATCAACCCTAAATTAAACAACTATTTTTAGAATTGAATCATGTCCTCCCCAGATGCTCAATTCAAACTGATCAAACAAAAGCCCCAATTTTAGGTGGATTATGGATAGTCTCTGACGTTTTTGGAGACTTTCAGAGATCATTCCTTGTTTTGAGGGTGCTCAAGGCGCAAATAAAAGAGCCCACGGAAGGAAGAGGAGGAAGAACAAGAGGACTCAAGTCAAAAGGTGAGGCGAGTGAGGAGGGGAGACATAATAGGGGAGATCAACACTATCAACCTGCACAGCTTGATTTGGGGAGATCAATATCAACCGTCGATCTCTAAACTACCTTCATCGGGACCACTCAACCTTGAGAAGTTTAACATTCTGCTAACCCTTTTTCATATGAACAAGTGAGAAACTTCTGATCATGGAATGCTTATCACCCATTGATCTACCCAACATCTTGTTCTGACCATAGATCTTCGCAGCCCCTACCACTTTCTGTGGATCAACCGTAGATGTTGATTAGGAAGAGGGAGATGATGATGATGATGAAATTGTGATGACAAGATCTTTGCTTTGGTATTCACTAAATTGTTCTAAGCTTCACCAACATTATAATAGAATGGTTATGAGTGATTATTCACTCCTATAAAGAATGCATTTTATGGAACTACCAAACTGCTTAGTTTGTATTTTCCTCTTTTAAGACAACGGACTAGGTCTATAAGTCTTGATTCTTCATTTGCACAAATCTAAGAACAGGAGGCTTCGCAGGGCCCAAAAGGTTGTATTTTCTTTTTTACTACTTCCTCGGATCATATTGAATTCTCATATTAGTCCTTGGAATGGGTTTTAGGAGCAATCCTTAATTTTTCACTCAACTGGCTGCTCCCCCTATCATGAAGACATCTCCATTCTCTAAGCTCCCCCTAAAGTTGCGATGATGAAGATGATGATGATGATGATGATGAATATGATGATGATGATGAAGATGATGATCATGATAATGGAGATGTTGATGAATTGGATGACGATGATGTTGACGATGAATATGATGTTGACGATGAATATGATGATGAAGATGAAGATGGTGATGATGATGACAACGAATATGATGATGATGATCAAGATGATGATGGTGATAACGAAGACGTTCATGATGAAGATGATTATTATGATGATGATGATGATGATAAGGAAGATGATGATGATGAAGAAGATCATGACGATGATGATGACGACAACGATGATGATCATTATGAAGATGATGATGTTGATGATATTGATGAAGACGACGAAGACGATGGTGATGACAATTACAAGGATGATGATGATCATTGTCTTTGTTGTCATCATCACCATCATCTTTGTTGTCTTCATCGTCATCATCATCATCATCATCATCATCATCATCATTATCATGATCATCGTCATCATCATCGTGTTCGTCCTTGAAGGGAATTATGTATATGATCTCACTATAAGCAAAGAAACCAATACAAATTATGACAAAATCCTAGTTAAATTAAATTCAATTAAATTATACTACACTAAATTAAAACATAGAGTTGTTTAACTATAATTAATTTAAAATGCAACAAAATATAAAATATGCAGATAAAAAACCCAAAATAAACTAAACAAAAGATAAATATGTAAAATAAAAATAAAAAAACAAAACACCAAATATAAAATATGCAAATAATCAAACAAAAAAAGCATAATTCAAAAACACCTGCGCACTAGCTCATTAGCATTCAAAAACACCCGCGCAAGATCTGCTCCGGCTCTCATTTGGGGGTTTTTTATTCTGAAATTTCACTGAAGGATCTGGAACAGTCTATGATGTTTTTTTTACAGGAAGGGTGGGTGAAGGACTTCTCCTATTAGTGCATCATCCACTCCCTTCACATGTAATCTCATGCTTCTAGAACCACCTACTCCACCTCTAGAATGGCATAAATGTTTAGACCTTCAGGTTTGTTTCCTTATATGTTTTTCTTGATTACCTATTGTGTTTTTATTTTATTCATGGTTTTTTTCCTTGTTGTGGATGTGGTGGAGATGAAATGGCTCAAAATATCCTTGAAAGCATGAAGCACGAGCTATCCAGGTGAACTTGGGAAATTCAATGTGAGAAATAAAACCAACAGTTATCGAGGAAAAGGAGGAAGGGAATGTGGAGGTATATGATTGCAGGGTATGTATGCTCTGAATGGGAAAGATGAAGAGGCTTCTGATTTTACTTTCTCGGTGGTGCTTCTAATTTGTGCAAACATCACAGCTTATGATCAGGGTAAGAAAGTTCATATCCTCACCATAAAATATGGATTTGATTCATATGAATTTGTGGGTATTTATCTAGTTGACATGTCTGCAAAATGTGGGTTTGTTTCTAGTTTTGTCCATTCCTTTTGGGCATCATGTCAAAATTCCTGTGAATTCACGGTTCAAAGCTAGACTGTGAATGTTTTTAATAGTATGGTTGTTATTTTTTCTTTGTTAATAGAAACGTTTTGGAGTTTGAAGCCTAAATGTTCTATAGCAAATTGTTTTTGTTTGCTCAGAGTGGTTTTGAGGCTACTGAGTGGATCTTTGTAGAAATTGTGGAACTCCAGAGCTTGTCTTGAGTTGTACGTGCATAATTGCTTTGAGTAATTAGTGATACATCGACCCCAGCCATAGCATTCTCTGTATAAAGTATGAAATCCCGTTACATGCATCAATTCTTGTAAATTCTAAGTGTAGGCAAGCGTTGCAATAGAAGAACACAATATTCCCTCTGTGGTTTGTTGTTTCTTATGTCCAAGATGGCAGAATCTTCTACTAGGAGGAAAAGAAGCAACAATGATGGCTACCTTGCAGTGCTTCCTAAGAATAAACCCAAGCCTCAACCTGAGGAGAACAAATACATGTTCAGGGTTTTGCATCATAATGGTTTGAATTTAACTCTGCAGTTGGAGGATTCCGTTGAAAAGATGTCAGTCGCCTAGTTTGTAAGGACTGTTAGGAGAAAAGATGAGAAATAAATAATACAAAAGGGGCCAAGAAAAATCACCATACACCAAACTTTAAAATGAAATATTTTAAAGAATGCATAATAAATTCTGAGCAAAAAATTGTATTCTTAAATTTACAAAGTTGTTTTTAAATTAATTTTTTTGTATTTCCTTGCATATAATTGAAATTTATGTTTACTAAAACTTTGTTTATATTTTGATAATGCTTGTAGGGTGGCTCTTTGCATTTTGATCGTTGGAGAGCAGAGGTGGATTTGGTTTTGAATACTGTGGCAATGAATGCTTCAACTAATTCGTCAATCTTGTGGTTTTGTGATGAGGAAAATATCTCTTGTTTCGAAGACGCACCATCTTTCACCCCCTTACCTATCTCAAGGGCTTGCACTATTTTGTAAAGGTCTCTCTCTTCCTCTCTCTTTATATGACATATACACACATGGTTGTAGAATGCATGTTGATGGGGTGAGTCTTAGACTCAACAAAAAATTGAAGTATTCTCTTATAAGTAAAGAAAAATGTATTAATATGTGCGCTAGAAAATCATTCCATGAGCTCCTCAAAGTGCATTCTGTTAGAACAAATATTTCCATATCTAAATATTATTTACTGGATTTTTTTATTTTTTTTAGTAACTAGGGGAATCGGCAACTGGACCTAGGCTTGTACTCACATGACACAGGGTCCAGGGATCCATTACCGCTACCACTATACCCCTAGGTGCCCCACACCCTTTGCAAGACAGCTACCACTATACCCCTAGGTTCTCCACACCCTTCGCAAGACATTGGACACAGGTAAACCCGAGTGGGATTTGATCTCGTGACCTCCAATTTACAACAAGTGACTTCATAACAACTGAACCGCCAATGAGCCACACCCATGTGGGCTATTTTTTACTGGAAAGTTAACATTTCATAGATAACAAAGATTTATCTAGAGTATTTAGTGACATTTTATTCATATAGTAAGATAACATGACTCTTTCTTCTGTTTTTTGTTTTATATTGTTTGACAGGATGGTGGTATTAACAGTGTTCACACATTTTTAGAAAAAACCTATTTATGTGTGTATTTAATATATTTATGTATTAAACTTTAAAATTTGTGTGTTGTTTTTTTTTAATACAATGGATAAATAAATCTTGTCAAATATAAACACAAGTTTCCACATCAGTGAGGCAATGGTATTGTAAAATAGCATTTAAATGCGAGTTGATATTCTGGTAGAAAATGGGTGTTGGATAGATTGATTGTTGATTTCCTTCATATGACATGTGGAATGTGACTCTAGAACCACATCTCTTGGTGGAATTACCCCAAGAACACACTTTCCAGAGAGCATTAACTGATTTAATTGCATGCCCTTTTTTTATTTCATAGAGTATTTTGATATTTTCCATGCCTAGCAAAATGACCACTTGTGTATAGGTCTAGGAATGGATTATTTATTTAATGTATAAATTTAATTGCAAGCCAACATAGTGGTTTTTCGTTTATTAGGACAACTCTTTGCAAGCTGTATGGGCCAATGGACCTGGCGAAAGGAAATTGATAAGGTAAGGGTTATTGGATTGTCGACATTCTCCCTAGGCATTAATATTTTATATGAATTGCTTGTACCTTTCGTATAATATAACTTTGTTATTTTCATTTCTAGCCTCTTCATCATGCTTCATATCCAATTTTTGTATAGAAACATAAGAACATTAGACTTATCTGTCTTTGTTGTGTTATTTTTGTACCATTCCCTGCTTTTCCTTGGGTTTTAGAGTTCCTAACTCATTTTTCCATTGCATTCTTAGGAGAAGTGTAGTAAGTAGTACTAGTGTTATGTTCACCTATTTTGTAGTGCACCATGCTCACATTTTGGACAAATTTTCCCTACGTTTAACTACTGAAGTTGGCTATTTGTAGCTTTCCCTTGGTTACCCTTTATCATGAGGGTCTTTTGCACTAAGCAGTTCTAATGACAGTGGTGCATGGTTTGTCCTCTTTTTCCAGAGAAATTGATGAATAAATAGCATCCTTAGAGATTTAAGCAGAAGTGCACATAACCTGATAGTCTTAGTCTCTCAGAATACCCTCTTTAAGGAGAATTTGCTCAACATCAATTGCAATTGCCTTTGTGGGTGCACTACATATCTTGGTGTTCGGTCACATAAAAGCTTGATAGAACCTCCCATACTTGAATTATTGGAGTTTGAAGCCCAAACGTTCTATAGCAAACTTTTTTTGTTTCCTAAGAGTGGTTTTGAGGCTACTAAGCGGAGCTTTGTAGCAATTGTGGAACGCCAGAGCTTGTCTTCAGTTGTACATACATAATTGCTTTGAGTAATTAGTGAGACATTGACCCCGTCCATAGCAATCTCTATATAAACTAACAAAATCCCGTTGCATGCATCAATTCTTGAAAATTCTAAGTGTAGGCAAGCATTGCGATAGAAGAACACAATATTCCCTCTGCGGTTTGCCATTTCTTATGTCCAAGATGGAAGAATATTCTACCAAGAGGAAAAGAAGTAGTAATGACGGCTTCCTTGGAGTGCTTCCTAAGAATAAACCCAAGCCTAAACCTGAGGAGAACAAATTCATGTTCAGGTTTTTTCTTCTTAATGGTTAGAATTTAACTCTGTAGTTGGAGGATGCCATGGAAAAGATGTCGATTGCCGAGTTTGTAAGGACTATTACGAGAAAAGCTGAGAAATAAATAATACAAAAGGTTCCAAGAAAAATACACTAGGGTCCCCAAGTCTATGTGGAAGATGCAATGGGAGAACGAATAAATATGGAAACATCATATGCAATTATTCTCACAATAATCCCATAATCGTAGCTCTGCAGGTTCATCCCTGAACTTCATCCCCTAAACTATTTCTTTAGTTTTTTTATAAGTCAACAAAAATGTATTTATATGTGCGCTACAAAAGCATTCCATGAGCTCCTCAAAGTGCATTATGTTAGAACAAATATTTCCATATCTAAATATTATTTGCTGGAAAGTTAACATTCATAGATAACGAAGATTTATCCAGAGTATTTAGTGGCATTTTATTCATATAGTAAGACAACATGACTCTTTCCTCTGTTTTTTGTTTTATATTGTTTGACAGGATGGTGGTATTAATAGTGTCCACACATTTCCGGTAAAAACCTATTTGTATGTGTATTTAATATATTTATGTCTTAAACTTTAAAATTTGTGTGTTGTTTTCGTTTTAGTACAATGGTTAAAGAAATCTTGTCGAATAAAAACATGAGTTTTTGCATCAGTGAGACAACGGTATTGTAATATAGCATTTAAATGCAAGTTGATATTCTAGTGGAAAATGTGTGCTGGATAGATTGATTGTTGATTTCCTTCACAGGATATGTGGAATGTGACTCTAGAGCCACATCTCTTGGTGTAATTACCCCAAGAAGATACTTTCCAGACAACATTAGTTGTTGTTTTTTTTTTGGTTAAGTGCCCTGTGACTTGTTGGGTGAACCGTGGTTATATTACAAGTGTATTATGATAGATTTCTTGGTTTGGCATGGGAAGTTTTGTTGGGGTTGAAACAGAGTTATATTGCCATTCTATAGCATTTGTCTTGTAGTAATAATTTTTAGGAATAACGGTGACATTTCCACCTCATGGCTCTTGTTTGACAAATATCTAATGTCTAGCTTAGGATTTTCCTATTGAATATTTTTGAAGTGGATCTAGTTATTAAGGAGCAAATTGGGTTTGAACCATTCAACCCTATCTACTCTTTAATCGCTAAAGCCTCCATGGGACCCTCGATTGACCCCATCTACCTAACTTGGATTTGTTAGGCACTAATCACAGCTTTTATGCCATTTTAAATCTTAATTCATTTTTCATTTTATGTTTTATAAGATCTGAAAATTTCTTTCATTTACATATATCAAAATCATCCCTAAAACATCAAATCTCAAGGTAGGTTTTCCCCAGTTTGTGGTTGGGAATTACCTTCTATAAATCTGCTCTATAGCGCTGATTAAATCTGGTCTAAAACAGAATTAAAAGGTTGATTTGCAGGGTTGAAAACTTCATATTAATAAGTGAAATTCCTAGATATTCCCTAGTTTTAGCCTCATGTGTACCTTATTTCAAATCTAACTAAAGGTTAAAACATTCCGTTGTCACAAATCTTGGTTGCTGGTTGGAAAAGACATATCATTTGCAAGTTTGTAGCAACATTTAATTTATTAATCCACATCTTAAATTTCTGTTTATTTTTCTGAATACATTCCTGTAGCTTCTTATTTAATAAACTCTGTTTATTATTTTTCACTAAAATTTGTAGGTCCATCTTTTGCATATATGACCGTCATAATGCAAACCGAAAGTATGGATCGATAGCCACCTCAACAAGGATCATATCCATGTCACCTGATCCTTATTATTCACTAACTATTTTTCACTAAATTTTTTATGCACATGCATTATCTGGAGATCATTTGAAAATAGGATTCCAAACTATTTAATTTAACACTTAGACAAAAAAAAAATTAACTTGTAAAAGCAATTTTTCTTCTACTATGGCAGATTGATTTCTCCCTCATGTGATCACCATAAGGAAACCTACAAGCATGGCTAGATAGCCATTTCAACAATGAACAAGACCATATCACAAGATAAATCTGTTGAAACACACACTCAAACTCCTGTTTTTAACACTTGGTCAATTTTATTTTGTTCTCATTATGCAAAATATTCTTTTTCCTATTTTTGGCAGATTGATATTTTGCATCTGAGACCATCATAATACAACCTGAAGGTATGGATGGATATTCAGTTCACCAAGGAACATGATAATGCTAGAAGATGAATTTTATCATCAAAATAACCCCTACTTGTGGGTATTTCAAAATTCCTTTTCAATTTCCCGAATCTAACACAAACAATTTTCTTGTGTTCTTAAAATGCAAAATAATATTTTTCTTACTTTTGGCAGATTTATATCTTTGTCATAAAACTCTCTACGGGATAACTGAGACCATGGTTAGATGCACCCATCAACAAGATATAGCCTAACACATTCATATTATTTTTCGCATCATCCTATGAGATAGGGTGGGAATTTCCTTGAGGACACTAAGGAAGTTTTTCCAATACTGGAATAGTGCAAAATAGTGTGAAACTCTGTTTTGGCATACCATTATCTTTGTCATCAAACATCTTCTTTGAGAACTGAGGCCGTGGACATGAGATAGCCTCTAAAACAAGTTGTAGGATGATATCTTCAGATAATTTTTATAATACACCTATAAGGTACAACGGGTATTTTCCCAAGGCCACATCAGCCAGTTTTTCCAACACTAGGACAATTTTCCTAGTCTGGTCCAATCTTCCTAAAACTTTGTTTTGGCAGGCTCATAACTTCTTCCTCAGCTACTTCCAAGACCGTCTGAAGACATGATCAGGTAGGACAAATATCAATCTACAATACCCCCATACGGTGCAGGCATTTTCTTCAACACACAATTTGTGGCGGGAATTTTCTTAAGGCTACCTGAGCCAATTTTCCAACACTTGGTCATTTTCAGGATTTTCTCCAAAATTTATTCTAAATGCTCATTTTGGCATATTCCTAACTTTGTCTTCAGACATAATTAAGGAGAAATAATACCATATTTAGGTATAAAAACCAACACACTACAAGACCCCCATGTGCTGCGGGAATTTACTCTAACCCATAATTTAGGGAAGGCATATTTCTGAGGCTACTTAGCCATTTTTGCTTTCTCTGGCACAAACTCATGTTTTGGCAAGTCCATAACTTCTCCCTTTGGCACTTTTAGGACAAATTGAAGACATGGTCAGGTAGGAAAAACAACAATCTACAAGACCCCCATGTGGTGCGAGAATTTATATTCTCCTATAAATTATGGCATGCATTTATATTCTCTTAGAGTAGTTTTGACTACTTTTCCATACTTAGTCAATTTCCAAATTTTCACAAAGTTGGCAGGTTGACATCTTCCTCCTTAGAGACTCTCTGGTGAGGCAAGTGACATGGTTTTATGCTCCATACAACACTCTAGAGACTCGCATTCTCAGTACATTTTTCACATCATCCTATGAGGACTGGCGGTCATTTCCTTAAGGCCACTTGGGCATATTTAACACCAATTCCATACTTAGACAAATTTCTCAATTTGGACTAATCTTCCTAAAACACCCTTTCGGCAGGTCCATAACTTTTTCTTCATCCACTTTCAAGACAATCTAAAGACATGGTCAGGTAGGCCGAAGACCAATCTACAAGACCCCCATGTGTTGTGGGCATTTACTCTAACCCATAATTTAGGGCGGGCATCTTTTTGAGGCTACTTAGCCATGTTTGCATCCAGAGCTTGTCTTGAGTTGTACATGCATAATTGCTTTGAGTAATTAGTGAGACATCGACCCCAGCCATAGAAGTCTCTATATAAACTATCGAAATCCCATTGCATGCATCAATTCTTGCAAATTCTAAGTGTAGGAAAGCGTTGCAATAGAAGAACACAATATTCCCTCTGCGGTTTGCCATTTCTTGTATCCAAGATGGAAGAATCTTCTAGCAAGAGGAAAATAAGCAGCAATGAGGGCTACCTTGGAGTGCTTCCCAAGAAGAAACCCAAGCCTGAACCTAAGGAGAAGAAATTCATGTTCTAGGTTTTGCTTCTTAATGGTTTGAATTTAACTCTGCAGTTGGAGGATGCCGTGGAAAATATGTCGGTAGTCGAGTTTGTAAGGATTGTTAGGAGAAAAGCTGAGAAATAAATAATAGAAAAGGGGCCAAGAAAAATCCATTAGGCTACCCAATTCTATGTGGAAGATGCAATAGGAGAACAAATATCGGGACTTTAGAAGCCGTGATTTCTTTAAGGGTTTCAAGGGGAGACACTCTTGGAACAGGAAAACCTAGGCACCGTGCAGCCGGAGGTATAGCTATCCGAAAACATTCAAAGTGATTCACATCTAGGCCCCTATGGTTGGTGCTTTCCAGGTATGAAAAATCAGGGTGACAGATGAGCATCGAATCAAGCTCACCAACCATCAAAACCCCGATACTGACAAGATTCTCAAAGCATATCCCCATTTCAACTCTTTCAGAATTCTCAGAATTTCTTAGCACAATAACACTTCAAGCATTGTCTCTAATTACTCATTCATCTTATGCATCTTAATCGGCCTGGGAAGGTGGTGTTTATATAGGGTTATGAAGATGAAGATAGATACGGAGATGACTGGTCAACATAATGGTAGCACAAGTGGAAGATGCAATGGGAGAACAAATATCAATACTTTAGAAGCCGTGATTTCTTCGAGGGCTTCTAGGGAGACACTCTTGGGATAGGAAAACCCAGGCACCACACAACTGGAGGTACAGCTATCTGGAAACATTCAAAGTGCCACTACTACATTTCGATCCAAAATCTGATGGCGCGTGGATTTCTCTTTTTAAACTTACCAAAAATCACAAGGATACATTTTTTTTTGTAAATGTGGTCACAAGCGTCGCTTAAGCGACGGCTTTTCTCATAACCGTCGGTTAAGTGTTGCTTAAGCGACGGATTTTCCCACTCTCAATTTTCCCATGCCTCTTAGGCTCGGAAGGAGGCAAGGTATTATAGTAGAATTTCTAATCTCATAACCATTGCTTAAGCGATGTCTTTTCCCACTCTCAATTTTTTCGTGCCCCTTAGGCTCGGAAGGAAGCAAGGTATTATAGTAGAATTTCTAATCCACCGTTTCGATTTGGAGCAGTCCACCATTTCGTCGATTTGGAACAGTCCGCCATTTTGATTTGGAGAAGATTCATTCCACTACCATTCCATTCCGAATGTCTTCAGTAAGTGACATTGAGCTATTTTGATTTGGTTATGCTATCATTTACACATCTTCCATGTGTTCATTAGAAATTGTTTTCACTAGCTGTAATGTTCAATTTGATACACATACATATTTCTCTTGTACAAAACACTACCAAGATTTTGTCATGGCATAGGTATTTATGTGGATTTGCAGGTCAGAGACCTCAAACTCCTGGTGGCCTCGGCTTAATCTGGTTACCACTTACTCTCTTTTTTTTGCTTTTCACCCTCTTGGGGATCTTTAGGGGTTACAAGCGTTTCTTCAGTCGAGCTATGTTGGAATCATCATATTTTGTGAAGGACGATACTCTGAAAATATGTTGTACAGTTGGGGTTGTGGTTTTTGCTATTCAAGGCCCCAGATTGCACTATATTTCACATCCCTGAATCAAACTTGGGTCAACAATTTGGGGAACTGCTTGAAGATGTTGAAAATTCAGATGTCACATTTGATGTATCAGGGGAAAAATTTCATGCCCACAGAGTTGTTTTGGCAACATGTTCCCCTGTATTTAAATCCATGTTTTTTGGATGGTAGCATTGTGTTTCTCCAGAGCTGCTTGGATCAGTTGAATTTGTGTGAAGGAGATGCACAGAACATGCAGTTGAAGTTGAAACTCCTTTCTATAGTAGTTAAATATATAATGCATCGACCAAATTTCAATACAGCGTTTTGTGAAGCTGTGAAGAATACTCATACAGGTGAAAGCATCCTTGGGGATTTGTCAAAGAACTTGCATTTGTCATTACCTGAGCAGATTGGATTGGGACTGGCCTTGGCAGACTCAGATGATACAAATCAAAGCCAAGAAGGTGGGTATAGTTGTGTCTGTTTATTATGAACATCTCACTATTCATTCATGGAAACAGGGGTTTGTGAAATACATATTTGGCTTGTTTGTTTCTTTATTCACAGTTTAAAATTTTTCCCTTTATGAGGATGGAATGACTTACCATAGGTATTTCTATCTTTAGGTCAAAACTTCTGTGAGTCTAAAATAATGGAACTGTACCAAAACCCAACAGCCAGTATTTCTGAAGATCTCATTGAGCAGATTTCATTATTCCTTCATCGGAGTGAAGGATTATCAAAGCATGTGCCCACTTTCCTCAAGGCATTGTCTTTGTTGCAACCCAAAGCCCAAACGTCACTGTTACTGACTCCATTATTTACAAATGAAGTGAATGTTGTTAATTCCTTGAGGTATGCACATTCTTTAAATAGTTTTTTCATCCAGTGCTGTGTTAATAGTTACGACTTAACAATTTATAGCAAGGTAGGATCATGGCCTTGATGGGAGCAAAGGTATATCTTTTGCTTTTGTCAGCATTGTGTGCATGTTTCTTCATTTCCATGCCAATTTTGTGTTACAGGAGTTTTGAATCTCTCTCTACAAGCAATGGTCTAGTCTCAGATGATATTTTGACCCAGTTAGAAGAGGCAACTGATGTTGCAAACATAATGGAGGAGCTTGGATATGGATGTACAATTGATGTTTCACACTGCAAAGATATTTTGTCATTTTTTTCTCCACTGAAGGAGGAGACTGTGTCCAATATAATTAGCATGGTTGTGTGCACTCATACATGCCTTGAGGATGCCCATGGCACACATTCAACATTTTATACTTTAATGTTTAATAGTTCCATAACTGACTCGTCATGGTTATCATCTTGGAATATTGATGTTCTATTGGATTCTATCAAACAACTGGTGAGTGTTCTGCCATTCACCTCATCCCCATCATTGTATTCAGTTAGTTGTATCTGTTGAAATCTGAAGTTACTTTTAGTGAGAAATTTTCAACAGTGGTGGTTACTTTGCAGGATCCAGAAATCAACTAGGTTTCTATGATGGATTCTCTAGATTAGAAAGACTTTTATTTGCCAGATCAGAAAGCCTTCTCTATTTTGATGTCAATTTATGGAAAAACTTGCCAGGTTCGACATGTTGATTTATGGAAAAACTTGCCAAGTAGACATGTAGAGTTATAATGTAGTTGCTGCTATCTTTGGGCTATTGACATGATGGATTTGTGTGTTCTGACATTTTTCTTTGCAGGGAAATTTGTTTTATCTTGCCACAAATGGCTGCAATAAATCATTTGTTTGTATTATTTATATGTAGGATCATTTTCCCATTCAAACAGTCTGCGGGAGTGTCTGGAACAATGATGAAGGCCAACTGTCCTTCTTGAGATTTGATGTATCTGCCTCTCCTGAAGTTTTTACATTTGCACATTCAAGGAGGCTGCAGGTGATGATGTCACCTAATAGTTCATCTTTTTTTGTTTTGTTTTCTGGAGAAATATAGTCCCTCACTTCCCTAGTGAGGAGGCTGGTGCCTTGCTAGACACCAGTGGATTCCCCCCCTCTTCCTTGGTTTTCTGGATCGAGGATGCTAGTAGCAAGCAGCCAAAATACCAGATGGTAACCCAAGGGATTCATGGGGTTTCATCCTAAGGCCTCTGTGAACTTTACACAAGAGCGTCTACCAATAGAGCTAACCATTGGGTGATTAGTTTGCCCCTCTTTATTATTATTATATCTCTGCATTTCTTTATCTAACCAAAAGATTCCTCATTTTGCAGGCACCCCTTGAAGGTCCACATGGGAGTTTACTTCCATGTGGTTCTGCTAACCAGGCATGGTTGTCTGTTGATCTGGTAGAGGTATTGTGCCATATGGTAGATATTGGGTATGCGAGTGCTATGCATGCATTGCTTGAGTTTCCTATTAAGCACTGTCCAGAGATATTGTTAATTGTCATTCCCCAAGTTAAGGTAAAATGCAAGGTCTTAATGATTTTTTTTCCTCTTGAAGTTGTTTTATGTTTGTTGAGCACATTATTGCTTTATGGTGACTAAAAGGAATGTAACACTGTTCTCTAGACTGCATTCAATCAGCTGCAGCATGAAATATTTGCTGCCCTTTTCCCATCATATCTTGTTGGTACCAATCCTAATTGTACCATTCTCCTACATCAGCTATGGCTTGTTGATCCTGATATATTTCTCTGGGGTATGATGGATCTCCATGCTAAGGATCCTAGCTGCATATCAAAGATTTTAGATGCATGCCAAGAGATAAAGGTAAGTGCTTGCAGTTAAACTCAATATAGCAGATTAGGCCTCTTGGGAAGTCCTCTTGCCCAATAATGACAACTTCTACTTTTCTTCACTTACTACTACTATTAAATTCTTATCAAAGATACCCAAAAAATGCATTGTTACTTCAACATAATTTTGGGTAAGTTTTGGGGTGAGAGCAAAATCATCAACAAGATGAGCATTGAGTAAATGCCTTGAATGTGCCCTTACATCTTGGTGGCCTCAACGAGATATCCTAAAGCATCTTCCATATTTACAAAACTTGGCTCAACAAAAAACTTGATGAGGCTCAAGAGTAAAAGTTCTATTTGAACTTGACAAATGCTTGGGAAAAGCTTCAAAAATACACAAATTTTGAAGCAAAATAATTCCATGTCCATACAATGTAAAATATCAATATAAGTCCAAAATCATACATTCAATATGAGTCATGACTTGTCATGACTCAAGAATGGGAAGCATTTTCTTTTGATGTTCCTGAGGCTTGGGCTACCTCAGCCTCAAGGAAATCAAAGTCTTCTGGTCTAACAATAGGAGCCTCAGTTTGCTCTTGTCAGACTATATTCATAGCCATGGTTTAATCTTGTCAGCTGGGACTTTAGCTAGCACCTTGTCATAGACATTAAGCTAGGTAAGTGGTCTATAACCTCTCACTATATATATCCCAAATTTAGATAAAATGTGGTATACAAGCCCAATTTTACATCATCGGCCTTAATTTACATGCATTTGGCAGAACAAGAGAGTGACCTTCCCAAAGGTCCTTCAATTTGATGATTTGATCACACATCTCAAGCATGCGGATGTTTCTACAATTCTGGGAAGAAGTTTACGCCTCTTAAGGTTGAATAGGGCTTATACAGTACTTTAGTGGAAAGTGTAAGAAGGTTAAATGGTAATATATAGCTATGTATGATTCCCATTGAGGACATCAATCATTCTAGCTGTTATAGAAACCTAGCTATGACTAAGGAGCAAGAGCTGATTTCTTTTTGGAGAGAATAGAGAAAGTGAAGAGTCATGGAGGGGTAATGGTTGCAGCTTTGCATGATAGAATCGAATAGTAGGACAACTTGCAGAAACATGAGAAGTAAACTCGAAAATCTAAGGGGGATCTAGTTGGAGATTTGGAGAAGTATGCATTTTTTAGCCTTTGAGTCTAGAATATTAAGTCTACAATCTACTTTAAAAAGTTGACAATTCGATAGCTTGTTTGTGACAGAGATATGACTTAGTAAACGATTCATAATTTTGCATACTATATGATGGTTGGTCTGCACTTGAGACTTTGTTGCTGCTTTCTACCTTGAATGGTTGAAGGAGTGAATGCTATTTTTTTCTATATTTATTTGTTTGAATGTTTGAAGTCTTTCTTTGGCCCTTGCTTCACTTTTTGAAATACTATGATAATTAGTATAGTCAGAGTTGATGCCAATTGGCTAGTGGACATGAAGCATGGAACAACTAAAACTTTGTTCCTGTGTTA